>JAPMOR010108372.1:544129-583964 GCA_026543865.1 Argiope aurantia | reverse complement strand
TTCTAAATTAATATATCATTTTTGTATTTCTAAATACAATTTAGATAGACGAAATTTATTCGATTAAACCAATAGGCGTGGTCTCTTCCAAACGTTCTCGCATACTCTTTAATAAAGGTATTATCCATCATTATACATTTTTAGATCTTGGCAAGGTTCACGAACGTCATAAGAGCTCAAACTTTGATTTTCTAAGACTCGATTTATTGACTCCTAGGTTTGTGTGGAATCTCTATTGGTGACATTGCTTGAACTTCCTTCAAAACATATTCACAGACATATCCATTAATATTCAATCAGAAAGGAGTTGGACAATCATAAAACCCAGTTTGCACATATCAGTCATTGGAATTCACTGGGAAGTTCAGAATCTTTTATTGCCAGATTTGAAATACATAGTCTTATCTGGATTGTTCTGACATTATCCAGGTAGCAATGATAATCTTTATTAAGACAACCAACGAATTTCAGTTATTATTTCAAAATTAACAAAGGATAATTTCTCACAAGTTGTCCAATTTCACAAAGAATAATGTTGTTTTCATCGTTTCTTATTCCAAGTATTTCCAAAAATATGTAAATGGTAGCGCACTGAAGTGTAGTAAGCAAATGAACCACTACAAATGAATGGCAAGAATAATCTCTATGTTGCTGATAATCTCTATGCCTTTAGCCTGCGCTTTTTGCTGTGCCATCACAATGAATCGATACCAGTTCATTAATATCTATGTCATCATCTTCAGTCTGCTTCATATGCATTTGGCAATTTTAATAAAGTTTCCATTCGTTGGCGTGGCATGATTCGCATGCTCACGAGCCATGCTAATATGCTCTTCTTCCTATTTTTCCTTGAGAGATAGTGTAAACTTTCCTATTCTTAACATAACATTCCTTTTAAAACTAAGACTTGATCCATTTCCTACCTTACAGCCTTTCGCTTAATAAAATAATGCAAATATTAATATAATGGCAAAATCCGAATTTTTCAAGTAAATTCGAAAGTTTTAGTCCTAGTACTAAAACTCAAAATGTAATTAGTGATTTTTAATTATATTTTCTATTATAGCATATCAAAAAAGAAGATTTCATCAGAAAGCAAAAACAGTATTCATTATTGAAACGGAGTAGCTTTGATTACTACACCGCCCCCAATTTTAAACTACTTATGCGAGCTGGAGACTCAGGGCATAATTTGTTTCTATATTTTCCAGTTCATAAGTCCTTCATGCCTCCTAACTTCTCAATCAGTTCCAGAGGGCCGCGGTGCCTAGTGGTAAGATCTCAGCTTCGGAATTGGAGGGTTTCAGGTTTAAAGCCCGCTTCCACCGAAGAACCGTCTGTAAGCGAGTCTAGTGCACGTTAAATCCGTCCTCCAACTGTTGTGGAATGGAAGTTTGGAGAGGGGTGTACTAACTCAGATATCGTCCTCGTCATCTGATTGCGGTTCAAAACTACGAGGTCCATCCCAAAATAGCCCTAGTGATGCTTTAAAACCGGACATTAATATAACTAAACTAAACTCTATCAGTTCCATATTCGAAGAAAATCGATTCTTGTTCCACTTCTTAGATAATGTAACCATTGTCTTTTAGAAAAGCTGATCTTGGATTGAAGAGTAAAGCTGATCTTGGATTTATGAATAGTCAGATTGAATTTCACACAAACGATGAAAAAATTACTATTTGTTTCCTTAGTTGTCTAAATTAACAAGTTCAAATACATTCTCATTCCAATGGCTTTTGTTGAATACCGTAATAAATTATATTAAAATACATTTTGTATCGCTGATATATATTTAACAATTTTTAAGAATGATAGTTAGAGTTTGTATTAGTAGGATGTAACTTTCTTTGTTTCGGCTTTTAAACTCAGCTTCATTTTTTTTTTTTTTTTTTTTTTGTAATTTTTATCACATTTTTTTGCTTAAATGTTATTTCGTCACTTATTGAGGGAGCACTCTCGGCATGCTGAAAAAATTTATCCTAAAAGTTACCCCGTGATCTGGTCGACCGGCTCTACGCTTCACTAAGATAACCATAAATGGCTTAAACATTATTCGAGTCTTATATAACAGAGCGACTTCGCACAAGAGTTTGAAAACAAAGGAAAGAATGGCAACATTTATTATAGGATGAAAGGTCTTGAAACTAATTTAATTCGCCTTCTATGCCAATCCTTAACAAGTCCTTATTTAGTTCAGTCTTGTTTAAAGAACTGAAGAATGATACTCAAGGTCTTCATTTCTTGACAGAAAAAAGATAAAACCCCACCGCAATTAAATAGGAATCGCTGCTACACAAAGAGCCCACCCATCCAAATCCTTCACATGGGGCCTCCATTCATTTTCCTTCTGGAATCGTAAAAAGAACTCTCTTCTGCCAATTTAGCGCTTTCTCGTTGAAACGGTTTTTCATTCAAGAAGCCGCTGTAGCGTGAGGTGGGGGATGTGGAGGACAGGGGTGTCCAACAACAGATAATCAGGCGGGCGACTTTAGGAAGGTAAAAATAGTGTCATTAAGACCCACGTCTCACGGCTGAGTAGGGATTTGGGTCAGAAACATCCGGCTCTGAGATCAGACCGACCCGGATCATGGGTCCACGTGAAAAGGAAAAGTGGGCGGATCTTCTTGGGGCGTCTTCCATTGTTTCGACTTCAAGGGGATATCAATATTCTTTGCGATTTTTTTTTTTTTTTTGCGTCTTTTTTGTAAAAATTCGTTTTTTGAGTGAGGTTTGACGGAAATCACTTTCTCAGGTTCAAGCCACCGGTTCTCAAACTTTTGAGGTTCAGAAGCCACTCGTCGAAATCAGTTTTAATCGTGTACCCTTTCTATGATTCATGCTCTTCCGTTTACCTTAAGGACTTAGATCCTAAGAGAATCGGCATATCAATTATTAATGATGAATTTTGCCCTTACGTTTCAATTCAGTATTAATATAATTTAAATAATTAATAGTAAAAAAAATTCATGGTACCTAACATATTACCGAAACAAATCAGATTTGCATTACATTTGATCTATGTGTCAAGAAAAATCATATTTGCTTTGCGCCGATATTTGTTGTAGAAGCTGTGTGTTGTCCCAGTGATTCGTACTCGTGAAATGTATTTCGTTCGATGGATTAGATTTTTTTTTTTTTAAAAATCATATGTTTACCTTAAGCTATTTTTAGAAAATCATTATAAAGAGATGACCAGGGATCACCAAAATTTTTTAATGGAAGTTAACATGCTAAGGAACACTTCCATTCCCATTTGACATATATCAATGTGCTGTCATTGGCTTGATATATTGTAATATTTCCCCTGGCAAATAAATATTGAAGTTAAGCTAAATGCATACGAATTGGCACTGTGGTTTAAATTTAACTCTAATTACTATTGGAAATCAAAATGCTTGATATATTGAAAATAATATATATATATATATAGGAACAGAAACACCAGTGGCACAATGAAGGTAATCGGTAATCGATCATAATATAATTTGATAGCTCCCAGTTCTTCATCAGTGATTTAATAAACATAAATAGTTCTGAGAGCATGGCATTTTATTTTCTCTCCTTAAAAAATGATGCACATCTTATCCCGATGGAACTAGCACCCGATACTTTCAGTCGCTGCACCACTGACAAACACAATGTAATAATTATTTCATTACTTACAGATAATAAAAAGATCATACTACATTGCATTATTAATTGTTAAGTGATTCAATACATTCATCTGTCTTCCATGGGTGAAACAATGGATCGCCCCTAAAAATATAAATACCTTTTCATTATAAAGTCATCGTCATCTTAACATGCTTCAGAATCACAAGATCATATGTATCTTCAAAAATGAAACGTTCTACCGATTTCTTTTCTTTTCTTTTTTGCTTATACTTCCAATTAAAGTAAATAAGTTAGTAAAAGTGTATTATTAGAAAAGCTTTTGTCTTCGTCCTATCTAATAAGAGTTCATTCCTTCTTAATTCTTCTTCTTTTTTTTAATTAATTTATTTTTTATTTTAAAGAAAAGAATCGCTTCAGGTTTGTCGAACACAGCTGCTTCATGGGAGATATACATATATTACCGAACATCTATCAATGTACTTCACCCCGTTTGTCTCTTCTCTGATATGGGGTCGGGGCCGCGGTGGCCTGATGCCGAGGTATCGGCTTCAGAATCGGAGGGTTTCAGGCTCGAGACCCGCTCCCGCCGAAGAACCGTCGTGTAAGCGGGCCTGGTGCATACTAAATCTATCGGAGCAAGCGCCCTCCCGGTGGCGCGGTGAGGAAGTTTGGAGAGGAAGGTTCCAACGCAGGTACCATCCGCGTCATCTGATCGCGGCTCAAAATTATGAGGTCCGTCCCATAATAGCCTTAGTTTTGCTTTGAAACGAAACGTCAATCTAACGAAACTAAACGGATATTGAGTAGCTAATGTTATATCCGATTATTCGATATAAATCAGACGTGTGCTCGGAGCAAAGGAATACACATGTCATCAGGTAGATCAAAGCTCAAATGAAGACACAATGTAATGTGCGTAAGTAATTTGAGATGAACAAGACTTCAGCACGTTAACTCAAGTTATAGTTTTTAGGTATACAAGATGTCGAAGAAGTTAATTAGTTGCATAAAGTGCATTGTTAGAGGTTGAGTTGTGCCCACATATTTCTCGCGTCACTGCATTGCTGGACAAATCATCGGCTATATTTTTACTCAGAATTTTTCTTAAAGATGAGTTAGTTTAGTTTAGTTATATTAACGTTCCGTTAACACCTGAGATGGCACCCCCTCTCCTAACTTAAACACCATACCAGCGAGAGGACGTTTGATCCCGACGAATTTAACGTGTAACATAACATTCCAAATTTTATTTATACAATTCCTTGCTTTTTTTGAATGATCCTATTTGTTTGCATACAAAAGTATAGATAGAACGTCATTCTCTAGACGGATTTGATTTTCAATTTGCTATGCATTTACGTTTCAAATTTTAAATTTGCGTGCCAAATTTTAATAGTACACACATTGCCTCATTGTATTGATCGCAGTTATCATGCACCACCAATGATTGTAATTACCGTGATTACTGATATTTGGATAGCTTCCTCTGTATGGATTTCACGCAAAATTTGATGCAAGTCCGAAAATTTGTTCAAACCAACCGTGTTCAGTTTATCTCAAAGCGGTTTTCAGTCACCGTGTTCACAAAAAGACAGATATGATTCCAAAAATGTTTGGGGGGGTTCATGAAGGTCCGAAACGTGCAGTATGTCAAAATGTCGACTTCAAATTTTTTTTAAAGAACATAATACTTTCTCTCTCTATACTTCGTATACTAGAAAATAAAAAAATAAATAAAAAATAAACCCTATTGGGGGGGGGGGAAGGAAGTGCACCTTTCTTCTTCAGAGACTACATTTCTCAGGTTGATTTCTAACCATCGCGCAATGGAACCTGGCGGAAGGGGCCAGGAAACGTGACCTATATTCAGATTTTCTCGGTTCCGCCAGGGCATCTCTCATAAACACGATAACGGAAAAACCCCGCTGCGAGGTAAAACAGGGCTGAGTGGAACTTTCACTCTTCAATGAGTTTGGCTCTCTTGGATATCGCATTCGCTGGAATATTGGCAGATCAAGTTACGAACGAGAATTAGAATAGGTTAATTTTAAGCAGATTGTAATGCTGGAGTGTTTCCGGAAATCCTTGTGTTTGCAACAAGAAAAACAAAAATTTATCATTTGCATTTTTGGCCTAGATTAACCTTTCTGCTGAGGTTTTACAGGTTTCTAAGAAAAAGAAAATGGTTTCCAATCAAGGTCCCCACCATCAACAAGAATTTTGATTCACATATACAAGAATTTGGAAGTTAATTAACTTATTTCTGCTGAGGTTTTAGAGGTTTAAGAAAAAGAAAATGGTTTCGTATCAGCATCCACATAATCAATAAGAACTTGGAATATTTTATGCCAAATTTGGTTTTAAGGTTTATACATAAAAACTAATGATTTTTTTTTTCATTTTAGAAACAAATTCAACAGGTTAATGATCTCTTTCTGAAGATACATTAAGATTATTACAGACGATTTTTGTCAATTAAAACCATTCTTATATGATAGAAATGGCAACTGTTTTTCTATACCAACAAGAAGAGGGCATTTAATTCACATATACAAATTTGAGCGCATTTTGACACATATCCGCACAATCTTTGATGAGATTGTCTCAAATTGAAGAAATCAACTCCCATTTTACAGTAAAAAAAAACATTCTGCAGTTTTTTGTTTTTGTTTTTTTTTACAATCATAATTTGATATAACAATATTTTGCAACTAAATATTAGAGAGAAGGTATCACTTACTATTGTCAATTACTTAATGTACCAATTTACATTAGCTGCTTGTGAAATGGCATGGCCTCTTTTAGATATTTTTACTGCAATCCATATAAGAATGTAAAAAAACTGTTGAGAAATTTTAAAGTGTCCCAGTTATATTAATTTTTTTTTAATTTATTACCAATCATCACAAGAATCTGACTCATTAGGTCAGCTTTTATATAAACAATATTAATTTTTGTGATTCGAAAAAAAAAACACAAGATGTCTATTGAACAAATTCGTTTAAAATCATTTTCACATTTGTATTTATAACAATAATTTACCAAGTATGTAATAATACTTTTTTATTATTTTCTTTTTTGTATACTATCCACTTTCAGCATATTAAAGACTACTTCATTTGATACTAGTAGTCTTACCATTACCATTACCATTTTGTGGGCACAATCATTTTTTAATATTGGCTTAAAATAACATTCTTACTTTCTAAATCCGAATCTTCCTAAATTCATGATGGACTGCGACTTAGAAAGTGAGAAAATTTGAAATGTTCTCAGATCAATTTGAATCAATTTTTTGATTATTATAGTGTGCACAGAAAGACCAAACAGATATTGTAGTAACCTAAAATCATTCCAAATGTTGAAGTAAGAAATTAGAAGAGAGATGACTGTGCAGTGGCAGGATGGATGGATCATGACGCAGAACAAATAAATTCTTACCGAAACCAAAAATTATAAAAAAAATATTTCACCCGATGACGGTGCAATTTGTATCGGGACATGGAAGATTTCCTGAATACTTCTACAGATTAGGGACGATGCAAGACAGCACACGCATATGTGGGGAAATGGGCTCAGTCCAGCACTGCATAACAGAATGTGTTCAACTCAAAGAGATTAGAGGGGGACTCATTATGGATAGTAATTTTGACACAATATTACAATACCCTGTAAATTTAAAAATATTAAAAGAAATGATGGAAAAGATTGCAGGCCTTTCATTAACAGTTTGAAGATTCTTTGAAATTTTGTTAGCCGTTGTTTTCTAATGCAAAAATTTGAAAAGTCAATGAACATAATAATCCCTGTTTATACAGTTTAGTTCTGTGGTAACGGGGTGCCTGGCTGTAGTTAAAAAAATAGTGTGAAAACATAGTCAATTAGCAACATTTTTGTTACATATTTATTTCCGAAATTAAATATGAATATTTTACAAATAATGGATGTAAATTTCCAAGATATGCTCGGTAAAGTCAAATTAAATGTGAAATACATCTAATTAGTTTCCAGCAAGAATATGTCCTTTCTATGAGTTGAAAATGTATCTATCTATTTTACAAGCATGTGTTTCACAAGAAAAGCGTGCCGATTTTCGACCTTCAGAATAAATGTGTTTCTAATAAGGCAACGCATCCTGATCGTCGTCCTCCTTCAGCATTTCTGTGTCATTGCCAGACACCTTCGCCCACGAATTTAAAAAACGCGGCAGGAGATGGATTTTTCCAATTTGGCAAACTTAGGGGGGTGCACGTGTTTCTTGCCCTTTGTGACAGTTCATCAAGGAATTACAGCAAAGTGAAATACAGTTAGGCAACGGGGCCATAATTGGGTTAGAGGCGTTGTTGGGCTGTGAGGTGAATTCCAGGAACATTGCCAAGTAAAGCCTTTCTTTAGGTCGACAAGTGAAAGTTGAAAGGTTATGCTAATCGTTTTCGTGATGTAGAAAGAATGGTGTAATAATGTTTCGCTTCAAATCGGGACTGGTGTTTGTGGTTTATACTATGCTATTTTCCGATCTATTTGTATGAAAACATTGTCTTTTTTTTCTATGGTTTCATATTAATTACACAATCAGATGAAAATTTTCATACTGGTTGAACCCGTTAGAGCTTCAAATAAACATAAACTCTTATACTTTAACCCTCCAGCTGCTTATCTCGCGATTTCAGCAGGTTGGCAATCAGTCCATTATTGCGTACCTCGTTTTTTGTGGTTTAGTGTGTTTATTTTTAAGCTTACAGATTTTTATTATATCATATCATATTATATTATATTATTGTAATGTAACGTGCAGTATCAGTTCACTTCGTTTGAAAAATATTTGAACTTATTTGTAAACATCACATCTAAATAGTGATTTTTAAAAATCACGCACTTAGAGGGTTAAAGTATGTGACTACTTCGGGATGAATTTTCTAAAAAATTCTCTAAAGTAATTATATAATGTATATATATTTTTATATTAAAAAAATTGAGGAAATATCTATGAAGCCAAAATACACCAGTTAAATGAAAGATTTTTTTTTTTAACATTTAAAAAAAGAAAAAAAATTTTTTGAACTAAAAAGAGTATAAAGCAAAATTCCTTTAGTTCAGAGGTTTATCAAATGATTTACTTAAAATTTTGCAAATAGCTTAAAAAACATATTACCTAGTTTCTGAACTAAAAAATAAGCTATATTTCCAATTTCTTTAAATGTTGGGGTTTTACAGATAAATAAAATGAATTTTTCAATCTTTTTTACCCATTGTGAAGCATTAAAACAACTATAAAAGTGTGAACGATTTGTAAAAACCGTCTCACCATGCATTTCTCTTTAATCTTGAGTCAATCATAAAAATGTCTAATTTCTCAGGTTATTTAAATTTAAAGCAAAAATAAAATACGTTTAAGTGGAGTATAAGAGATTTATGATACTATCGGAAGTTTTTGCGAATTCAAATATATGCATTAGAAAAACTACTCAACACACTTCCGTGGTAATAATGTCGTTTAAATCATTTAGCTGTTGGTTGCACATCTGTATGCTTGTGTATTATGTGTGTTGCTGCATGCTTCGCGGAAGCACGATGGCGAAGAAAAATTCCATCTTTGTGACTAAAGGCAGCTTCTCAAAATAGCGTCGCAAAGTACTCGAAAATTTCTGTGAAATCATTCGGCGAATTTCATCCTCGGTTTCGTTAAGTGGAATTGATAGCCAATAATAGTGTGTTAATAAATTTTAAAAACTTAATTATCATAAAACATAAAACTTGAAAATTAAACTAAATTTTTGAATAGAATTTTTTTTATACTAGTTTCCTTTGAAGTTCAGCTTGTTCGCTCAAATCATTTAACAGCCTAAAAATTCAATAATTAATAAGGAATGAATTTTTTTAAAAAACTCCTCTTGTTATGAGATATATTGGAAAACACGAACGCAGTTATTGTAAATTAGAA
Source organism: Argiope aurantia (assembly GCA_026543865.1). Lineage (NCBI taxonomy): Eukaryota > Metazoa > Arthropoda > Arachnida > Araneae > Araneidae > Argiope > Argiope aurantia. The sequence continues at coordinate 574,405 of JAPMOR010108372.1, read as the reverse complement.
AGTGCATACATTCTATACTTATAATAAAGATGCGACTATGTGTGTATGTGTTTTGGCGCTCTACAATTCAGACCATTTAACTTACAGCTACCAAATTTGAGACAGCTACACCATGAAAGTCGGAAATGTGAACCTCGGAGCTATTTTTTTGAATTTTTAATTAGAATTTTATTTAATTAAAAAATAAGGAGAATTTTGGTGTTTTTTTCGCACTAACTTCTAAAAATATTTTTGTACAAACATGATTTTTACATCAAGTTCAAAACATTATCTTTTTAATGATACTAATGTTTTCATTTATTATTTTTTTTATTTTCAATGAATTTTTTAAAAAATATTTTAATTACATTTTTCAATAAATTGTTCCGCACAAAATAAAAATAAAATTTAACCTGCACGAATACGTTTTCCGTGAATGGGAAAAAATTAGCTTTTATATGCGTGTTGCCATCCCGTTGAAAAAATCTCAAATTCGAAAATAAATTGACTGTTACTGGAAATCAAATTTTGAAAAGTGTAATTTTCAGCATTTGTAAAATGAAATAAATATGAAATATGATATTTTCTAAAGAATAAAAGCAATAAAAAAATTTCTATATCTTTCTCTTCTAATATTCTCTTTACAATATCTATATTATTAATTAAATAAATCAGTTTTATTTAAGCCATATATTGTTTAATATATACAGAATATCCATTCTAATCATAGCCCGATTTGTAATTTTGTAACCTGTAATAAAAGTCATAATCTGGTGACAAAATGGACTAAATGAAGTAAACAATTATTTTTTATGTAACTTCAGTCAATAAATGTTATGATGAATTACCAATTTTAAATTTTTATCCGGATCCTGTTCTATGAATCCTATTTAATAAAAAAAATATTCTTGGTAGACTAATATTTTAAAGATCCACTCTTTTGTCATTAAAACATATCGAGAATTGAAAATTTGAATGTCTCTATTCTATAAAAATGTGCGATTTTAGACCTCTTTACCGACCGTCTTGAAGAAAATACATCATTCAGGGCTTGGACTTTCCTCAAGACTAATTGTCTAAGGTAATGTAATTGTTGTTCCTAAAATAATGATATTCAAAAGTTTATAACTCGCAAGAGCATGATCGCAGAAGATTGAAAATATGCTTTTACTGAATATTGTTTATAGGATCGAAGGATTGTATAAAATTTAGACTTTATAATTGTTTTCAGAAGCACATTTATTGATTGAAAAAATATTAAATATTATTTCCAGCATTTAAATATTTTTAAGGGTAAATTTTATGATGAATCAGAGAAATTTTTATTGAACAATTCTTTGAAATACTGCATAAATTATAAAAAGTATTCTGCGATACACATAAGATTACAATGTTGAAAGATCCGATTTTTCTGTAGTCATATTTTTAAAAAAATATTTTGGTCTCAGCAAAAATGTTTTCGTATTTATTGGAATTTGATCTCTTTCATTTTAAATTTAAATCCGCGGGAGCTGACAGAAAATTAGAGATATATAGTAGTACAATGAACAGAATATCGTATTGAACAGAATTACTATAATAGCAGGAGTTTTATAACTATCAAAATTTGAATCTTAAAAATATTTTATTGAAGAAGCTATTAAGAGATCAAGGTACATAAATATTTAATTGAAAAATGTAAAGAGTAATATTCTTGGTTAACCAACTGATCGCCAAAAGCGCGTAGTATGAAATAAAAAACGAAGTGAAAATCCTATTATGGAGTAAAAAGCATGCAGATGACATTTTTTGATGAATGAATTTGAATTCAATCATAGTATTTAAAGGCATTATTCAAATTGAGAAACAAATCAAAATTTTTAAAAAATATCAAAATGCAGTGAAAAATGGCACGGAGATGAAATTGATATCATTAAGATGGTAATTTTTTTAGTCTTAAGGTAAACCGAAGCCTATTTTTGTAAGATAATTGTTTTGGAAGATATGAACAGCAATTCTCATAGATAAGCCATAACAATTACCCATTAGGTGATTACTTGATTAAATTTATCTGTTTAAAGCCTATTTCTTGATTTCTTTTATATCTTCATATCTCTGAATAGACTTTTTGGTGATACGGCGAAAACTCACCAAAATATTCTCAATACCATTCTGCTGCTTTATTAATTAAACAATAGAACAATGCAGCTTCAAAAAAGTTCAATGAAGCAGTCTGAAATTTGTGTGATGGTTTGTTTATATCTGACAGTTTCCATTCGGCAATCAGTAATAAGAGTCATTTCTCTTCTTATGTTAACGTTATATTATATACATACAAGCGCAAACGTGCGTGTACGTGGGTTTGGTATAAAAGCTATACAAAGTTTATGCAGATAAAAAATTTAGAAAACTGTTCTTTTTTTAAAATTATACTGAGGAGGATGCATGCGTCTTTTCATGTTTTTGTTCCATAATTCGAAATCAACACATTTTCAGGATAAGTATTCATTTCTTCGTCCGACATACCAAACATTCTATAAATAGTTTCCATCAATCTTATTTTTTAAATAAGAAAATTCAATGGCAGCGAAGAAGAAAAGCGATGAAATAATATTAAATTACTTTCTACCAAACTAAAGTAATTTCGAATGTGAATCATTAAAGAAGTCCCCTCTCCAAGTTGATCGTGTTCACATTTCGTGTTGCATAAACTAAAAGCGCGAATAATTATCAGAAAGACAATTTATAAAAATTAAAACATTAAATGTAATTTTTTTTAAATTATCTTTCCGTTATAAGTCACATTTAAGTTTGTTAAGAAGTTTACATTTTATATTAATGCATTGATGTGAAAAGGAGTACTGATACGTATATGATTCATACATAATTTTTGTATCCCTTAAAAATTTGGTGTTTTAATTATTTTGTTCTATATTCCTTACATGCATTTAGAATGGTATCAATGCAGTACACATCACGCGACGCCAATTTATTTTTGAAAACTATTATTCATCATTAAGGAGGAGAAATCCAACTGATTCCACAGCACAATGTTACGACAGTATAAGTTTGATAGTTGGCGCAGTTATGTGGGTCAAATGATTGTTTAATCGCATGAATTATTTCCATGACATAATTGCTATGTTGCTAAGAACAAGTTGTGAATTATGTAATTAAATAAAACTGATCTATACTTATTTTTTCTAACTCTCTTTTTAACCTTTCTGTTTATAAAAGGTTAGACAAAAGACCGAAGGAAACATTTGGAAAATAATTTTATCAACTTCCTTTGCAAAGCATTTCAACCGGCAGATGAAACAACGTGGAAACTGTGTCGAGCTATACTTTCTTCTTGTGAATTTCTTTTCTCGTGAATGGATAAACTCTTCCTCAATACTAACAATTCCACAGTAATACTAAAAACATCAGAAGAATTTATTTGAGAATAAGTGCTTAAATTCACAGACCTATGAAAAGAGATTATGGTTTAATATATTATTAAAAAAACAAGTACTAATTTATCAATGACTAAAATTTAGCAGCGCTATTTTTATACATTTCCATTTGTTCCATTCTTTATATATATGAGCTTTCTCAATGAAGCTAACTCAAACGTCATGAACTCGAAAAAAGTAGTAATCATTTGTAACATATAATTATATATTGTTTTAAGTGGTTTTCTGTGAGTTCTCTCATTCCCTTTCAATATACACGATTAATTCCATTAAACTTGGATCAAATGAGCTCGGCTATTGAATTGAATCACTTGATAAAAGTGAAAAGTAGCAAACGCGATCATTTCCTAAGGTATCTTGTGGGATTTTTATCAAACATCGTTCACGTTTCCAGAAATGAATGAAATAAAATAAAAAAATAAAATTGCATTTCGATATTATCATAGAATATAAAAATATTTTCTTTAATTTTTTTAAGTGGATGAAAATTCTGAGGTTAAATACCTGATAAAACAATAAAAAAGAACAATAGATTTGAAATTTGTTAAAATTATGAAAAGTATTGTTGGAAATAATTCATTAAATATTTTTTAAACATACAATAATTAGTTGGCATTATTAAATAGAGATATGTTTGAATTTTAATATGAACAAAAATCGTTTTGGGTTCATAATATTTATGAATGTTATCATTGAAAAACAGTAAAATTTTGCCCAATTTTTAATTAATAAAAGTTTTTAATTACATTTATGAGTAAAAGTGCACCAAATGTCTTATCCATCATCAAAAGAATATTTGTGGCAAATTTAACAGTTCTTTGTCGAATGGTCGATTGTTTAAAATATCTATAAATACACAAATACACGCGCACACACTTTCATCTTTATTATTAGGGCGGATTCTTCTGTTACGTAATTCCATTACTAAAGGGTGAACCAAAATTAACGTAAGATTTCAATTTGCAAAAAAGTGCAGTAAAGTGTTTGCAACCTATTAAAAAGGATCATTTGACGGCTGATAGTTTAGGGATAGTGAAAAGGGAGCATGGAAAAGAACAACGTGTTAACGCAAGATTTGAATTAAATAAAAAGCACGGTTTTTCTCTTTAAAATGCTATATTTTTATTGAATCGTGTCGCACACAGGATAGGGTTATATATGGAATAACACATTGGGCAAATGACCTCCACGGCTTTGATGGCACTTACTTACTCTTTTGTCGAAATTTTCCATGAACATTTTGCATAAATGTTCCTGAATTACGTTGACGCAGCGTAGAATTTTCTCCTTCACTGCAGGCATGCTTGTGGGCTTGTTGGCATGGACCTTTGATTTCAAATCACCCCATAAAAAGAAATCTAATGGTGTTAAATCACACGATCTAGGGGGCCAATTCTCAAATTTTCGAACTGTGGCCGCCAGACTTTCATTATTTCTGAAATATTGTTCAATAATGAAAACACTTTGTTTTATCGCTTAATGCTCTATTTTTACTAACCCTAAACTATCAAATGGTACTTTTAATAGGTTACCGACACTTTACTACACGAATGATGGCAAATTCAAATCTTGCGTTAATGTTTAAACATCCTTTACTATTCTGAGACTTGGAGAATATACTTTTATGGAATTTTATTAATTAATGCAACATTAATGTACCATACCATAATTTGAAATAGTTATAGATATAAAACATAACATAAAAATTACATATTTCAGCACCATTTAATAGCGGTATTTATTTTACATAATTTTGTTTTACGAATCAACTGTTTTATTTTTTAATCAATAGAATCTTTCAACCTGTTAAGTTTTCCAGCGATCCATTCAATTCAATTTCAATTTACACCATTTTTTCAGGTTATAAAATCTTCTGAATGTATTAAAGATTGAATGTGTTTGTAAGAGTTCCTGCGTAATGTAAGAGATACTTATTGTGCAATATGATTGACCGTTATTTTCGACTGTTCCCAATAAGCAGTTCAATTAACACTCATAGAAAAGCATATAAAAATTAATTTGTTGTTGAAGTTTTAGAACAATGAGAGTAAGTAACATATTGAAACGGTAAAATTGCCAATTAAAATATCAGTCGAATTGTGCAACGCGATTTTTATTGGAAACAGATTTACTTTTTTATATTAAAACACTTAAATAAAAACAACTGAATGAAAAAAAGAAAAGACTGGAACAAAGAAAAATGCAAATGCAAAACTAAAAAATAATTTGTTATATAATAAAAACTACAGACAGAGAGAGAGAGAGGCATATAACTGAAATAAGGAAAAGTGAAAACTGTTTTGTAATCTTCGGTTTTTGCAAGTGAAAGCTTTCACCTGGTGCTGGGACAGATAGTTTCAGTCGCAAGTCAAACAGCAACAAGGGTTTTTCCCGCCACCAAAAACGAGGTCGAGCGAAAACTCTGACGTCATTCTGGAGGGTCCAAAATTATTTCTTCATTCGAACACCTTTCCGATTTCCCCCCTTCAAGACAGTGCAATGACCCGCTTTGGAAGTTTTAATTTGGAGTATAAAAGAACTTTTCTAGGCCATAGTTTAACATACATCTTTCAGAAACCAAAGCAATGAGACGAGACATCGGAGTCTGAGTAGTTTCCGTACATCTTGACTAAACGATACATATTGCAATTAGTTTCCAGTTTTCAGAAGGTAAGTCGATATTCATTTAAACTTTTGTATTCAAACTAAAGTCTTCTTGTTTAAATCAAAGATATATATATATATATATATATATATATATATATATATATATATATATGGATAATGAATAAAAATATATTTTGGAAAATTAAAAATGTAATTGAACATGGGTATTTTAAAACTGCTTGATTTGTAAATAAAGACCTTCGAGCTAGTGAAAATAATGCTTTTAGTTTCATTAAATAATACCACTCTTGGAGGTAAAAATATCAGTCATAGCAAGTAAAACTTCCTTAGATAAGATATGCTGAAAAACGTTTTTCTTTCTCTAATATGTAATGTTTCCATTTTTAAATTGCTAAACTAGGACGAATATATAGTTGATTTTTTTTCATTGTGTTTAATAATGATGTAATTATCAAACTATTTCTAAATGTTAATCTCAAAAATTTGCTTTTCTGCTCATTTCATTTTTTTCTTTTTATTCTGTTAAAGAATGAAGCGCAATTGTTAATTCATATGAAGTGAAGTTTATTTCACTGTCGGTCTTTTTTCAAGTTTTCAATCGCCATTGACACTTCTAACAAGATGAAATTATCTCGCGCGATGCACGAACTGAGGTCTCCATATTCTAATTCAGAAGCGAATGACCTATGGTTATCTCAGGATTTAAGATTTCCTAATGTGTCTTTGTTGAATTCTAATGATTTCCTTCAAGTTCACTGATCTAAATCAATAATCTTTAATAAGAAATTCTAACTACATTCAGAATGCTGAATATATTTTTTGATTGATAGCTTTTGATGAAAAGCAAATCTGTAATACTCATTGTAAAAGGAAGATTTGGTTTAACATTTGTAATATTGTCGAACATTGTCGTACATTATGCACACATATAAAATTGATTCGTTACCTTGTTGAATGCAAACAATCGAATTTTAATGAAAGTAAAATAATTATCTATAAAAGCGTTTTGTTATAAAGCGATAAAAAAAGATTCGGTTTAACAGTTGTGAAAGTGTCGCACATTGAGTACACATATCAAAACAATTGATTAGTTACCTTGTCGAATCGAATTCTAATGAAAATAAAAATAAAAAATTATCTATAAAAGCATTTTGTCTCAAGAAAAGTTTGAATGCAAATTTTTTTTTTAATTCCAAATCTTAAAAGAGAGAGAGGGAGAGAGAGCTTTATTCTTTTATTTGTTGATTTGCATCATTTATTTTGTTTAGCTTTCGATTGTCTTTTCTTAAGTTCCTCATGACTCGCCGAGCACTGCAATAATCAAAAGTTTGAGATTTTGATGAATTTCCAAGGTTTGTGCCATCTTAAGCCGATTCATGGCCTCATGCCTAACATGTTATCCGCAAATACCCAATAAACTGTGAAGATAACATTTGGAACGTGGTCTTTTCATCCCTTCATCCTTTTATTTCCAAATTTGTATATTTTACTTTGTTTAGCTTTCGATTGTCTTTTTTAAAAGATTTTCCTGGCAGTCAGAAGTTCCGATCTTGAGCTTTTTATGAATGTTCACGCTTTAGCATTCTTGGAGCCGATTAACACATTTTCGGAATAATATCGGACTTTCGAATACGGTATCTCAAAAACCCACCAACTGAGAGGATAAAATTTGGAACGTGGCTCTTCACAGAATTTTGTAGAGTTTCGTATAAAATCCACCCACTGAAACTTTGTCTGTTCGTCCTCCATGTACACAATAGCTCAGAACTGAAAAAAAGTGATGCATGAAATGAAGCCTATAAATTTATCTCCAGAAATTATAATTCTGTGTCAAATTTTAGATCCAATTTGTCGAAGGGGCGATCTGCATTTCTATCACTATGTAAGTGCGATAGTTGAAAAACGCCGCTACGCAGATAAATACAATTCAGTATATCGTCTGACCAACATCGTCGGGGATTCACTTCAAATTGTTGAACCTATCGGCGGAATAAAAAACATCTAAAATCCATGTTAAACTTTCTTCGTTGTTCTGTGAAGCTCAAATTCTATTAATTATTAGTATTCAAGAAAACATGAGGAGGGGGGGGGGCAAGGGATAATAATAATGTTATTTCAATTTCACTTAGAATCGCAAACTTGATCTACGAATTTACTCAACTTTCTAAATAAAATGACACATCCTATTTCGGACATTAATATTTTAATTCCTATATATGGAAATTTGAGATACTGAAGCTTTTTTTAAGTGACTTTTTCATTTTAAATTACTTAACACTTTCATTTAATTGTAAATTTAAAATTAAAAATTCAATAATTCGATGCCCGAGTCAAATTCGTCATTTTATGCGAAGTGGCTAATAGCAGTAGAATGTTAGTCTTGAACAATCGCATACCATAATTATACTAAATTAGTTACGTAATCAGTAGTTATTAATGTTAGTCATAAGTTTCAACAAATTCATATACCTCAAAAGAATTTAAGGTGGCTCTTAAATGCTATTTGTAATGTAGATTTTAGAAATTTTATGGGATTAAAATAGCTGAAATTTAATTGAAAGCAAAAGACTTTACTTCCATCGCATTCTGAGACAAAAAGGATATAAAATTCGAAATGTTGAAGCGGTCGCAGTTAAGGAGAAACAAGGGAAAAAAATTAAAGTAATAAACACAATATGAAAAAGACAATTAAATTGCATTTAAATGACAACAATCTTTGATGTATAATTGATACCCTACAATTTCTCTGTGACCTTGATTCGTGACCTCATTGATACAAAAGAACTACAAACTTTTCCCTCTTAACTCTTTTTTTTTCTGATGTTAAGTTCTCTAGTGATTGCTTTCGAGATAAAAATGGATGACTGTTGGTTATTTTTAATCTAGATTGAAATGGAAAATGAAAATTGAATTTCAAAAGTAGGACAGAGAAGAAATGAAAGAAATGGAACTGTAATAATTACGTGTGTTGGATTCAGTTCTAATTAGTTTCTAGCGTATCATGTTTACACTTCATTGAACTTGTTCAGTTTTAATGTGCAACATTGAAAATTAACAGTTTTTTGTTTGTTTGTTTTTTGCTTCAAGATTTCATGATTGATTCTCCGCTCAATAGAAAGTCGGACTTCAGACCAAAAATAAGTCATTCTTTTTTATAAAAATATTTACTGGTATGTTAATAATTTGAAATAAGCCAATTACTGTATTTATAGAAATTCTTGCTTGATAGAGAGAATATTAAAAGCATAAACACGATTCAAGGAAATGGCAAAATATTTAGTTTAAATAGAATTTTGGATTGGAGAAAATTATATTAAAAACTTGCACTTTTTACGATCATTTTTAAAAAGATGGTTAATATGATATCCTATACTATCTCAAGTATACTGATATCATAATTGGTTTTTTTGTTGTTGTTGTTAATTGAAAATATTCTAAACAACAAAAGAATTAAAGCTGTTGTATAAAAAAATGTAAAAAAATAAATCCAATTTTTTAAGTTTTCTAATGCTGCCATTACAAAAATAGATTAAGAAACAAAACGTTCAATAATTTTTTTTAACTTTAAAAAATTGTCCCTAAATAGATTTTTTTTCCCCAATGCAAACGCTTCAAATAAATAAAAAATAATCTTATGGCAAATTAATAATTGTTATCATAATTAAAACATTATAATTGCCGGTAGCACAAAGAAAAATACCAACACAGATGAAGTTAATAGAAAAACATGTTTAATTAAAGCATACTTCAGTACACCAATTTCTTCCTCTTATTACCAGTTTCTTCCTTTCGTAACTCGAGATAATCAGCTCTAATTTTTATACCTCATAAATATTCAGCTTGCGCGATTAAATGTCTTGTTAGTTTAATTTGATATGTTTGATTCATGTCACATCCTTAAGCTTCATGAGGACTATTTTGGGATGGGTATCTTAATTTTGAGCTGGGAGTAGATAAAGAGTATTGAGTAAATTTAGGATACCAAATTCAATGTTTTTATCTTTATAAAAACATTTATAAAACAATTTTGTCCATGTTAACTAGTAACACAAGACGATTCGAGGGATTTTATTCCAATTTAAAGGATGAGAATGTATTGTATTTAGAATGAAAATCTCGCACAAATTTGTAAATGGATCATCCACATAAAAGAGGTGGACATTACGAGTTGAACTTTTATTTTCCCATAATTTTCCTTAGATTGAAAAAAGAAAAATAATTCAAATTAAACAAATTGCCCCCACCCAATATGTCTCCATTATAAGTTTTTCAACATCAACAATAGCTTTGAAATAAGGGCTTAAAAATGATTTTGAATCCCTTGATTTTTCAATGTGGCATTTCATTGAAAGTCTCTAATGAGTTCCATTCTTTTCAATATCTTTCATTATCCTAGCTCCAAACTTTATGGAATTAGAGCAGGAAATGATGAAGATGACGAAAATTTATTTTCAATACGTTGCGGACAAAATGAATCTGTATCATCTTCGGCATCATAGAAATTTTGAAATCTCTCTCTCTCTCTCTTTATCTATCTATATATATTTATTGGGTTGTTAGGAAAGTCATTTCGTTTTTTCCCGACAGAAGATTTAATTGTATTTTTTTGTACCCAGCTTCACATTTAAGCCGTATAATTTTTATATGCTTTGAGAGCTCATATAGCAAGGCTTCTGTGTGAAAAATTCCAATTCATTCTACGCAGTATTTTTTGGTTGGTGCCCTTTTAAATATGGAGAGCGATAAGCATCATTTTCGACATATCTTACTGTTTTACTACAGAAAGGGTAAAAATGCTGTTCAAGCCAGAAAGAAATGGACCGATGTGTATGGAGAAGGTGTGTTGACAGTACGCCAGTGCCAGAACTGGTTCCCTCAATTTTTTAGACGGTAAAACCTTCACCTCAAATGAGGAGGTCAAAAACCACCTCGATCAGTTTTTTGGCAGCAAAGACCAAACATTTTATGAGCGTGGAATGATGCTACTACCAGAAAGATGGCAAAAGGTGTTGGACCAGAATGGCCAATATATAATTTAATAAAGTATTTGTTTATTATACGAAAACTGTCTTTCATTTCCACAAAAAAAAGAAAAAAAACCGAAATTACTTTCCGAACAACCCAAAATATATAAGGTAGTTTATATTTCGTTTAAAAGTTAAAGAATAAGTGAATATAAATTTTTTATGAAGCAAAAGCTTTTGTTCAACGTACAAATTTTTAATATTTTGCAAAATATAAGGTCAAAGTCAGAACTGCAAAGTCAGAACTTTGGATGTTAAGTCTTAAACAGTTAAGACTTAACATCCAAATAGTTATGACATAACATCCAACTCAAAACGTCCAAACAGAACAAAGGGCAACTTTCTAAAAATACTTCAGAAGTTATTTTTAATCCATCAAGTAGTCGAGGACGAGTTTCCGTTGTCTGTTTATATTGCAGGAGACGCACTAAAGCGTTCAGTGACCACCTGCTTTGTCACTACTTCTCTTGTTTATGTTTATAGATCAGGAAGCGAGTTTCAAGGTCAGAAAAAGGCAGGCACATTGCAGAAAATAGATACCTTCATTGGTTATTCTTGAATTCATCATTAACTTTATTTTCGGAAGCAAGGTCAAATTGTTACACAAACTGCTCGCGGGAGATTTAGTGCGTCTCGGCAGGTAGCCATGCTGTAATTATTTGGATTAGAATTTTCTATTATTGAATCTAATGAAAATAAAAGGCTAAATATCTTCCGAACAGTTACAGAGAATGAAAAGACAAAATGCCCTTTCTGTCTTTTCCCAGTATCTATTTGTTGGAATAATAATTTTATTATTTGCCTAATTTTTTTTCCCACTTCCAATTAATGGGATGCAATGCAATGCAATCCATAAATACGGAAGTTTCGGCAAAAAGGGAAGGGGTAGGGGTATTGTTGTTTCAAGGGAATAAAGTAAAAGAAAGATATGGCAGATAAAATGGTCAATGCATATTTAATTGGATAAAATTGCACAATTGAACAACAATTTAACCCATTCGAGACGGCACATTTTTTTTTGTTGGAAATATTGAATTGCAATGATGCTCTTTGAAAACGCCATGTGCAAATTTATCTCGGATGAATTGGCTCCACTTTTGTATTGTTATTTGATGTCCTATTGTGTGTTTAAACCTTATTTCTGTGTACTTGCTTACTCTCAACATTCTGCCCGTGATCTTAGAAGACTCTGTATGACTAAGTAAATTTTTAATAAAATAATATAATTATTCTTAAGGACATATTAAATATTCTATAAATAATTTGGCTAGTATATTGATAACGTAAGAAAACTTAAGCATTGTTTTCTTTCTCCCTATATCGTAGAAATAAATTACTATCTTAAGTATAATATTATATCGGTGCACAAATCATACTATAATAATATAGTCCTGAATATAAAGATTTGATTTTTTAAATCTAAAAGCTTAAAAGCTTTTTTAAAAACCTCCTGCTTAATTCTTTTGTAATTTTTTTAAATTTATTTATATGAAAGGAAAATACAAGCATTTTTTTTTTTTTCAAATTCATTATCTTTGATGTAATTTCAGCTTTTTGTTCAATTTTTTAAAACTTGCTCCTTATTAACTGTAAATTGCACTTTGCATATTAAAAATTAACTTTTCCTATTTATTTACATTATAAGTTTGAATTTAAAATTAAATAAGGAAATAATATTCGAATGTGGTTCATGCACCTAATTATCGTATTTTTAAATTTATTTTTTTATGTTAGTAATTATAGATGCTATAATTCCATATAATCCAAACTGCATTTATCTTCCATCTATCTAATTCCATCCCTCTGCATCTTCCATATAATCAAACTGTTCCATGGATGCTGAATCAAAACGGTAATGCATTTTTAAAATGGAATTGCATTATAAAACATTCTGTTTGAAATTGCTTCAAATCGCTCAACGGCCGTTACTTTTCCAAATAGTTACTTTCGATATAGTTTCTTCAAATACATACTTAACAACCGTCAATTGTAATCGATTATAGGAATATTGGTGCTTTTTAACTATTAAACTATTAATATAAAATAATAATTATTTAAAAATGCACTCTTGGTGTTTTATACAACTGAAACATATTAATTTAATGGAAATTGAAATTTATACGAACATCAATTAAATATGCCTGTTTTTTAAATAAAGTATTTTAAGTTCATTACATTTTCAAATGGTTTCTTTTTAATAGCTTTTTCACATTGATACTTAATGACTGAGAACAATTCCGTTTTCTAAAAATTTTTTGTTGAATAATTATTGAGATATCACATAAATTATGAAAATTATTCTGTAGTTCACATAAGATTTAAATGCTGACCGGCTCTGTTTTCAGTGCCTTTTTTTAAATGTTTGATTTCAGTAAAAAATGTTTTTATATATATTAATTGTATTTTAATCATTTCTATTTTACTTTAAAGTTGAAATATTATGGGAGCTGATAGACAATTAGAGTGATACATATTTCTTTATGGCTTAAGGCCTTTATAATGTTATGTGTGAATTATATGACCATCAGAATTTGAAGCTTAAAAATATTTTGATGATTAAGAATTAAAAGACAAGTTACATAAAATATTTGATTGAAAATTTTAACGAGCATTAAGATTGGCAAACCGGCTGGTCACCAAAGGCGGCTAGTTTTGTAATAAAGATAAATTTTATTTATCATGCATGTTTAAAAATAGTCGTAAAAATGACTTTTACAGCATTCTGTGTAAGCATACTGCTGGAATTATCTCAAATTACTTTGATTATGTTACATTTTTTAATGGAAGGCTCCAAATCGCAGTTATTTGGAATTTTAAATGGACTGAGAGGATTGAACTGGACTGGTTGAACAAACAGGATTTAAATGCAATTAAAAAAAACAGAAAAATATTCCAAATGAGGACCATGACTTCTCGATTTTTACTCAACTCAACGGTGTCTTAACTACTTTTTTTGGAAACGAATTTTCGAGGAAGATCCGCGAAAAGTCCTACTCGGGGCACCTTCCCTCGCATTGACCTAGAAGCGTTGCGTTTATGTGGGTCAGAAACAAAAACGAGGAGTCTCTTTTGGAAAGTTTGTTGACTCGTTCCTCCTCGTTGCCGATACCGATTTCCCCAGAAGAAAACTGAAACTGAATGTGATTGGTCTGGCAAGAGGAGAGGCGAAGCAGTTCTCTAAATATAGGTAAAGATGTTTTGGTGCCGATTATGTCAGTCTGAAAACATTTCAATGCCCTTTGAGTTAGTTTGCTTTTTATTTAAATTTAAAATTTTCGAATTTGATACATCAGTTTTCAACAAGCAGTTTTTGCATTGTTAGTTTATTTTTTATATAATGATATTTTACAATGAAAATTATTTGCGATTACGGCAAAAAACGATTTTAGTATCATTTATTGCTAAGTTATAAAATTACAGAGAATTTTATTTCTATTTCTTGAGAAATACTTTCGAAAGTTTGAAGATAGTGTTTGGATCGTTTGTTTTCTTTTTATAAGATATTATTTTGTGTCAAACATTTATGTTTGCAGTATAAAAAGATTTGTGTTGATAATATTAGAACGATAGGACTCAATATCCTATTGGTTAAATTTTTATCAGAGAATTCAGTTTACTTTTAATAAAATATAATTTAATATTAAATGTTAAAAGTTAGGCCAATAATTTTTGGGATTGTATAGATTGCATTGTATTGAAAAGTTTAATTTCAGTGCTATTTCCTGTTTGCCTATACCTACCTATGTGTCGAATTATAATTCAAGTGAGCTCCCTTCATTAACGTGTTTAGTCATTTTAATTTTTTTAATTTTTATTTTATTATTATTATTATTTTGTGCGTGTGTGTGAGTGTACCGTTTCTTTTCCGATTCTGAAAGTCTCCATACTTTTGCGAAAGAATCAGGAGAGTTTACTTCGTCAAAAAAAGGGGAGAGGGATGAGAGGAAAGAATTAGAAACCCAAAAATCGCTCATCATTCTGCATAGCACCTCTTAGCGAAGTTCAAGCGCTGAAAAGTGCTAGTCTTGGAATCTGAAATTGATAGTATGTAATCTTTTGAACGAGTAGACACCGTGTCCGTTTTACACATGAAATGAAGTTTAGCATAGTATAATTGGTAGAGCTCTTATTCGTTTTTCCATCAACAGGTAGATATTCCGAGTAACTGAAGACATGAAAGAAATTGGATTTGCAGCTCTTTGCTGTCTGTTGGTGTGGACACCACTGGTTGCTTCGCAGTCTGAGGCTGGTAAGTTTATAGCAAATTTTATATTTTTACATTGATATTCTTTTTTAAATGTTTTGTTTTCCAGTTGCACTAAAATTTAAAGATTTTGCTTAGTTAGGATGAAATATAAATCTTTTTAACAAATAGAATTTTAAAAGCTTTTTTTAGAAAAAATAAATTTTTATATACCTTAATATATATATAAAAAATATTAGTTGTATTATTTTAATTACTAACAAATTAAAGAGAGACATTAATCAAATGCAATATTTTGATATTAAGTCAAAACCAAAAAAAAAAAAAATATGAATTTTTACTTTTTTATACATTTTTTTTCTAACAACTTAAAATTTTTAAGTGACTAATTACAGATGAACAGTTTTTTTTATGTTAATATAAGTTAATTATAAGTTACAATTTTGATGTTTCATAAATTTAAATTTAGAATCCTGCATGAAAGGTAAGAAGAATTTCATTCTTCTGAAAGAAAAAAAAACTGATTTTTGAAATAAATATCTAATTTTGGTTTTGACTTAATATCGAAATATTGTATTTGATGAATGTCTTTATTTTGTTAGTAATTAAAATAATGAAACTAATAAGCAAAATTGTACAAAATATCATTCTTTAACAATATTGGTTTGCAAACTTCATAATTTTAAATTATCGAATATTTGAAAAATAATGAAAAAATATCAAAGTAATTGACCCTTATATTTTAACAGTTTTTGTGAATGAATAACTACTTTTTTAGTATTCACAATAAAATTGCTTAGAAGTAGTTGAATGGTATTCTACTAGTTTGGCAATAAATTGTGGAATTTATTCATAAAGAATCCTAAAAACTAAGTTTTTATTTGCACGGGAAAAATTCTGATTAAGGTTAAGCATATAATATTTATTTCATTGTCATCAATTTCGTGGATGTCATGTTTATTTTCAATTTCATACAATTTCATCACTACTCATCAAAATTTTACCGAAAATAATTAAGAATTTAGCGAAATGAAGCATAAAAAATAACATGTACTTATTCCAAACGCAGGTTCTCAGCAAGGTTCGAAGCAATGGTTCTGGAACTCCACAACTAGTGCCACAGACTCCCAAACGGCTGATGAACTGACACCCAAAAGCACAACCGCATCAACTGCTTCTGTAACTTCTGAAGCCCCAGCAACCGAATCATCGTCAAAAAATGACACTGATACACAAATATTCTCACCCGGAGTTTTCGATAGCGAAGCTTTTTTGCCAGCCAACATTACAAGTGGCAGAAGTTCCTTTTTGGCCGAACTTTTCTCTGATGATTTTGCTCCAGCGAACGTCACCAGAGGAAGAAGTTCAAAAGCGATGAATCTCGACATTTTAGGCAACGTCAGAGAAGGAAGAATTTTAAATGACGATCCAGGTAACCGTAAACTGTCCCTCCAAGGTTTCATTCCCATTATATCATTTTCTGGTAAAGAGGGAGATGATGATGATAGAGCCAAATCTTCATCAAAGAAGCGACAAGAAGATGACTTGTACTATAATGGACCTTATCCACCAATACCTATCGATGAGGAAGAACAAACCAAGTCTGATAATTATTATCTCCCATCCACAGATTCGCAAAAAATCAATCGTCAGGCATATCAAAAGGCTATTAATCCCCAGAAACAAGAGTTTGGTTCGAGAATCCATGAAGCAAAGCAATCAAATCATAAGTATTACATTCCTCCTCCCCAGAACCCAGTAACAAATAATCAACAGAATAAAGAAAAATATGCTGTTGTTCCAGAAAAAGAGCTCGTTCGCTATATTTCCGCAAATGACTACCACAAAAGGCCCACTTACCAAGAGTCTCAACAGAAGTTTTTGGCCCAGAATCAGCAAGACGTCGCTAAGTCAGAATCACAAACAAATGGACACTTTCTCGTGACTTCAAAACCAGATAGGGATGATGACGACGAACCCTATGTTCCAGCCGGACCCTATGCGCCACAGCCTCTGCCAACAAACGAAAGGTATGCAGCCAAAGATACTACTGCAAAGCAGTTCAGACCAGGAAGTAAACAATTCGATCAAGAAGGAATATATGAGCTCACGAATGGAAATTATATTCTTAGTAATGATCAAGGAAATGAAGAGAAATGTATCTGTGTACCTTTCTACCTGTGCAGAAATGGGTATTTGGCCAACTATGGAAGATCTTTGGAAAAAGATGATATTGATGAAAGGTCTGCAAGAAAAGTCTCCAAAAGGAGTGCGGGAAATGAAGTAAGTTCTTAGCATTTTATTTGTATAAATACATTTCTTTCTATTTATTTGTTGAACGTAAAATATATATTATGTGTATAAATTTATCGGATTAAAATGGCAAGAAATTAGTTAAATTGATTAATAAATGAACATTAATATCATATCAACTATTAAAAGTCATGAATTAGGCCTCATTTTTTTGGGGGGTTTTCATGAAAAAAAGTATATAGTCTAATTTTCAATTACTTTAACAAGGAAAAGTAATATCTAATCAGAAAAATCAATATTGAATTTAAGTTCTTGCTTTTCAAAACTAAAAGTAATCAAATTTCTTCTAACTTTTGCTTAGTTTTTACAAATAGTTATGTATAAAAGGCAAATAAAGTACTTTCATATTTTTTAAGGAAACACATATCCCTGCGACAATCCTTTTGTAATAAATAAGCCAATGATATACAAAATAGTGTTTGCAGCTTTAATTTGGAGACAATGTAATTTATTTATCTGCCCTTTTTTACAACAGACTAAAACAAAAGATGACATCGTTGAAGCTGAAACTCTTGCCCCATACACCGAAGACATCATGGCGAGAATGATTGGACTCAGTAACGTAGGAGACAGCTGTGGTTTGTTGCGTAGGTGTTGCAAGGTGCCTCAAAGGGGCGCTCCAGGTGGACTCTTGCCCTTCAGTCCAGATAACTATCCTATTCCTCACCCTGCTGGAGACTTCAGTCAACTTCCGCCAGGTCTTTTGCCACCAGGACTCCAAGGCATCAATCTCCAGCAATTCCAAGGTAACGGAGAGGAACAAAATGTCTATATCGTTAATCAAGATTCACAGTCAGGTGATTTACCATATTTATTCAAAATTACTCGCTTTAACAAGAACTAACAGGCTAACTTGGCTGGCAGTTGGTATAAATATTTTTTTCCATTTTTGAAATGCTTATAGCTTTCGAGAATAACAACTTCACAAAGCTAACATTAATCTTTAGTAAATGATATTTTTATGTGAAATTACTTTAAAAATCAATGAATAATAACAACACCATTAAATATGATTATGCTAATGTCGTGTTGTGGTTAAAAAATTCCAGTAAATTTTCAAGTATTTACTTATATTTTAGTTTTTATTTACCATAATGTACAAAATTACTAAGCGAATATCGATTCTTACTTCATGGTAAACAGATAATCATATTTTAATCCGCAATCAGGTGAAATATTTGCAACCAATACGATAAAAAAGAAAGTAATCTGCCCAATGCATCAACAGTGGTCGACAGAAAGTTGAGCTATTATTTAAATATTATATGAAGTATTCCATTTATATAATTTCCTATTTTTAAATTTGCAATTCTACTTTTAAAAATCTGAGGTTTTATGGGATTTATAAAGTAAATTACTCCTGCTAGAATATTTTATACAAAGGTACAATTCTATTACAATTTGTTGAGAATGACAGAATTTGAATTGTGAATTTTAGAATCAGAGTTATTATTCTAAATATGGTTACACAAATATTCAGGAATATATGATATTGTATATTTAATTCATAGATTATTCACAATTTTGGACAATTCACTTCATACACGATGTTTATATTGACTGAATTTCTGCTATTAATTTTTTTTAGCCACAATCTCATTAAAGCAAACGTTGGTGCCATTCATTATTTATTGATGCATGATTTTCTGCGCCGCACTGTTGATGAAATATTTCATAAATTCCGTTTTTTAAAAAAAACATTTATCATTTTTAGTGTCAAATATTAATTGTGTTATTAAAAATTGAAAATATATTAGAAGCAACTCGCTGTTGGATATTATAAACCCACAACTTCGGAGCACTAATTTTCACGAGGCTTGTTAAAATCAATGATCTATATAATTATTTTCTTCTATATATTCGTTCTTCTATTATCTATATATTTTTTCTTTTTTTCTATATAATCCTCTCTTCTATTTTTCTATATAATTGCTTTTCGATTTTATTTAGGTCATCCTCAAGAGCAGCAAATAATATTAGTTCCTCAAGGGGTTCCACAACATCAACCACCTCAACGTAGACCAAGACCAGTATTCCCTCAACCTAAACCACCTCAAAGTTTTCCTCCTCATCCTCCTCCCACAAGACCGAACCCCAATCGTTCTATCAGGCCGTCTTACCCTCAGAACCAGCACACTCCACAAAGGAGACCACAACGTCCTCCTCAGCCCGTGTATCCCCAGGAACCAGTGTACCAACCTCAGCCTAGCTACCCTCAGCCTCAACCAGTGTACCCACCACCAAGTTCCCGTCCACCAAAACGAGTGTTCCCTCAACCTGAGTACCACGAACCCCAACCGCAAGTGAATCAAGGACAGTGTGGAGCCAGGAATGGACTTGGCGTGCACGGGCGAGTCAATAATCTCCAGTATCACGACGATGCTTCTGAGTTTGGAGAATATCCATGGCAGGTAACAAGATTAAACGACCTCTATACATTTTCCCCCATAGTTTTAGTAAAATCATTTATTCTAAAATCATTGTTGATTCAAAATGGAATTTTAAAAAAAAATCACATCTTTGAGCAACGAATCTTTTTTTTTCACTCCAAAACAGTTGAAGCTTTTAATTTTTAACTAAACAAATTACTGAATAGCATATCTGGCATATCAAATTAAAATGATAAAAACTTTTTCGCTTATACAATTTAGATATTAAGCAAATTATTAAGTTCGATAATCAGTGGCCTTAGGTTAACAAACACGAGGAAAATTATTTGGGGATTAACTAATTATTAATTTCGAGATATATGGCGTAAAACATATAATTAATAGGCATATCTGATTTCCATGGATTCCTTTCACAAAGTATCTTTAAATTGCAGATTATGGTAAACATTCAGGACTCATTATTGCATTTGTTCTGTTCGTTCGGTACATCAGTCTTCCCTATGGTGTCCTGTTCCATGATATAAATGTTCGCGCCTTATACATCTCCTCTAATTGCACATAGTCAGCGCTAACTTCATTTCTGACTCCTTGTGTAAAATATTCCTATAATAAGTTGATATTCCAACATGAAAACATCACAGTGTATTTTTTGTATTTAACTGTACATTAGCTTGATTAAAATGTGAAAAGAAAATTAAAAAATAGCAACCAGTATCATTCAACTTACTGTATTACTGTACTTACTGTACATTCAACTTACTGTAAAAAAAATTATAGAAATGAAAACAGAAAGCAAAATTAATTTTGATGTTGTCAAAAAATACATTTTTTTTTTAGTTTTAAATAATGGAAAATAAATGCCACTAAGCATTTGTTTTATTAAAAAAACAGTTTCATTTCCTTATAACAAAGAAATATAGATACAAACTATTGAAATAAGCGTAAAAAATGCTTTAGAAACATTTCTGAAATTTGGGGGGGGTGATGATTTAACGATAATACAACTAGTCTCACTGAAAAATTTTTTATTGTATTTTAAATTAGTGTCAAAATAATATTTGCGCTACAGTATTGTTGAAAAATAAGAAGCAAAAAATGCCAATATTTTGCTTAATTTTTAATTATCTAAATTACTAATTAAAATTTCAAATGCGAATTGCTTTGATATGAATTGTTTATTCTCCAAAGTGTATTTGTGTAGCATTTTCGTAACTCAATCCCAGTGGTCTGCATTGTAGAGCGTCACATTCTAGTTATAAGCAGTCATTTGTCGTTTATCAGCAAGTCCTACAATATTATTGCTATATCGATCATTGAAAAGTAATGTGGTGCAGGAAAATAAAGTTGAGAGTCATTATTCATTTTTGTGAAATATATTTAATATGTTTTTGCATTCTTTTGCAGGCTGCTATACTTTTGAAAGTCGGACCTGGTAATAATTTATTCGTTTGTGGTGGTACTCTTATTTCTGACCAATGGGTGGCAACAGCAGCACATTGCCTCAAGAAGTAAGTTCAAGTAAATCTTAAGAGATTTAAACAAATTATGTGATTACAATGAAATATATCATTCGTAGATCAGTTTGCAGGTGAAAATTTTTGATAATGAAGATTGATCATAACTTAAAGTAATTTGTCAAAAAGATTGTTATAAAAAAAAAGTCTTTCAACGACTATTAATTGCGACCTCTCAGCCAACTTTGGCGATCAGTTTGATCGCCCAGAATATTGGCTCTCTCTCTCTTTGAAGTTATTATCAGAAATCTCACATTTAATGTTTGATAAGACTTAAAAAAATTGAATTTACTGAAGATTGGAATCTATGCAAAAATGAATTAGATTATTTTATATTTGTTGTCCAAATGAGACATTTTAAAGTAATTAAGTATAATTACATTTAACAATAAAAAATAAAAAGGTGAGAAATATTATAACATTATACTTATTAATTTTAAAAAGCTGAGAAAAAAACCTTCACTGAAAATGAATCTAAACTACCAATCGCATTGTCACGAAAAATATTAAAAATACTCTATACAATTGCTGAATGTCAAAGTTTTTTTTTTCAAATATTAAATTTAAAAAATTCTTATTGTTGTTTCTTAATCAAAATGAATGAAAGAAGAAAAACTCAAACTTTAAATAAAAAGTAATACTGTAATTAGAAAAAAAAAATGTCTATTAATATATTATTAAAGCTACCGATTTGAAGTTAGCGCAAAACAATATTTCAATGTGCAAAACTTATCAAAGAGATAAAAATCTCTTCTTTCAATGTGTCAGAAAAACACAGTTTAAAAAAAATGAATAACTTTCATATGAAAGAAAAGGAAATTTATTTTAGAGTTAATGTAATCGATGTATCAAAAAAGCAACATTCAACTCTTGAAAACTAACAAGTTAGTTAAAATTAAAAATTTTAAAGCTATTGATTTGAAATCTGCAAATAAAATATTTGTTTAGAACTCATCATTTCTGTTTGTGTTTTAAACAGACACCAGGCTGATGAACTTAAAGTTCGACTTGGAGACTGGGACGTCCACAGGGACGACGAATTCTATCCTTACATTGAGAAATACGTAGTCGAAGTGGTTGTTCATCCAGATTTCTATCCTGGAAATCTGCAAAACGATTTGGCTCTACTGAGGTTGGAATCGCCCGTGGATCCAAGCCTGCCCCACATCTCGCCAGCCTGCTTGCCAGAGTTGAACGAGAGGTTCGACAATTTAAGATGTTGGGTGACTGGATGGGGAAAGAATGCTTTTGGTAAGAAATTGATTTCCTTTTAAATTTATTTTTATCCTCATATAGTTTAAGTCGAATATCTAGGAACAAAAATCAAATTAATACGTTAATGAATAATTTATATGATTAATTGGAACAATAACAGATGA
This sequence comes from Argiope aurantia, assembly GCA_026543865.1. Taxonomy (NCBI): domain Eukaryota; kingdom Metazoa; phylum Arthropoda; class Arachnida; order Araneae; family Araneidae; genus Argiope; species Argiope aurantia. The sequence goes on along the minus strand of JAPMOR010108372.1, from coordinate 551,540 downwards.
GGTTTTAAATAAGATCTACATGATTCTGAAATCGCATTAAACTGGTTTGATTTAGTTACATTGATGTCCCATTTTAAAGCAACACTATGGCTTTTTGAGACGGACCTCCTAATTGTAAATCGCGGTTAGATGACGAGGACGACACCTCAGCTGGCATCCCCCTCTTCAAACTTCTATACCAGATGGAAGACGTTTGGCCCTGACGGTTTTAATGTGAATCAGACCGTTTAGAACGGACAGTTTGAACAGAATTAACGTTCCGTTTAAATGCAACATTAGGGCTATTTTGGGACGGACTTCGTAATTTTGAACCGTGGTCAGCGGTAAGACTTTTGACCCTGACGATTTAACATGCACCAAACCCGCTTACATGACGGTTTTTCAGTGGAATCGGGTCCCGAACTCGAAACCTTCCGATTCCGAAGCCGAGACCTTACCACCAAGCCACCGCCGCTCCGTCGCATTAAACTGATGTTGCTATCGGGCGCAAGCTCTGTTTTTATACACAGACTTTTTATTGAACGTTGTACTCAACCTGGTCTCGTCTGAAGTAAAAAGCCTGAATTTAAACTTCATTCAACTTTCTCAAACGAATACAAAGTAAAAAAAAAATCATAATATAAGTAGATTGGCAAATCAAAATAAAGCATTCTCTTTTGTTTGATTGAGAATTTAGTTTAGATGGGCTGGATACGAATTCTTTTGTTCTAATCTATTGGTTTTATTTTGAAGAAAAATCTTTCAAAAAAATCTTTTAATATTTATGATTTAGAGAAAATAAGATCCTGACTTTAGGATTTTGATTGTATATTAAAATTCCAATCTACTTTACTTCTGAAGTACGTGGAAGTTTTTTTATATTTCAGATAGAGTGAATCCAATCCGTAGAAAGATTGTTCTCTTACAGATTAAAACATAAGACCCTTGAACTTTACATGACAATCTTAGTGAAACTGACCCTGTTCTATTCGTTTCAGGTGAGCAGGGAGAGTACCAGAGTGTGCTGAAGGAAGTGGACGTTCCAATTTTGAGTCAGCGAGACTGTGAGCACAGACTGAAACAGACGAGATTAGGTCGGAGCTATCAGCTGCACCCTGGATTCTTGTGTGCAGGAGGTGAACCAGGGAAAGATGCTTGCACGGTAAGGAAATTTTTGCTAAAAAGGTTTTGATAAAGTGCTCATAAACAGCACTTGCTTATATAAGACACTGAATTGCTAGAGGGCAAAGATGCTATTCATTTTTAATGGCTTGGCAATAATTCGATCGATTGATTCCTTGCAAATATTACCACGATCATGGGTTGATGGATTTATTTTGACTGCTATCCTAATCTTAGATCTTCAAAAACACAACCTACCAAGAAAAATATTTAAAATGTACAGTTTCGGATTCTTTCTTTTAAATAGCCCTTTCATAAATAAATGATGAATATCTGGTGAATTAGACGGCATTCTATTGGAGTGTCGATCATTCGCTTTATAGCTCACTGTATTTCACTTAGATTGGTTTTTGAATGCTGAGCACACTTTTATAAATACCATGCGATAGAGATGCCACTCTTAACAGGAAAAATACAATCTTTGGTTGAATATGACGATTTGGAATTCTCTTTTATGAACTCTTTCCACTTACTCGTTGAGACATTTATTGAGTCTCTAAGAAGTCATTTCAGTGCAAAATTGTAAGTTAATTAAAATAAACACTGTGTAACTTTTATGTTTACTTCCAGGGTGACGGTGGTAGTCCTTTGGTCTGCGATCATGGAGGCACCTGGAAGGTAGCTGGGCTTGTGTCCTGGGGAATCGGCTGTGGACAGCCAGGAGTGCCCGGAATTTACGTCAACATTGCGAAATACAGAAGCTGGATTGAAACCGTAATTTACAGATTTGGCTAAAGTGTTGCCGTATTGTTCTGTAGGAAGATATTCCAAAACCTCACCAATTTTTTATGTTGCTAATGTCAATTGTCTACTGGTAGACAATTTTCGGAAACATTTTCAAGACTAATTCTGTGGTTAAATATCTTTCTATACTAGATGTATATAAAGTTTTAATTGTAAATAACTGAAGATAAAGCTTAATTTTTAAGTGGGCAGTACATAATTTATTGATGAATTTTCTGAAAAATTCTATTGAAATGGGTTATTTCTAAAGTGTGTATTTTAAAAACCTTCTCTAAAATGTATAAATGGAATATATAAGGTATTAAATCCCAGAATTTATGCTTTGAAACACAAAAGAAAGTATACATGAGCTATCTGTAACAAGAAAATTGAATGTATACCAAATTGGTAAGAACAAAATTCTGTTTCTGTGCTCATATTTTTATTTTCTTGGTGCAGATAGTTAACAAGTAACTCGGAACTAATGGTTTCCTTTCGAATTCCCTCTTTTCTGGGAATTGAGCCTTTTTGTTATTTGAGCAGCAGTGTCTGTTCTACTGTTTTTTATTTAATTTAAATAATTATTAAAAACGCGATATTATAAGTGAGAAAATAAAGATACATTATTTGCACAATATTCATTTCTGTGGTTTTTTCACTTGAAATTTTATTTACATTTATGACTACACCCTCAAAAAAATCCTAAAACATAAGAATTTACATATTATACATTCATACTACAATCATATAATGCAGCCGAAATATATTTCTGCTTAAACTTGTTTTTTATCTTTTGCATATTCTTCGTTGTTTGACGAAAAGCAGTGATTGAACATTTCTGTTCATTAAAACAACATGACAAGTAAATGTATTAATGATGAGATTCTGCTTCTAAATACAGTTCTGAAAATTTAAATTTGAATACTACCACAAGATTTCAGTGTTTAGTTTAAAAATTTCAGAAAGGACATTGACTCTGTTCGAACAATTCTGAAATCATCTTGAGGGTGCAAAGAAGACATGAAGTCAAATAATTAAAATTAACCGATTTGCAATCCTTTTTTAGTTGAAAATTTGATTATATTTATGCTTCATTCTGTGTTAAATAATAGACAAAAATTATTCTTAAAGTATCGGTGTAAGGCAACTAGGTGAAGACAACTTCGATAATTTTAAAAAAGTGATACAAAAACATTTTTTACTGTACCATATAGCTAAAACAAAACTTGAAAGGTCACTATCAGAAGAAAAAAAATACACTCATTACCCTTAGCTTTTGAAAAAGCTGCATTTTTAACGAACATTTAGCAAAATTTTCAATATTAGAATAAACAGAATAAATTAAAAAATAATGGGAATATTTAATTTTTATTCCACCTATATATAGATCGAATTACATAAAATGTATCAAACTATAAGACAAAAATTGTTTTAATAAATAAAAATTTTATAAGCATTTGAAGTTGCCGTTAATGATTTTTTGTCAAAATTTTTTCAACCAAGTGAGAAATTAAAATTTTTCTTATAAAAATAGTCTTAGAAACACTAAAAGCCATATTAATAATTTAAAAGTTCGTCAACGCAAATTCTTGTAAACATCGCAAATTCTTGTAAACATAGGAAAATATCTAGGAATTTCATTAAAAAAATTGTCGAAAGTTATTATATCATCAGAATAACTGCATAAAACACGATAACAAGTATATAATTTTTATATAGTTGTTAAAAGTTTTGAACAACAAACATAAAAATAAATAATGGCAGAGCAATCAATCTTAAAATTTTATTTAAAAAAAGGAATAAAGATATAGAGAAGCAAAAAAATTTCGACGCAAGAAAGATCTAGACGAGATTTCAAATTCAGAATAACAAAAATATCGTGCAGAGAAAAACAAAACATTACCCGAATAAAATGAATAATGCATACATTTAATTTGTAATTGTTCTAGAATCCTGCATTTATTTTTTATGAATGTTTTCCAAATTATACAACAGTATTCAAGATTTCAGATGATTATATTAAATTATAAAACTTTAAGTAACGTATGGGGGAATCAATCGATCGAATCATCAGGACGTTATTTAAGTTACAACTGTAAACTTAAAGGTTATTAAGTCATATAAGCAATATCGCGAATATGAAGTGGGGAAAAAAATCCCAACTCCTGATATTAGTGAGCTTTTTTAGAAAGACTAACACTTAATTATCTAACGTATGAAAATGAATTTTAGTTTGTTAGTATTTTATGCCCTGACGTACTGTTCATCCGATGGTGATAAAGCTTTGCCAACAGAGTGCTTCGATGCCAGAAAATCCATATTTTTCACATGGCCAGTTGCATGCTGGAGGCTCCCAATTCGGACAGCAAAATTTATTTGTTCTTGTTGAAGACGGAAAAGTAAAAATATTGTATACCCTAAACTATACTTGAGTAATAAAATCAAAACAATAGAATAAATGTTATTTAAACTTCTCTTTAATATCATTCTATTTCATTGAATGTATTCACTGTCTGCAAGAAAAAAAAATATTCTTTCTATCATTCCAAATTTAACAAGACAGCTATTTCAAATTTCAAACGATACTTCCAAAATTATTTCTTTCGCGGCAGCAACGCGCCGGTACTGGCTAGTTTAAAAAATGATGAATGTTGGTTCTTTTTATGGGCAAGTGAGCGTACATCAAAATTGTAGCAGTGCAAAATTGTAGTAGTGCATAAAAAACAAAGAGAAATCGATATCCCCAAGGTCATCCTCGCATCTGATTTCACTGTTTTAGAATCGTTTGAATCCGTATGCCATTTCCTTGGCTTGATGGGGTTTTATTTAAGACCGCCTCCAGTCATTTGTCTGTTCTTTTATGGGAGAAAAGATTCAGCCTGTCATATGGCAATACTCTTTATAATACAAGACTTAGGAGTTTTTAAAAGTAGATTAATTACGAGAACTCAGAGTTGTCTTTTTGGTGATCTTGGATGTAGCGCAGTTACTAACAAAGTACGTGACAAAATTAAGAATAAATTTCTAGGTAAATATGCATGAATTTTGAAGAGTGAGAGTAAATTTAAATAATTCAAAATTTTAAGACGAATATTCGAACCACAGATGAAAAAATTTAACAATAACACATTTAAGATTATATATGAAGTAATTTCAAATACATGACTAGGAATGTGTCGCTTTTTGATTCATCGAAGAAAAAAAAATCTAAGTTTGCTACCAGTTTTTGAAAAATATCGATCTATCGAAACGTGATATACCATGATAAACTGCGATACAATAAATCGATATTCACAATTAATTTGCGTTTTTATTTTGGTTATCTGTTAGTGTTTATTTTTGCTGCTCTTCATTTTTTTTCGCCTTCATACAGAATTTTTTTTAATATTTCTATAAGTGCTGTCATATTCCAGTATACAAATTTATTTTTTTAAGCATGTCATTTTGGAATAAACTGTTTCCTCTTCCCTAATCGAATAATACCACTATGCAAAAATAATTGCGGTTGTCAGAAGGTTGTTGAACTGTCCTTTGCTTTAACGCTAAATATTCATCTTCAGAAATAAAAGGCAAAAAGGATTCATTCAGATTGAATTCATAATTTTATTCGTTGCACGCGTCTCACACTTAAGTACACTATAAAAAAATATCCGTTATCAGAATCGCTAACATAAAATCGATTACGTTATCGGAAATAAATCGCGATACAATAAATCGATTTTCGCAATTAATTTACGTTTTCGGTTTCGTTCTGGTTAACGGTTAATGTTTAATTATGTTGGACTTCATTCTTATTGTCCTGCATACAGATTTTTTGTTAATATTTCTTTAAATTCTACTATATTGTAATATATAAAAATACTTGTTTTAAACGAAATGTTATAAGTTGTAATATCCAGACATTGCTTTAGCATTGACGCACTTCATTAAAGGGATTTTAGCAAAATTATTTTCTAACTGTTTTTATTCAAAAGGAGGCAAATATTTTTGTTATACGAATTGAAACTTCCTTTTATTTGGAGTCTCTCTGATCAGTCATTGTGTTAAGAGATGCGATTTATAACTTATAATAGCTATAAATAAATAATGATATCACGATATATCGAAAAATATAGATATGTGTTGGACGATACATTTCGATGATGAAGTTGCGTCATTGCCCATCCCTACACATGACACAAAGAAGGGCAATAACTTTTAAAACTGCGAAAATAGATCATGCGTTTAAGTGAATATATAAAGAAACCATACGAAAATTTTGTACTAAAATTCGCGACGTCAAGACATGACAGAACACAACTAAATAAGTACAAATCGCCAAACAATATATGCTCATAGTGAAAAGCTATAGAGAACGCGTTCCAGAAATGCTATCTTGAGGGCACAATAATTAAGGTAATTGAATTTGAACAGGTGAGAGTTATGCTGTAAGAATGATTAAAATTAAAGCCAACCCTGTTAACACTAAATGCCGAACAATATTGTTATGATATCTTTCCGAGAATAGCAGGTGTTCAAAACATCGAACAACATCGGGGGAATATCGTACAATATCTTGTGCTAATATGCAAGCTTGTAGATGTGGACACCAGTTCAAAGGAGTTGTGGCAATGAAATTTTCCTTTTTCCTCATAACTTCTTTACGAAAAAGTTAGAAATTCCGTTTAAATTGATCGAATAATTACTTTACTATTCAATTTTTAATAAATACACTTTTTTTTTGAGAAATTAGAAACTGAAAAGCTATTTAATTTTTCACTTTAACTACTTTTTAACTTATGCATATGATACCTGGTTTAAAAAGTGTTAATTTTACTTCAATCATCACTGGCTTTAACCAAAATCAAGAAAACGAACTTGATCTATATTATTTCCAAACTAGTGACCTCATATTGCAAGTATTCAAAGCATTATTTTCTATCTTTCAAGTAGAAGTTTCAAGAACTTAAGCAGATAATATATAGAACCTGAAAATATATATCTAAGAATAAAAAAAACACCTAGAATTTGTGCAGAACTGAATTAACTTACATGGCTTGTCATAACCCATAAGAATCACGCAAGATATCTAAATGTACTGTCTTGCAGAAAGCTTTTTTTTTTCTTTTTTTTTTCCTATTTTATAACACAACCTGAAGAATAAATTGATAGGCTAAAAGTGACCCAGCGAGTGGTGACTCTAACATGATGATGTTGTGACTGAGTAAGAGTTTTAAAATATACAATGAAACATAATTAGTTAATTTTTGTCAAAAATATATAGTGCTAACAAAAATTGTTAGTATTAGAATTTGATTACTGATTTTTATAATTTAAGAAGTCTTTACATTATTTTTCTGAACTTATTCGTAAATAATATAAAGCATAATAACAATAAGAATAATTGTTATTTTGAAATCATAAAAGCCTAATAACAATAAGAATAATTGTTATTTTGAAATCCTAAAAGCATAATAACAATAAGTGTTATTTTGAAATCCTAAAAGCATAATAACAATAAGAATAAGTGTTATTTTGAAATCATAAA
>JAPMOR010108372.1:443260-544119 GCA_026543865.1 Argiope aurantia | reverse complement strand
TAAAAGCATAATAACAATAAGAATAAGTGTTATTTTGAAATCATAAAAACATAATAACAATAAGAATAATTGTAAGAATAATGCTATCAATAACAATTATTCTTATTGTTATTTTGAAATCATCATATTAATTCGGAACTTTTAATTTTTAACATTGGTTGTAAACTTGTGAGTGCGCGTTGTGCTGAAATGAAATATTGCATATTAAGGCAGTGCACTTTTTGCCTTTTTTCCTATTTTATTACGTATCCTGTAAAAGGAATTAATGAGCTAAAAATGCTCTTAATCAATGCCATGATCCGGTTTGTATCAACTTCAAGAAAAAAAGGTTTTGTAGAGTCATAAAAAGAATATGAAAATTTCTCTTTATCAGAAATATCTGTTTATTTTTTCATAAAGAACACCAACAATATTTCAGTTCAAACGAACAAGTTCTCGCAAAACAGTTGTTCAAACTATAAACAGATGTAGTTTACCATTCTATGCACAGAAGGTAATACTAATTACATCATTTATATATAGATGGCACCACCAGCATAGCAACTCGAGTCAGTATAGACTAGCGGCTAAATCACAACACGCTGTGTGTGAGACAGACGAATTTTTTCGTAGGGACACGGTTTAAGAAGAGACTAGTTACTGTTTACAAAACTACAGGAGTTTGCAAATTGTGCAGGCAAAGGGTACTGACGTGCTCTAATTGGTAGATTTCTTTCTCACAGCATTTTCTGTGCTGTATTTGCTGCAACCCTATGTGTTATTTAGTTTGATTTATGCGTACTTTTTCGTCTGCTCTTTTTCAAAATGGAGAAATTAAATCTTCCAGAAATCTTAAATTCCTTCCTTATAAGTATAAAGTAATTGAGATTGGTAATTTAGCTGTTGTCCGTATTTCTGATATCTATACTTATAATAAAGCTCAGTGTGTGTGTGTGTGTGTGTGTTGGCGCTCTACAGGCCAGACCATTCAACCTACAGCTACCAAATTTGGCACGTGTATACCTTGGAGGCCGGGAATGTGCACCTGGGGGTTATTTTTTCGAATTTTTAACTAGAATTTTATTTATTTAAAAAATTAAGCGAAATTTTGACGTGTTTCTGCTATAACTTCCAAAAATATTACCGCACCAAAAAGATTTTTACATGAAGTTAAAGATCAAAAATTTATCTTTTAAATGATACTAATGTTTTAATCTTAAAATTAAATTTCTTTGTTTAATGAATTTTTAAATAAATATTTTAACTATGTTTTTCATTAATTTTTTCGTAAAAAATAAAAATTTAAATTAAGCACGTTTTGCATTCATGGGAAAAAATAGCTTTTTTCAAAGTGTTGCCATCACATTGATTAAAGCTCCAATTAAAAATAAATTAAATCTTTTTGGAAATGAAATCTGCAAAAATATAATTTTCGGCACGTGTTTGTAGGAAATGAAACAAATATGAAATATTATTTTTTCTAAAAAATAAATTCAAGAAAAATTATTTTATGATCTTTTACACTCTCTATACAGGGTGTTTATTTAGTCCCGGATCCATTTTGATGTTTAATGACTCATAAAATAATGAAGATATAAACAAACTTATGGCATTTATTGATGGAATAACTCATATATTTTCCTTTTCAGGTTTGAATATTTTTACCTTTGTAAATATCGGCTGCGCGTGTGGTTAATTTCAGATAATTTCATTTTTCAGTCTAAATATCTGTACTTTTCTAAATATCGTCTGCTTATTAATTGCATTTTTCTCTCTTTTGTTTTTGGCAACTATTGAAATGTTATGTTTACTTTTGATGCGTTTGTTCTATGTAGTACTTTTGTATGTGATGTTTTATTCGAGCGGATATTAAGGAGAATGCATACACCACAAGAGAAAGCACAGATTTTATGGTGGTCATAGAGTTAATTTCCAATCAACTAAATCACTGACTTTTAAGAGTTAATTTCCAATCACTTAAACTGACTGATTTATGAAAATTTGAATATCACTATTCAATAAAAAAGTTTTTCCATCGATCGCTTCAAAGAAAATACGCCAATCAGCGAGCAGGTTTCTCAAGATTAATTGGCCTAAGATTATGAAAATGTTGAGTTTTTCTAAATTTTTAACATTTAAAACTTCATAAATAAGTCTTAGTTGATAGTGGGAAATAGAAACATTCATTCATTTATTTAAAATTTGGTGCGTCCAGAATATTTCTCAGAATATGATACCTTACTGCATTAAATTTAGACTTCATAATTTTTGAAATATATTTATAGGCAGGAACAAAATATTATTATTGATTTCATTTCAATCCTCTTGAAAGCAAAACTAAGAACTGAATTTTATGCTGAATCTGAGAAATTTTTGTTGAATTATTGTTTTAGATATTACATAAATTATGAAAAATATTTTGTAGTTCACATAAGACTTAAATACCGAGCGATTCTGTTTGCAATACTCACATTCAATAATAATAATAATTAATAAATAACAATAAAGATGATAAATAAAATAAAACGCTTGGTTTTATTAAAAAATAACTTAATATTAATTGCAATTTCACCATTTACATTTTAAATTAAAGTTGAAATTTTGCCGAAAATGACAACAAATTAGCAAAATATATATAGTAAATTGAACGAAACGATCTAAACAGTATAAGTTTGGTATGACTATCAAAATTTGAAGATTAAAAATGTTTTGTTTGAGAATCCTGTAAGAGACCAGTTACTTAAAATATTTAATTGAAAATTGTAGCGAGCGGTAATACTGGCGAAACGGCTGGTCGCCAAAGGCGGCTAGTTATAAATAAAGAATTAGCACTGGTAGCAGTTTTACGGTGAAGAATTATTAAAATAAGACTTGAAAATCAAGCTTTTATTTTAAAGAAAATGTGCGGCCAATTTATTTTTCAATTTCCACGTTCAATTTATTACCATAAAATATCTATATGCAAATATACTATATTTATTAAGATATTTTGATGACATTAAACGGTATAGAAAACATTATAATTAATACTGAATATGCATGTAAAATAAAATAACAGAAGGAGAGATTTATTTTTAAATTTTATATTAAAATTATTATCGTTAGATGTCTATCTGCAAATGCATTATATTTATTAAGATATTTTGATGAAATTAAAGTGTGTAGAAATCATTTCAATTCACACTGAATATGCATGTAAAATATCACAAGAGGAGACCTATTGAATCAAGAGAGATTCAAAATAATTGAATTAAAAGTCAAACTATTTATTTTGCTGATTTTTTGAATTTAAATATGATATTAAAATGTATCTATGTTTTTCTGAAAACAAAATATATGATTTTATGGAGAAAAAAAAGAGTTTACATTTTAATGAAATTCTTACTTTTGGCAATAAAAAAATTGCTTCACTTATAAATTTATATTCTAAAATATGAAACGTTGATGGTGTGCATCAAGAAACAGAGAGCTGATTAATGTTGTAAAGTGGTGAGCACCAGCTGCTTCTCGAATATTTCAACTCTATTATCGATAAAAATCATAATATTTCTGACTTATCTTGCAATGAAGAAACAACATTCCCAATGGTTTCATTCTTTAAGGATTGCCCAGAGATTTCTGACTTTACTTTGAGCTCTAAACTTTTAGGAAGTTCTTTTTCAGCAAACTGGAATTTTCAGAAAACAGAGAATTGAACTCTGTTTACTTATTAACTTAATATCAAGAATCATAAATATATAAATATTTTATATTTCTCTTTTGAATACTCATTTCTTGCATTTTTGTAACACATATTTAAAAATGGATTAAAGATTATGAACAAAAATCAGAAGCAATTAGGCATGTTCACACAAATCAACTCGGCGACTTAATGTTTATAAATGTGACTTAATATGCCTGCACAATGTGCGACAAGTAATAACTAATATTTTATATTTTATTGCTTCAAATGCATTACATGTTTGATTTTAGACACTTTTTATTTTATTATTTAGATAATAGCAAGGTTAGATTAAAAGTTTATTTGCATGCGGCAAGAGACGTATTTGTATCTGTCTAGCTACAGATCTATTTAATTGCAGCAAATTTCATTATAATAAGTATTTGTATTATTCATATTTTTTGAATAGTATAATTTTAATAATATAAAATTTAATTCATTTTTTATTTCAAAATTGTGTTGGAAACATTCACTAAAGTATTCTGATACAGATAAAAATGAGCTGGTAGAGCAAATTGTAAATTAATTTATAATTTTGAGTAGCATTTATTTGATAAAATGATGGAAAATATCCGGTTTCGTTTTCGGATGCAGTATTTCTATAAAAAAATTACATAAGTTGAATTCTATTATTCATAAAAAAAATAAAGCAAACACAGATGTAGAGATCCAAATAAATAGACTTTAAAACAAAATAATTAAAAACCCAATCTTTAAAAAAATCAATCTGCCTTTTCAACGCAGTAAGATTCCTTCAACCGTCGATTAGGCTTTAACGCTTATCCAACAACATTGCTGCGGAAGATATCAGCAACACGGTTGCGTATGATAACCGGATTTACCTACGAATAAAATAGATTCGCCCATCGAATCCACAACCGTGTTGTGATGTAGCTGCTAGTTTTCCATAGGAGGGCATGCAGAATAAACTAGACCAATCCATAGAAGTTATGCGAGTACAAAAGGAGCAATTATACAGCTTACCATCATCTTTCAATAATGTATTATGGAAAGCTTTATCTATTTGAACCCAATAATTTACAAATTATATTAATTTCTTTGTTATTGGGTCATGATTTACTTTAGTCTTTATAAACGGCCTAGAAAGCGGAGATAGGTCTAAAAACATTATTCTATGCACTGGGATTCCCAGTATCTTTATCAGATTCCCATTTGAATCACCAGCAGCAACATTTTTATAACCGGAGGGGGTAGGAAACGTGATCCATCCTTATGGCAAATGCCTGAATTTTCATGGTGGTTATGTTGAAAAGTAGCCATGTTTGTGCCCAATTTAGGGTAATGAATTCTTTATGTGTGTGGTTTTTTTTTCTTTCTATTCATGCCATTTTTTATGAGCAAACAGTTTTTTTTTTAAACAGCCTTTATATAAGTATTTCTGCTTATAATTTTTTTCAAAATGATTAAATATCTTATATAATAGCAAACAATACCAAAAAAATACAAATAAAAACTGACTTCTTAATATTATTACTAATAAATATTTTACAACTAAATTCATCTGAAATTGTCACAATTTATCTTGATATTGAAAGTTTATATAACTGGATATTATATTATTATTATCATTATTATGTTATTATTCGTAATAATAAATTCAAACTCTTATTTATATTATTATACTATGTATTATTTTCGTCGGCGTTTTCTAAATTTAAGAAATTTTTGTTTAAATTGGCTATACTGGCAAAATAGTTACAGCTTAAACAATCAACATAATATATAATATATTGAGTACCAGTACTGTTATATTACAACATTGTCTGTTGTATTGAATATATGAATTGTATGAGTATCTCTGCTATATTGAATCCCTTATTGTTAATGTGATCACTCGATCGTTTGGATACACCAAATAGCGGGGGGGGGGATAGTTTTATTAACGTTTCATTTTAATGCAACATTAAGGCTATTTTTGGACGGACCCTGTAATTTTGAAACGTGGTCAGCGGTAGGACTTTTGGCCCCGACTATTTAACGTGCACCAAACCTGCCTACACGACGGTTCTTCGGTGAAATCGGGTTTCGAATCGGAAACCCATCGGTTCCGAAGCCGAGACCTTATCACCAGACCACCATGTCTCTCAAGCCGGGGGGGGGGGGTGAGAGAAGCGGAATTCTTTTGAATTATATCCTTCCAGTCACACAGGTGGAAGCAAGCCCGGTTCCGGTATTCAGTCATTGGTCTTACTCCGTCGAAAGTGAAAACATTAGAGTACCACTTAATTTTTGCCTTTTTTTACTACGCACGGCTGCATTTTAAATCCATTAATCCATTATAAATTGTACGACCAACAAAACCAAGACTTGGTAGAACCACAAGTTATTTGTGCTCTTTGGCATTTCATGTTTGCAAACGCGGATACAATCGGACAACTGTTATGAAATTTGTAATGCATTCAGAAGGGAAAACGATATAACAAAAATCGTGCTGCCCAGACACATTTCACCTTGAAACGAGAACTAGTTATAAATATTCATGGAAATTCTCTTTTTTATTTTGATATTTTTCTGCATTACTCACATTATTTTAACAATATTCATAAATGTAAACATGCAAAAAGTTTGGTTTATACTCTTATCGAATGAGCAAGAGAAATTTCCAATTTACAAAATTCCACGTGATGCTGAGAGCTGGATCTTGAGCCTTCTAGGGGCCCTTAAAACATGTAAATTTTGAAGCATTCTTTCTTTCCCAATTTCTCCAAAATCAACTTTTTTATCGGCTTTTTTTGCTTAGTTTCAAATTATCTTTTAAAAACCTGGTTTCAGTATATTTTGCATTAAAAAAAGTATGATCAAAAAGTAAATATTGTTGCGAAATTTTCTTTACCAGGGTTCGTTTGGATAATGGAAGTGATATGGTGTGGAGAACGCTCAATAATCAGACGGCAATGGAAAAAGAAATAACGACGTTTATTTACACGAAGACATACAGGACAGCACAAAAGCGACAACTATATACAGCACAGAAGACGATTATCTTCACCCGAGACGTGTAGCATACAACAGCATACACAGCAGCATACAACCAGAATCTACCGCAGACAGTAGCGCACAGCTCAGTTCAGCACTAGCTTGCCTCAGTCGCTTCCGACTCCTCCGTCTTCTACTTCTCCGACTCTGGCTCGGATTACTGACTTGACTTCTCTGGCAGTGCAGCCCCTTTTATAGGTCTCAGGAGGCGGGGCTAGAAGCCTCTCAACCAATCAGGAACGTTCGAGGCGTATCTCGGTTCCTACTGAACGGATCGGGAAAATTCTCAAAGTTTCGGGTATAATCTATTTTGGCGCCAAAGTCGCCAAGTTTGTCGCCAAGCCCTGGGACCCCCGACACGACGCCCAGACTCTGTTCCATAGAGATGACTGTAAAACATTCTTTCCAATGACGGAACCAACTATGCTGGGAAGCAGCATTACGGATTCGTAACAATATTAATAACAGATCATTTTTTTAGCACAGCATAGATATTATTTTTTTACAGGATTGGACATTTTATCAAACTATAAAATACCACTTTTTTTAGGATTATAAAATAACATGAAACTTATAAATGTTAATCAGTTAAGAGTATTAATAGAATAATGTTCCAACATTAATTTAAACAATTCTTTATTTTAACTTGAATAAGTTAGATTGTAACTATTTCGATCCTTCCTGCGCAACATAGAAAAATTTTAATCTCTGAGAAGTAGCGACAATATTGGTGGGAATTATGGTTGAGTCTTAAGGGCCCTCCCCGACCACGGTACAACCCCTCCCATCAACGGAAGCCGACTTCTAACACCATTTCTTTACCCATGGGGGGAGAGAGAACCCGCCACCGTACGTTCTCATTCTCATATCTGCAGTGTCTTTTGGGGAGTTAATTTGTCAGCAAAGTGGAGAACAAAATTAAATAGCTTTAAAAATGCCACAAAAAATCGCGAGAGTTCAGGGCCTTTTAAAGTTATGGGACCCATTTTCCAATTTAATAATCCTGTATTGATTGTGAGAAGAATCGAAAAGAAAATTTGTAGGGCATTTGTTACCAATTATAGAGTGTAGACTCTCCTTTGGAACTCTCCTTCTCTCCTTTGTTTTCTTTTTATTGGCTTCCTTTTTACTGCGTTTATGTTTCTGAAGTTTTTGTATAGTTTATGCTGCCGCCACTTGGAGGTTTAATTTATCCATTACTTTCTCCCACAGCGAGGGGCACCTCATAAATGAGGATGAGAAGCTTCCGGCATGGTGGTTGGTTCTCGCCACCCTGGTGGGTACAGAAAAAGGTGGGAGTTGACTCCTCCCATTGATGACGGGACATACTTCCCAAAGGAAGGGTTGTATCGTGGTCGGTGACAGCATTTAAGACTCAACCACAATTCCTGCCAGTGTTTCTGTTGCCACGGCCCGGTTATTCAGATTTTTCTGTGTGCCTTTGGTCGGATCGGACTAGCCGGTTTAAGGCTATCTACTTTACTAATTTATCAATGAAATGAAAAGTAATTAAACATTGAAGGAAGCCGCTTTTCATATAAAGTAAGATTCTTGAAAATGCCACTATTTTTTTTTAATTTTTCAAGTCATATAAATTTGAAACGATATTCCTTTATTTATTTTATTTATTTATTTATTTATTGGCTACGGTACGTTAGGAAATCATTCAATTGCAAATTCCTTAAATCAGTTAAATTTCAATATAGTTAAATCTGTAAGTAAATTAATACTTTAGAGATACTCTTAATACTCTTCCTGGCAGCACCCCAAGTCTTCAGATTTCATAATCATCTTCTTCAAATCATTCTTCGACATGGTCCCTTTTCGCAATTCCTTTAAACGACGATATTCACACAGTGCAGCTAAACTATTGCTGCCGTTTTGATAAAAACTCGATGTTTCTTTTTTAAGGGCATGATTAATAATGTAAAGGCATGTAAAATGATTTTTGAGCACTGATCGCAAGTTTTTTTAATAGGTTTCACTAATTTGCATAAGGATTTTTAAAAGTGCCCTCTGGTGGCCAAAATTTGAACTATTTTTCCTTGCAGATATCTTTCTCTCTTGGTCTATAGAACAAGTTTCATCAAAATCCGATGGGCAGATTGGGTTCTAAATTGGGTCACTTTAATTTTAACCAAGCCGTACATTACGAAAAGAAATGATTAATAACTCGATAGAAACCAAAGGTATGGCATGTTTTCACTTGCTCTAATTACAAGGAATATTATTTATAAATATTTATGTAATAAAAAATTTAAATATTTGAATTTTTTTGAAAACCACACATTACCATTCATTCATCTGCTTTTCTGAAATGTCTTCTTAAAATTCACTTCTAAAAGCTATTTCGGTGCTTTTCAAATTTCATTTATTCAACTGCATCCTCGCAGAACACTTTTCTAATGCTTTTCTGAATAAACTGTTTTAAAAAAACTCGTTGAATGTCACACCATTCGATGCTTTGGTTGTTTGAAAATCTGTTACAAAGCATCCATTGTTCACAATTGAGCAGTGATTCCAGATGGTGGAAGGTCAAACTAACAGGTGAATGGAAATAAATAAAAATTCGAAAACTTTGCATTCAGAAAAGTACAAAACCATTTTTATATCCCTATATACGAAGTATGGAGAAAGCAATGTAATCGTCAATGAATTCGAACTGGAGATTTTGACATATCTCCACGCTTGAGACTTCCTTGTGTTCGCAAAACAGATCCTTATATTATGTCTGTTTGTGACAACAGTCATTCAAAAACGCTTTGAGCTAGACGGATTAAAGTTGCGCGAGGTCCTTATACCAAATCTGTAAATTTCTATCAAATTTTAAGCAAAATCCTTTCTGCAGAAATCTGTCTGTCCGGCTGTCCGAATAGAAATGTACACGAATCATACAGAACAAGATAGCTAGATAGATAAAATTCGGTACACAGATTTAACATCTGTAATGTAGACACCTATCAAATTTTAAACCAAATCCAACAAGGGGTTGACCGTCTCTCTATACGTACTTTCAGAAACTTATAAACGCGGCAACTCAAAAGCGCAGCGATTTAAATATATCAAAATGGGTATGGGATCTTTGTGACATGAATGCAATCGTAGTTCTGTTCAATCATTCGAAAAAAAAGCGTCTAAAATACATATTTGATTTTCGGATGCGATAAACTATATATTAGAGAGTCGTTGACAAAAAAAAACACAACAAGGATTACATGATAGATCCAATGAAAAGTGATAAATTCACGAGAAAGTTAATATTTTGCAACTACTGCATGCCAGTGCCATTCAAGGCGTTCTCTGGAAAAGAATGGTTTACATTCAGGCAGCTACAATCCATCAAGATCAAGCCTACACAGAAAATGGTAGCCTCAAGTAGTTGTCCTGTCCAGACTGTTGGCAATATATTTTTTATCATGCAGAATAATCTGTGGATTAACGGCTAACCGTATCTGACGTCACAGCAACTCGTGCTTGTTTCTTATTATTCATGATGTCAGAGGCGATTAGTTATAAAATGAAATGTATTTTTTTTTCTTTTTCTTCTTCTTTTTTTTTTTTTTTTTTCGTTTCAAGAGGTCCGAGGAAAGTGGTAAGCAGCAGAAAAGCCAACTGAGACGATATATAGGTGCCTTGTTCTTTTCAGTGACATTCCTTCCGCTTTCATGATAATATTATTTAAAGTTCTTAGATGATATATTTTGCTTTATGACCCAAATGATGGTCGCACTACTTTTTTCTGATGTCGCTGTGCTTAATAAACATTCATTTATTTCTACTACTGTGTAGTTAACGCTTCCCAAGTACAAACGTTCTCTGCGTTACCGTCAAGTTTCCGGTAACAGAGACAAGCACTTGCTATTGCACGCAATCTTCCTTCTTCTCATGCCTCATCTTATAACGGGTTGAGTGTGCACACCTTTATTTGAAAATATGCGAGAAAGTTATGCAGAGACTACTCCAGCTAGTTTTTATCTTTCTAACCGATTGAGCTGAAACAAGTTTTACTTTCCATGTTTTTACTCTCATGAATTCGAAATGCACGAAGAGGAAGTATTGTGATCATTAAGAAATTGACCTTGATATTTTGACTAATCTACATTTTTGAAATAAATAAATAAAAGGCCATTTTAGGAGTGATATCTGTCCGAATGTGAAAATGGTAATTCAAAAAATGGAACGAGACAGAAGGAGGAAGTTTGATACATGATTTTTAGAACAAATTTGTGTTCCTTATCGAATTTTGGATAAAGTGAGAAGATCGTCGTTCTATACATATGAATACTGTAACTCAAAAACGCAGAAAGAACGAAAAAGAGTGAAATTCGCAGTATTATCTTTATTTCAAAACTAACCGTCTCGGCGACCAGGTTCCCCAGAATGATTAGTTGCTAAATACTTCAATTAAATACTTTGTATCATCCGGTTTCAACAGCTTTTTAGTGAAATATTGTTCAATTCCAACTTTTGATAGACACGCAACTCAGTAAGTGGGCGCACTTTAAAAATGTTTACCATTGATTGATTCAGAAGTCAATGATAAGTAAATTTCAAAAATTTGAAGAAAAAAAAATATACCTCATATTGAAATATCAATATGGAAAATAAATTGAATCTTCAACAATAGAAAGAGCCAGAATGAAATATTAGCAACCTGCCATGAAAACGATTTGAGTTTCTTTTCAATAATGAAATATATTGTTGTAATTTTTAAAAGTGGAAAGAAATGATATGGTAAAAACATAAATATCAATACAAAGATAATTTTTTGAATTTTAAGACAATATAAAAGTCATTATTGTGCCATAATATTTTCGGTTTTTATGGCCAACATTTAGATTAGTTTTTATTTAATTAAATTTTCAAAAATAATTGCCCTGAGGATAATAAAGTAATTGTATTCCCATCTTCCGGCTGCCAAATGTCAGAGATCTGGATTGAATTATCAGTCCTATTGAAAGCCAATACATAAACACTCTCCTTTATTATTCGTAAAGATTTATCAAATTTTTAACTAAATCAGTCTGAGTGTTTATATTTTTATGTATATGAATGTTTGATTATGTGCAAATTTCAGCTACGTTCGTTGCGAATATTTCATTTAGGGATTTTTTTGCAAGCAAAAGCACAGTTGAAAATGCTGCAGAATGCTTTTCATATACAAATTTTGTTCTCCAAAGAAAAATAAAAACTAGACATAAAATCGTACTTGATTTTATGTTTAGTTTTGATTTATTTTTTTAGTTTTTGATTTATTTTTATTTTGCATATGGAAATTGCTCACAGAAAGTGTAAAAACCTTTTACCTTTACAATTTTAAAAAAAGAAAAAAATGACTTTTCGAAATTTTTGCTGTAAAGTGGTTGTCTGTTATCGTTGTGGTCAGATTATGTAGGACACACTTATTTCTTGACAGCCCTGACATTTATTTTTGATTTCACCTGCGAAATGCCAGATTGACGTCTCTCTCAGATTTTGCAAACAGAAAGGGGGAAAAAAAGCGTTATCGTTCAGCCTCCCGCTTACGTCATGCTACACGATCACGTGACGGCACTTATTCTTATTGGGTTGATGACTTCATCCTGAAGCAGTGGATTCCACTGAAACTCGATGTCGCAAATCAATGAATGAGTACACTCGGGTAAATGGGGAGGATGTCAAAGGAATGCCCGGTTTCGTTTTCAGTATATTTCCTATAAAGATGAATATTCTTAAGAAATCCCAAAAAGATAATACTTCATCAATTTTTCGTTCAGAAGTGTATTGAAACCGCCAAATAGTTAAAACACGATATTTTGATAAATGTCCACTTTTCAGACCTTTCAGAGTTCGAAAAACACGTTGTTGGCATCACATCTCTCCATTCGTTTGTCTATCTGTCTATGACAAGGATAACACAAAAACAGTGGCATGTAGATATGAAATAAGGTTTTTATACAAAATGTGTAGATTTTCATCACATTTTCCGCAAAATCTATTAAGAGAATGTCTGTCTGTCCGGTTGAACGAATGTAAGTTAACATGACAATGACAAAACATAGAAACAGTAAGCACGATCCATTGTGACTACAGGTAAAACACAGATTTATTTTTGAATACTTTTAACAGCATGTCATTTTTGTCAAAACACTCGCTCGATTTGATCGATTTAGATCACTCGATAGATTCAGTAAAAATGTTAAAATCAGATCAAGGGTTAATATTTCGTAACTATTGTACATCATTGCTATGCAAGGTGTTATCTTGGATAACACTTTTGTAGTATGCGAGAAAGTTTAGGGGAGACCACTCCGGCTGGTTATGAAAACCAACCATTAATAGAAGATGCGTCTACCCTTTCGGTACAACTTTTATTGTGAGAGGAATTAAAACTTAATAAAACAAAATACCATTTATAAGCTTCAATGATAAAAAAAATTAATTTATTCTCCTCACACTTCTAACTATAAGAATTGATTACCATTAAAATAATGATTATTTCATTAAATGCATGATAAAAATGTGAAAATTCGACTAAAACCGCAATTTTTTGTTATCTTTTATTAATATTAGATTGCAAGTAATCTTTTGCAAAAAATATATTTCGATATCTTTATTCTTTTGCTTAATATTAGAATTTTTTTTATTGATATTAAGGAACCACTTGTTTACATTTAGTCAGCTGAAATATGACACAGTTTCATTTTCATATATATGAATACCGTACATTTGCATATATTTTATAAAAGGAATTCATTCTTTTAATAAAAATGTAAATCTAACTAACTTAATGAGGTGTCTGTTCTGTATGAACCCTTGAAATGCATTTTTAACTTTTTTCAAATTGAAGTTTTGTGGTGTTATCCCATTTTTGAAATGCTCCAATGAGCATCATATTTTTAGTTATAGTTCTAAAACTTTTCTTTCATGCTGAATAAAATATAATGATATAATTTTACATAAATAGACAATTTAGGAATCTTGGATTCTTTTTATTGAAAACCTCGAGCAATGTTATACAATGTTTTTAAAAATTTTTCAAAGAATGTCAAATAATTCAAGTTTTGAAGTAAAATTTATATTTTCAATAAGGTTAAGCATTCAAAATATTGTATAGAATTAAAATATCTATCTAAAAAAATTTGGAAAAAATAGATTTATGTTGCATTTTAATGTGCATGGAACAATTTGAAGTTCTACAATAATTCAATACATTTTTTTTTCTCTTTTTTTAATCGAAATATCAGAAAGTTACCAATGAGTTTTGATTCATTTTTTTGAATCATCACACTGATATAATAAAAATTTTAAAACAATATCTTAGAAAGTGAGAAATTTTGTTTTCAACTTCTAGTGTACTTTTAAGATACAATAATACGTTTGTATTGATTAATAAGAAAACTTTATTTTTCTATGCAAGTTATTTCTTGCATTATTTTTTTAAAATGATTTATAGAAAATAAAAATATTTTGGATTTAATACAAATTAAACTTTTTTTTTGTCTTTAATACAAAATTGCTATATTTTTGTATTGTAATTTATTGTTACAAATAGTTTCTTGTGTTGAATCAGAACAGAAAATGACTTCGATTTTTTAACAAAGTTAAAATATTTTGGCTGAATTAATTTTACTTATAGAGTGCGGAACCATAGGGAAGAATTGCTTTATTTGAATTTGCATGAAATGAGAAATAAAATTTCAGAATTTATAACAATTTTTTGTAAATTTCGATTTAGTTAGTTATATTAACGTACCGTTCTTAAAGCAACATTAGGGCCATTCTGGGGCCGATCTCATAATTTTGAACCGCAGTCAGATGACGAGGACGATATCTAAGCGGACATGCCCCAGCCCTCTCTAAGTTACCCCATAACAGCAGCGGGAGGACGTTTGCCCACGTAAATTTCGAGTTTACTTGTTTTTTATAATAATCCTATTAAAGATGTGATAAATATTTCATTAATTCTAATGTACATTTTTTTTAATGTTTTAAGTTTGGATTAACCTGTTAACTGGGTATGACGAATTATTTCAATGCAAAACGAATTGAATATAAGTTAATTACCCTACTAACAAGTTAAATATTAGAGGACGCCACTAGTACCAAGGCAAAATAATCGCTGAATCGGAACGATCCGCATGCTTCAACACGTTGACTGCCGTATCATCCACACTCGGGTGGCAGCAAAAGCTCTCATTCAGTGTAGAATGTGATGCGAACACGCTAATGTTGAGTTGATAATTCCTTCTTTCAGCATGCGAATCGGCCGTGATTCACACCTATCTAATTGGATATTCTCTGCTACAACCGAGATCGAAAAAGTAAACATTTTCTTAAATTGTGATCCGAAACACAAGCATGAACGAGGGTAGTGAATGTGTTAAAAAGGGAGCGATTCAATAAGTAGACAAGGACAGCTGAAAAAAACACAACGTCATTTATATTATTCATTCATTTTAATTAGAAATAGAAAAATCTTTTCCATGAACAGAATTGCAAAATATTCATACATATCTATTATTTTCAAAGTTTATTAAAAATTCATCGAGAATATTAAATCAAACATTTATTGGACAAACTTTCATACGAATAATTTTCAACAAACGATTCAAATAAGAAATTGGATTAATCTTCCAAGAGTCAAAGGGCTTACATTGTTTCATGGATTGATAGTTTCTCCACTGGCTCTCCATATTATACGTAATTGTTTCTTCTGTATTTTTTTTAGTCACATCCCAATTTATATCGATATTAATACAGGCCACAGAATCTTAAGCACCGTTCGGATGATCCGTTCCTTTACGGATAGGGTCCTACATCTGCCATCTGAACCATTGTAGGACGATCTCCACTTCTGAATGTCGATCGGGAGTTTCCCGCAAATTTTCGGTAAAATGAACAGATATCAAAGAATCATAAAAGAAGGGAAAGAGGGCGAAATGTGCCTGTCTCAAGACGCGCATGAGCCATCAGAACGGGGCTCTAATCGGGAGCTCTATTGATTTTTCAAAGAATCAAGGTCATATTTTTTTGTCCTAATAAAATCTAGTCCGAATCGCCTGGACATCGAAATCATCACTAAAAGCGAATTGTTCATCACTAAAACCAGTGAATTTTCTATTATTTAGATACGGGAGATCCATTCTTCGCTATTTTTATCAGTACCAATGGATCATTACATCTGTGATCACTATAACTAACAGATGCTGTAAGGTTTCGACGTCGGAACAGGAGAGTTTCAGATTCGAGACCCGATTCCACCGAAGAACCGACGGGTAAGCAGGTCTGATGCACGTTCAATTTGTCGGGGCAAACGTGTGGTGTAGAAGTTTGGAGAGGAGGGTGGCAGTTCAGGTGTCGTCCTCGTCATCTGACCACGTTTCGAAATTACGAGGTCCGTCCCAAAATAGCCTCAGTGTTGCTTTAAAACGGGTTGTTAATATAACTAAGGTCAACTGATACTGTAATTATATTTTTGTTTAATTAATATTTTATTAATCGTATTTATCTCTTATCATTCCTTCTAACGTTATGCTTGAATCAATTTTTCGCATGCATATTAAAATTTAACCTTTTCGTCACGACAAAGAAGTGTAATTTCTAATGCGCGTAAATAGGTAAGTACACGCACCTTTTTCTTCCCTTCACAAAAAGAAAAAAAATGAAAAAGAGAAGTGGGAATTTGTTTGGGCAATTCGGGGGGGGCGGCATTTGTTTTCACTTTCCCTGTTCGTGAATGATCAGTTGCGAAGACGCACCCCGCGTGTAACCGGTCATCAAAACCCCATAACCAGTTTTTTGTCTTTCTCTGACTGGCTAACCTTGAGAAGATTTCATTAGAACCCGACATTCATTCGGATAACCTCAGATGACAACAAGGGACTCAACAGAATAGCCACTGGAACAAAACACTCTTGTCACTTCAGGTAAGTGAAATTTTTACTCTGATCCATGCTGATAAAAGTTGATCACAATCATTTTAATGATTAAAGAGTTCCAATGTTTCTATCAAATATAAAACCTATGACATGTTCATGGGGTTTTGATATATACATATATTTATATGACAAGTAGTCTCATTGCAAATATAAATGAATATTCTATAAGATAAATTCGAACTAACCTTGCTGAAAACAACTAACGACTGCAGGTGCATCTACTGAGTATTGCTACCAGTAAAAGATTAGATTGCTCGAAATACTTTATTTTTGAAATTGCTTACTAAATTTTTTTGTATATAATAATTTTAAAAAATTAATTAACATAAGAAAATGGTAAGTTTTTCTTAATTTGTAGTTTTATCTGAACTTCTTTATTGTCATGTAAAGTAGAAATCCCGTTTCAATGACATTTTCTTCTGGCTACATTTTATGGATGAATTTTACTATTTCATGAACGTAAACAAAAGTGAGAAAATATAAGTTTTTTTCTTCAATTTAAAAAAATGTCGTTTTCATTTAATCCTCTTTTATAGAATAACAAAAATCATGTCTCAATTATTTAAAATTCTAAATTGTTGTTTTTTACAATTTTACTTGCTCTATTATTATAGATTTAAATGAATTGTGTTATAGTTTTGGTTTGCCTTTACAAATAAATTGCAATTCACTTTATTTGAAAAGCATTTTGCCCCTTTCACGGCATTGTGTATTAGTAGCTAATAAAAAGAATTCCTGCATTGGAAGATCAAATTCTGATGTTCAGCTGTTGAATGCGGGTCGTTCTTTCCGAATTATCTGTTATTCTATTGAATTTAAAAATTTGACTTGCAAAAGTTCAGAAAAAATATTGATACTTTAAAAAAATAAAACGTATCATTAAAATCTATTAAATCTTTATTATGCATATTGTGTCTATAGCTTGATGATTCTGACATGAACTGCACATACTGATTTTTTTTAATATAAAAATGGAGTTAGCTTTAAATAAGTGCATTCAGCTCCACAGCGATAAGTTATAAATAAAAATTAAAAACTAAAAATGCATATGAAAAATGGAATGAATGTGCGGAAAATACTATAATTGTAACGGAAAATCTAATATTTTTAAAATGAGAGATGACGAATTTTGACCGCAGTCTGAACAGGACTGATATACTGTAAAATCTATAATGAATAATAGATTGACTTTAAAATAAGATGTTTATGTTGTTATAATAAACATAAACTTTGGATAATTTTTATAGAAACCTCTACATGTCTACAATATAGAAATTGTTT
Source organism: Argiope aurantia (assembly GCA_026543865.1). NCBI lineage: Eukaryota > Metazoa > Arthropoda > Arachnida > Araneae > Araneidae > Argiope > Argiope aurantia. The sequence continues at coordinate 526,221 of JAPMOR010108372.1, read as the reverse complement.
GATATAATATTTAAATTTAGACACTATCCATTAAATATTTTAGAAAAGTTTAAAATCTCTCCACTGTTTTTAAAATAAGCAATAAAATACATCATAATATTCTCAGAGAGGAAATTTTTTGACCTACATGATCGATATTTATTCGATTTGAATCTCGAACCCATGACCCTTCTACCAAAATTCTATGACTAGTGGTGCCCAAAAATATATAATTCATTTGAAAAGAATTTGAAACTTGTCATGAGTCAATTCGAAACATGAAGTACCTTTCATTCATCTCATAAATCTCTCTTATCGAATTTTACCTAATTTTATTTATTTTTAAATAAAAATCATTGTAATTCTCTTGAAAGATGAAAATCTACTTCTCAAAGAAAAGGCATCAATGAAAACAATTTTCTGCAAAATCATATAGGACTCAAAAGGGAGTATGTGCAGAAGAATATTTATCAAGAATACAAGTAGGCATTTACCAACGCGTGCGTACGATGCATATAATATCAGTGGAAGAGTTCATCTTCGATTTTTTGCTATATTAACAACATAGCTCGGTTTGAACTTCATTCAAATTACATTCAGATACAAGATTGCACTTCTATTTAATAGGGAAGAACAAATATCAAAGTAAATCATTCTCATTTTCAATTAAAATGTTATTCCTTCAGTAACAAAAGTAGTTAAATATTTGAGACCTAGTTATAAGCTTTATATTCCTTGCACAGATTGTGTCATTTGTTATTAAATAGCAATTAAACAATTTTTCAATACAGAAGCTAAAAATGTGGGAAACGTCACATATTAGCATATATTTCTGAATTATTAAAGAATGCGAAAATTCGATAAACGTACCTGATGGCAAAAGCAGTTTGTGCTCAAATTACGCAGATCAAATGTATCGCGACTATTAAAATCTGGAATCAATCACAAGTTTTCGTGCAAAGGAAGATAAGCACAGCTCTTCATGATTGCATAAGTTAGATGACATGCGCAGTAAAGGTTGTCACGTGTCCACAACGACTTTATTACAATGAAGATAGATCAGACCATTTTGTGGGCCGTGGTGGTAAGGTCTCGCCTGTGGTACCGGAGGTTTACAGGCTCGAACCCGATTCCACCAAAGAACCGTCGTGTAAGAGGGCTTGGTGCACGCTAAATCTGTAGGGGCCAAACGTCCTCCAGCTGGTGCGAAGAAGGAGCTAGAAAAGGGAGGTACCAGCTCAGGCGCCATCGTCGTCATCTGACCGCGATTTAAAATTATGAGGTCCACTCCAAAATGGCTCTAGTGTTGCTTTGAAACGGGACGCTAATATAATTAAACCAAACCAAACCAGACCGACCAGACCATTTACCCGCGATCCTTTCTACAAGATGGCAAAATTTCTTTCAGATTATAGATTAACAAGTATCCTGAAAGCTACTTCTTAGCTATAAAAATTATTAATCTTCCTTACTATAAAGCCTTCATATGAAGATATTTGAATTATTAATTCCTTGACAATAATCGAGCATGAATTTATCTTATTTTTGACTTATAAACTAAAATTATATCATTCATAGACATGGATATTCAATTAAAAATATATTTGAGCCCATAATAACTTATGGTTCTATAAATTCTTCTCTGATTCAAATAATTATTTTCTAAAAAGAAGTAGGTAGAAGTGAAAATTGTAGCATCTCGAGGTTAATAAATGTTATCTCATTGAATTTCAAATCCTTGTTTTTAATCTTTCTAGCACATCAGCGATCTGGAAACAAAAACATTCTTGGATTCTTTTAATTCCTTTTCATAAGTAAAAGGAATTTACGGAGCCAAACTGAGCATCACTGGGAGACTGTAACGAGTGTTTGTATACTTCGAATTAAGTTTCGCAATAATTCTGCGTTTATTATTTTGCTACAGTCAGCTCTAATCAAATACATCTTAAAAGTGCATATGATTATGCACTATGTCGTAGAAATCCGTGATTTCAATAAACAGCTGATTGTATGTAAAAATATAAACTTACAGACGATTTCTGGTTTATTTTTTACAAATATTGATATTGGATATTTTCACTTAACTAATACGCTTGACATTTGACAACATAATTATCGCACAGAGTTCTTAAACTTTATCTTTCAACGGTTAAGAAATGATTACAGGTTGTCGAAACTATTGTTTAGAATGACCTTGAGGAATGCTTCATTCGCTATCATGGAAAAACCCAGTTCGTATATTTTTTCTTACTGGCAAATGGAATTGCTTTCAAAATATCAAAATCCTGAGCCAAACCTTTAATAAAATAGCAAGAGCAACACTCTTAGTTTACTTGAGATTTTATGCAATGAACTAACTGTTCATTACCTGCAAAAATAGTCAAATTTTACAACAAAATTAAATAATTACTTATATAAATTTCTCTTTATTCTGTATATATATAAAAAATTGTTGCCAGTAGGAAATTAATGATTAAACTTTAGATTTCACAATGTTCTTTTTTTTTCTCATTTATGACAGTCATTGCGATAATTTTATTGAAACTTGTTTTTTGGAAGTCTTATCAAAAGATAATCGTGGGCATAATTGAAACACGTCCAAAGCTAAAGTAATTGGATTAATTATTTATCATAATTATCGATGTGAAATCGAACATTTTCAAATCTTGATGTCAGGTGTCGGTGTGTAGAAAGGGATCGCATGACAGTTAATCTATGAATTAAAAAGTAACCATAAATAGATAGTTCGACCCGTTTAAAGGCACTTAGAAAAGTATGAATGACTATGTGCCGGGAACTAAAGTTGAATCCTAAGTGTCATCATTGGCCGCGATACAAACCCTTCCGTAGTAGGCGCATCCCGTCCTCGGTAAAGGATTGCTGATCCCACATCATTTCGTACCAACCACGGCGGCGAGAACCAACTACCATTCCGAAAGCTTCGCATCTCATTATCTGAGGTATCTCCTGGGTTGATAGCACTTTCTTTTAACTACAACCAGTCAGAACTAAGCCATATTAACAGGGCTTATTATAACAGGCTGTCAGGCTCATTGATTATTCAAATTTTTGCATAAATAAGCAATGGTCAACAAAAATTCAAAGAATCTTCAATCTGTTGGTAAAAACCTAGCAATCTTTTCCATCATTTCTTTTAATATTTTTAAATTTACAGGGTATTGTAATATTGTGTCAAAATTACTATCCATAATGAGTTCCCCTCTAATCTCTTTGAGTTGGACACATTCTGTTATGCAGTGCTGGACTGAGCCCATTTCCCCACATATGCGTGTGCTGTCTTGCCTCCTTCCGAATCTGTAGAAGTATTCAGGAAATCTTCCATGTCCCGATACAAATTGCACCGTCATCGGGTGAAATATTTTTTTTATAATTTTTGGTTTCGGTAAGAATTTATTTGTTCTGCATCATGATCCATCCATCCATCCTGCCACTGCAGAGTCATCTCTCTTCTAATTTCTTACTTCAACATTTGCAATGATTTTAGGTTACTACAATATCTGTTTGATCTTTCTGCGCAACCATTTTTGCATATTCATCTGCTCTCTCGTTTCCGGACATTAATCCAGTTTCATCTAATCCATTGGTTCTCTTTAGCTTTTCTCGAGTTTTCTTTCATTTTCCCGATTTCCGGAGTGATAGGACTAAAGGGCAAGGGAAAACTGTTACATATTATTATAAAGTTTCATTTCACAGAAACTACTGTGACCTTAGAATTTTTGTTCTACATCATGAATAATAGTCTAGAACGTTTACAATAGTTTCTAAATGTAAATGAATTATATCATTGGCCAGATGAAAAGGGAATAATATGATGAGGCCGACAAGATAAAATAGGTTTCATGCCTTTAAAATATATATTTATGCTTGCGCTGGCTAATGATTATAGGTATTTTAAACTAGTCCGAGTGGGAGGAAAGCAAAATCATGCATCGTCAAGATATGACGGTGGTTCACAGAACCCTCCCTTCATCAAATTATCAATCATACCTATCAAATTTTATGATCTATCTATCAAAACACCATTTCCGTTACGTCCACAACCGATTTATTCACTTGATCGCTCTCCATGTGATTTTTTCCCCTCGGATAAAGAATCTGCCAAAAGGGAAAAGATTATCGTATTTCGGAGAAATTGAACATTGAAGGAACTGACAAAAAAAATTTGCAAATTCATTTTCCGTATATTTGTACGGGTTTAGTTATATTAACGTCCCATCCCACAAGGGCTATTTTGGGACGGACCTCGTAATTTTGAATTGCGGCCAGATGACAAGGATGGCACCTGAGCTGGCACCCCTTCCCCTCCAAACTTCTACTCCACACAGCGAGAGAAGTAATGATGGATTTAACGTGCACCAAGCCCGCTTACAGGACGGTCTTCGGTGAAATCGGCTGTCGAACCTGAAACCCTCCGGTTCCGAAGTCGAGACATTACAACCAGGACATCGAGGTTCGTCTTTGCACGGGAGATGGCAAAAATGCACAATGAACAGGGCAGGAACTTCTAAGCAAACCTCAAATAACACAGCTTCTATTTGTATCGTTTTTCTGTAATAAAATAACTTCTGGGATTTTTTGAAAGTCGTGCATATGAAAAAAAAAACCGAGATTATTTAATTTTCACCTTTCTTTCTTGCTTTAACATTTAAAAAAATGTTTCTCATAACATATGATTGAAAATAATTATGCCTATGTCTTTAGCCACCAAACATTTCTAGGAAAATATTTTGAAAACATCCAAACTTTCCTCTTTGATGACCTCTGTATTTTGATTTCATAATTTTGATGACTTATGACCAGAAATTTAGAAGTTATTATCCGAAAGAAAGAAAGAAAGAAATTTAGAATTTCCATGTTCAGTATCTCCAGATCTTCAATTTTGATATAAGATTATAATATGATGAGATATATGACTATATCATAAGAAAACTTTGTTGTTATTTTAAATTTTATTTAGTTTGTTGTTATTTTAAATTATCTTGCTCGAATATACAGATTTGAATTATTCCAAAAACTGATTTTTTTTGACATAAGGACGGAGAATCAGCGAAATCTATAGTTCGAATTCTAAAAAATTACTGCATTCCTATTTGCAATTTTCGAATACGAGAGAGTTGTTTTAAGGCATAGAAATAAGTATTCGCTGAGTCATATCTGTCCAAATTTTTGTTCATATAGACAATAACTTAACCATTTAACTGTTTTTGACGAGTAGACTCGTCATGGAAAAAGGACAACATTTTGCGTTGTGACGAGTTTATTCGTAAGGAGTTATAAGTAATGACAATTTGCAGTTTGATTTATAATTTTAGTAAAAATTCAAACATATTGATAAATTTTCAAAATGTTTAAAATATTTTGGGGCCAAGTCGAAATCATAGGAACAAATAAAAGATTATGAGGCGTTGTGTTCATGTTCTGCTGAAACCATTCTCTAACAGCAAATTAAAATAATAAATTTAATTTTTTATGCTTCTTTTTATTGATATGCAAAAAAAAGTATATTAGTTTAAGTAAATAAATAAATGTGATTACTGAAATAAAATAATATAAGTCATTTCATTATAACATAATTTCATATTACACATACTCTGAGTTTGACTAGTATTTTCGTCATCACTCAATTTTTGCGAATTCACTCAATTTAGATACGCATTTTCCGAAAAGGTCGAAACAGTTAACTGATTAACTACAGAAAAACTAATAAAAATTAAAATTAAAAAAACTCCAACAACTATTTTCGGTTACGTCAGATTCAAAGAAAAGTCCTTTCTCTAGAGGAAAATCCTACTTTTTTTGACAAAACACTTAACCCATTTCCCCTTCTCAATGACAAATCATCGATCGATTCCATCTTTGTTTCCAAGAAATCATAAAGATGATCAAGCACCGGAAACTTCGAGCATTCTTCTTATCTCCTAATTGGCCGGCCAAAAACTAGACGCATTGTCAAATGCACTTTTTAGATAGTTATTCTTTGAAGGCCTGATTAATTTTCTTTCCCCTACAGAAAACCAAATAGAATGTTATCACAGCGACCTTCTTGCGTTTCTGCGCTATACGGTGCGTTGTATGGTCAGCTTTGTTGCGCTATGAAGATGCGTTTTGGACATATATTTGTTGATCAAAGATTTTTTAAAAATAGCAATAGCTTTCTATATATATATATATATATATATATATATATATTGAATTTCTTCATACTTAGCAATGTTGCGTTTGGCACTGTATGCGAATATGTAAGTATATATTTGAAAGGGGTGTACGAAGTTTTCTTGGCCTTAGGACGTCAATTTGCTTATCTCCTAGATACAGAACTGCACTTTGAAACTGCCAAGATCATGAACCGATCTTTCACCACTTTCCTTGCATTTTTGAGTCAGTTTAGTTTAGTTTAGTTATAACGCCCTGTTTTAAAGCAACAATCCACGCATGGCTATTTTGGGACGGACTCGAAATTTTGAACTGCGGTCCGATGACGAGGATGACACCTGAGCTGGAACCCCTTTCCAAAATTTCTCACCACACCACACCAGTGGAAGGTCATTTGGCCCCGACGGATTTAGAGTGTACCAAACCCCTTAACACGACGGTGCTTCAGTGGAATCGGGTCTCGAAACTGAAGCTCTCTGTTTCCGAAGCCGAGACGTGACTAGCAGGCCACCACGGCCCTTACACTATATAGAATATCGAATATAGTTTCTTAAAACAAAAATTCTATGTAAGTACATAATTTATTTTAAAATGAATAAGGGTAATATTGAAGACTAACTCAACACAAAGATATTCCGTACATTGTTTTTATTTTTATATCATCTTCAGTTGCCATTGGCTGATATTTCTTTTTGTTTGCATATTACAAAAAAAAAGTATTTCTTTTCCTGAAAACCACATCAATCGTTTCTACACTACGTTTTATCTATCATTTATAAAGGGAAGCCCTCTCTCCAGTGGGAAATACCCATATCATCGGCGATCAATTCATTTCCCTTTCAGAAGAGTAAAGTACCGAATCGACCTTTAACTGCTGCGATGGTTCCTCAAAGGTCATCGAAAACCGGAACTTTGTTGAACGTAATTAGCAATGAGATAAAAGGCGGCTTACCTGCCAAACCGCAACAGGTAATTTATCCGATTGCTTAAGCATGATCGCGGTTCCTTTCATAAAAAGAAGAAATAACTTTTTCTTCACAAACTCAATAAGACGTTATTAATTATTATTGTAATATGTATACCTGGTACATGTTTTTTTTTAATTTGTACGAAAGACATAATTCATGGCTGTTGTATTGTTTTGCTTATTTTTAGGAATTACATTGAAAGACTAGTCACCATACTCCCCCCTCCCCCCCTCTTTTTTTTATATTTTGCTTATTATATTACGACGTTTCGATGCCGATATCTTCTTTCGTAATAGAAAAATAATCTATCTTGAATGTTTTCATACTTTTACAAAAAAATTCCATTCACTTATTTTATGTTAGTATTGAAATTAAATTTTTAATTTTTTTACTGTCTTTCTGATGTTCTAAAATCTTTTACAGCTACGTATTTTGGAAGAAAATATTAAATTTTGATATTTTCATGATGTAATTATCAGTTAATCGATCTATTTTAAGTTTTCTTTTATACAATAAGTTGCCATCGGAAATGAATTCAATAAAAAATGGATCATAAGATTCCACTATAATTGTAATGATAAATAATAAAATATAAATAAAAAAACGTGAAAACAGAAAATAATTTTAAAAAACACGCCTTTAATAGAGCCTTAAAATAAAGAAAATATTTCTATCAAAATTTTGGAAACCAAAAATAAACTCTTAAAAGCGGAGTGGTCTGAAAATAAAACTACAAAGAATTTAAGTCACAATGAATGCCAAGAAGAAGAAAATTCACAATTTTTTTTTAATTTAAAAATATGCGATTATATATGAAAATATATGATTTAAAAATATGTGAATGAAATTATTAGATAATTTTTATTAGAGGTACAAGTTTGAACAATTCGACTTCGACTTATTTCGAAGTATTTTGTTCAGTTCTTTTGCTTTAACTCTCTTTTCTCTTTAACCAAAATAGTTTCAATAAAAAATGAAGAATTCACTTTAAAATGAAGAAAAACTGAAATGAAGTAAAATGTCGGTTCTCTCTATTTTTCATTTTTGTTTATTAGTTTCAGTTATTTTACTCTTTATGAAAAGAACACAACGACAATGTAATCACAAATCTCTTATACAAAAGATATGCCTTTATTAGGGCCTTTCTGCAATCTCTAATTGCCATTTCTTGTATAATAAAGCAAGATAGCATGCACGATCTACTAAAGCCCAACTAAGGACAGAAAGACAGTCGTAGAGTTGAATGCAGTAAAGCAAAATTATTAGTTGCTCTTCGGATTTTCCAAGTAAGATAATCGTGATGTAAACGTCAACCCCGACCTAGTCTTCAGATATTTTTTTTAGACTGCCAGACAAAATTTCCTGATATTTCTATGCATCTTGATGTAAGTGATGACTGATTAATTTACCTAATTAACAGCCTTTTACTGCACTTAGTAGAAAATAATAAATACATACTCATAATACATTTTTTATGGTTAAAAAAATATAAATTTGAATGATTTGCAAAATGCACTGTTAGTTTATGAAATAACGGATGAAGTCAATTATGGTGTGAAATATATTTGTATCTTTTGATTTAACCAGTTACTAACATTCAAATATGAAGTTAAATTCATAAATAAATTCTGTAAATGATGTGAAAAAATGTAATGAAAAACGAATTTAAACATTTTAACTTGATCTGAATAAGTATTTAAATACAATGTGAAAAAAAAATTATTCTTTTCTTACTTGAGAAAATAATTGTTTCTTTTTACACTTCGCAATTCTTCTGTGTATTATTGGTTAATTTATTAGATAACTATTTAATTCTTTGCATTTTTTATTAACTAAACACGTAGATTATTATATTCAATAGTTACAAATTCTAAGAAATGACTGATTTATGCTCATTAATAAATATAAAATAACAGTTAATAATAATTTAATAATAATAACTGAATAAATAATTACAATAAAATATAAAAAAATGTAAAATAAAGATATAGGTGAGAGTTTGTTGTTTTTCAAAACCTTGGATTTTCAGTTTTGATTTTAAGAAGTATAATCTTGACGATTACCAGCAATAATTTAAGTACAACTCAAGAAATTTACTATTACAGTATTTAATATCTTGATGGTTAAAACGCCCCGGTTTTCTAATGTTAGCGTTCAGAGTAGAAATATATATATATATATTTTGAACACGTTGTTACATAATTTTAAAAATCTAGTGATGAATGCGTAAAAATTTTGAAATTTGTACTAATTAGTGAGGTATGGAATAATATTTTTTCTTTAATTGAATTTTAATTCTCGAAAAATTACTTAAATTTAGATATTTTTGTATCCATTAATCTTAATTTGCTTTTTAATGTATAGAGAAGGGAGAAAAATAAAAATTTATCAAAAAATTCGAACTCATTTTGGGGAATTTTTACGTTTTAAATCTCCCTGAGTTCGGAAAACATACTTTTCATTTTATATATGGCTATTTGTAAGCATTATAACTCAAATACTTTGAATAAATTTTTAGTTTAGTTATAATAATTTCTTGTTTGGAAGTAATGCGAGGGCTACTTTAGGACCGGACCTCCTAATTTTGAATCCCAATCAGATGACAAAGACAACATCTGAGCTGGCACCCCTTCTCCAAATTTCCGCACCATACCAACGGGTGGAATTTTGATACAGAACGTCAAATTTAATGTACTTCAATCTCGCATATACGACGGATCTTTAGTGGAAACTGGACCCCCCCCCCCGCCCCTGGAACCGAGACTTTACCACTAGGTCACCGTGACCCCTGCTTTGAGGCAGACTAAATTCGGTATATGGACTTTCCATATTTTCAAACGAAATCCATTCAGAAGTTTGATTATTTGCTTGTTCGAGTACAAATGAATTCGATAACTACAAAGCATAACGAGCTATGTGGGTAAAATTTGGTGCACAGGTTTATCATTTAAAATGTAGGTCTGTATTAAAATTTTAAACCAAATCTAAAAGAGTTGACCGTCTTTCGGTTCGTACTTAACATACAGGTAAACATAATGTCAGAAATTAGTGAAATCCTATATGTAAATTTAAGACTACAACTGTAGTTACCTATCAGATTTTGGTTTAAACTGTCTTAAAGTAAGGACTTCGAAATACATATTCGAACGATAGATTCTGAAACAATGCTAGATTTACGATAAAGATCTCTATTTCTTAATTATTGTTCGCCAATCCATGCAAGGATTCGTGGCCTTACCCAAGAATCTCAATGTTATGCGAGGAGAGAAGAATAAGACCTTCAATGGAAAAAAAATTTCGCTGGTTCTATTAAGTAAAATATCGGAAAAATCACCGCGCGTTGCCTGGTGCACATACTCAATTTCACATCACTTTTTATCACTTATCCTTTTTAAATATGTAAATATATGCACTAAATGCCTCTGTTGCACTTATTTTGATAACTAAAATGCTGTTTATTAAAAATATCTATATATTTAATTTGGCAACGAATATATTATTTTATTTTTGGTATTGAAGCAAACTATTATTCAAAATATAACATAAAAATTTCTTGATTTATGATAGTAATTTCATATAAATTAAATGCTTAACATAAAAATAACTTTTAAGATGACTTCGGTATTTAAGATGCAGAGTATTTGCTTTAACTTTCAAGAAAGAAAAATAAGGGATAAAGTATATGTAGTTTAAAACAATAACTAATAAACGGGACATCTTTTGCTCTAGTAAAGGTAGGGCATATTGAAATAAATAAAAAAAAAAACACATTCAAGTGCAGTAGTCAACCCATTCCAAGAATTCTGAGAAAATAGCCTTCAAACTTTTAATGCGGTTTATATACTAGTAAATTGTCACTGCCGTTAATTTAATTTAAATAATTTTGAAAAAAGGAGATAAAGAGATGCAACAAAGACCAAAACATTGATCTTGTAGATACGAAGCCAACACGTTGCCAAAAATGGAAATTGGCCGCTCAACGGCAAAGATAGCTTACTAGAATAAAAGCCGCAACAAAAGTTTTCCTATTTTCACCGAAACTCAATTTTCGAAACTGTGTCTTTCTCTTGTGATACGATATTAGGGTTATTTAAAATTCATTAGCCATATTAATAGCTTATTAATTAATTTTACTGTTAATTAATATATTACTAACTGGTGTCTGGCGCGTTGCTGCAGCAGAAGAAACAATTTTGGTTATATCGTTTGACATTTGAAATAGCTGTAACTTTATTATCCAAGTATACTTTAGAGTAGACAATATTTTTTGCTTTTTCGTCTTCAGCAAAAAAAAAACAAAAAAAAAAACAAATAAATTTCTTGGCTGTCCGATTCATGAGCATCCAACATACAACTGGCAATGTGACAAACATGAATTTTCTAGGTTCAAAGCAATAAGTTGGCAAAGTTTGATCGCCATCGGATGATCGGCAAGTTTGTTCATATTTTATGCGTTATAGGCGTATAAAATATGAACAAAAATCATTTTTTATATATTAGATATAATATTTGTATTATGTTTACAACGCAATCAGATGAACAGTACCGTAGCACATAAAATACGAACAAACAAAAACTCCTTTTTATATATTTAATTAATTAATTAATATTTAACTTTCATTGTAATCCATGTAAGATATTAAATAAGAATTGTTTTTACTCATTTTTTCCTTTCATTGCAGTAAACAAAATGAAACTTCCAATCATCGCAACACTAGTAGCTTTCACATTTTACCAAGCATTTCTTTCCGTGAATTCGCAAAGACAAATAGAAAGTCGACGTGTACGCCCCTATGCAGAGAAATGTGACCGAGTCTCGGGTAGATGCAACGGATACATCGAAGAGAAAGATGACGATTTCAAGACAGACAGTGAGAAAGAACGGCCACCAGAGCTCACTAGAGACGGTTTTCCGTCCTCTGGAAGTGGCCGACCAGGTATTGGCGCTGATTACAAACCTAAACCAGTGGGCGATATACCAGGTTATGATCCAAAACCTGTTGGTGGTGGAGGTGGCTACAATCTAAAACCTGCTGTTGACAGAGATGACTACTTGCCAAAACCCGCTGATGAGCCTTCAGACTACGGTCATAAGCCAGACTCTATACCAACTGATGACGATTATTATCCAAAGCCCACGGTAGACAGAGATGAAACTTATCCTCACGGTGGAGGAGGTTATAATCGTAAGCCACCAGTGGTTAGAGACGAGTTAAAACCAACTCGAGGTGGTGTTGGCGGAGGAGGGTACAATCCCAAACCTATTCGGGAAGGAGTTGGAGGAGGTGGTTATAATCCGAAACCAGTCGTCGACAGAGATGATTATGATACTAAACCAGTTAGAGGAGGAGTGGGTGGTGGTGGTTACAATCCAAAGCCTGTGATCGATAGAGACGAATACAATCCCAAACCGGTTCGAGGAGGTGCCAGCGTTGGCGGCTACAATCCAAAACCAGTTGTTGATAGAGATGAATATGATCCTAAACCAGTTGGATTAGGCGGATATAATCCCAAACCAGTAGGTGATAGAGAGGATCGTATCAATAAACCTGGTGGTGGCGGGTATCTTCCCAGGCCTGTCGATGATGATGATTACATCCCCAGACCTGTAGGAGGAGGAGGTGGTGGTGGGTATCCCACTAAGCCTGACAAACTTGATCTCGGTGGATACGACAAACCTAAGGAGGGTGACTACACTGTCGGCGAAGATACCAAGGACGATTATTTTCCTCAAGGGAAACCTGAACCGGTTGTGGAAGGAAACTGCATATGTGTTCCTTACTATCAGTGCCAGGATGGACACATCGTTACTGACGGTTCGGGTATCATTGATGCCAGAAGGAAAACTCAGCCTGAAGATCTTGAAGAGCCTGAACTTCCTTTGGTAAGCTTGCTTTTGCGAATACTTTTACTTTATAAATTTCATATTTGAAACATTCAAGTATCCGAAAAGAAACATTTCAATTTCCTACGAGTCCATCGTAGATTTTCACTCTTCCTAACTATTTCTACTTATTGCACTATCCACAGAAAAAGGTTGGACTTCTGCCTCTTGGTTCGTGGGAGGTATTTTATTTTCGTCCTACCACCCAATGGTAAAGCATTGAAGAGGCACTACTCTATCCACCGCCTGAGGACGCGCCCTCTAGGGGTTACAGCCCCCCCCCCCCGAGGGGGGGACCTGAATATGACTTTCGATAATATTCGAGACTTTCTTCCCTCACTTTTTGCATTTAAATGGACACGTTTGTTCTTATCAGTTCAGTATGAAAATATTTGGCATCATGTATTAGTATACAAAGTTTATTTTTTCTTATATTTAATTCACTTTGAAACTTTGCTTTTTATATTCGCCTGACTCTTTGAATCGAAATCAAACTTCCTATGAATCATCTTTCGCCCCACTAATCTAAAATGTAATTTAAATACATTTTTTTTCAACCCCCCCCCCTAAAATTTGATAGAAAATTCAACACATAAAATGGATTAATGCATAAAAGATATTGCGTAATTACTGCATAAAGCCAGTCGCATAATGAGACTGTTATTTTTTTTTAAATGGAAATACAAAGTTATCTGTGTGATCCACTTACCTTACAGATACGTGTAATAAATTATTGCTGAATTCTAAGCATCTTTTTTCTTTGAAATTCAAACAAAGTGTATCGAAATAAACTACTTAGCATTTCTTGTTTGAGTAATTTATTTTGAATAGAAAAGTACTTCAGTCGGAAGCAGTTTAAAAGATCTGATCATGATGTTTTCATTTAAAAGATAAACGCATTGTAAGATAAATGTAGCAATGTCTCAAATGTTTCAAATGTAATCTAACATTGGGTAAGAGAAAGGTATCATTGATAATTTAAAAGATCTGTTTGGGAAGGTATAAAATACTAAGCAACCAGCTTGTACACTCAGATTTTTTTTATTTATTAGGCCGTTAAAGGACTTATATAGAATACACACACAGATATAGATATAAAAAAATTCGCTTTATTGTTTAATACGAATAAAAAACATGAGTTCAGGGAATCATTTTACTACAAATAGAAAAGTGCATATTACGAAATAAAAGTGGAAGTGAAAATCCTATTAGGGAATTAATATTTGGCAAACGCATGCAATTGAATGTTTTAATGGGTGAGTTTGAGTTCTATCATAACATTGTATGAAACAAATTAGATATCAAAATTTTCATAAATTAAAAATATTATGAAATCTTAGAGAAAAATTGTGCGAAACTGATGTCATTATAAAGACAATTTTTCTTGAGTCTTTTTGAAGATAACTATTTTGGAAGATATGAACTATTTCCATATAGTTAAATCATATTGATTATCCATCTGGGGAAGGTTAAGCCTATTTTTGCGCCTTTTTTTTTTTTTTCGTTTCTTTTTATATCCTTTATCTGAATGTACTTTTAGGCGATACGGTGAACACTCTACAGAACATTTCTAGTAATATTTTGCACCTCCATCAATTACCTAAGCGGAACATTGAATTCAATGCAGCTATAAATACATTCAATGAAGCATTCTGAAATTCGTATGATAGTTTATTCACAGTAGCTTGTTGCCATTACAATAAGTTATAAGCACGATTTCTACGCCACATACGTTAGCGTTTTATATTATATATATGCAATGATATCTCTTAATCTAATTTAAATCGTAATTAATTTCGAAATTTTTACTTTAATTTAACCCATATTAACTTCATTCTAAAATGATCTCTTATTTCCTGCTCCAATTCCATCTTTTTTTTTAAAATTTAATTAATACTATACGAGCTCCGTAAAACTACTGTAATCAGCAAGTTCTCACGCTCCAAGAGAAAGCACAAAAATCTTTAATGCTTAGCACATTCTTTTAAAGATATTTAAAAGTCAAAGAAATCTGTATCAGAATCTCGTAGTATAAAATAACTGAGGAAAACAGTTCGGTTTCTTCTGTTCTTGAGTCGCAATGCGGACGGACGTATTTCTGATCACTTATTCTTTGTACGCAAACTATGTCTCCTGGGATGGAATAAAGCAAGCTTAAAAACTCAGAAGTGCCTTTTCTTCCGTCGCGCAACTGCTAAAAAATATGTTTACACACACACAAACACATATAGTGAAAAAAATGTCTATTCGTTTCACCAAAATCCCTTGTTTGGATAGTATTAGAAAACACGTCTCTCATATCTCGTAAAATCCAAACCAAAGATATCTAATATGAAAAGCTTACCTTTCTGCAGGACGGAAAATTCAACCCCCCCTCTTGTGGCCCTTACCATGTGTGCTGCGATACCCCCGAATCTTCTACGGTGAAGCCGTACCAGCACAAGTGTGGAGTGCGCAACCCTAGTGGCATCAACAGCAGGATTCTGTCTCCAAGCAACAAGGGAGAAGCCGATTTCGGCGAGTGGCCCTGGCAGGTAAGCAGCCCTGGCCAATCTTATTACAGCGCTGAAATGATGAAGTAAAGAAATGGAATCTCTCATTTCTCGAAGGCGTTAAGTTTATGGGACGCCTCATTTTGACGCATTTCGAACTTTTAAAGGAAAATGAACAAAAATCGTTCGCATTTTTATTTTACCTCTTGTACTGGCCTTTATCCGTTGAACGAAGTAAATATATATTAAAGTCTTGAACGAAATATTGAAATACTCTATGTGGTATACCTATTTCTTCGGATGTGCGTTCATTTGACGCGATCGTAATGTAAATAAAATGTTATAGCAAATTAGTTTTACCATGCAAAAATAACAACAATAATCAAAATGAATGCACCTCGATCCCGTTATCTCAAATGAAATAAGCCCGATAAGCAGCAGCAGAAAGGACGGAAAGCAGAGCGTGAATTGTGTCAACGAGTGCGAAAAGATTTTGCAAGTTGTAGTTGCTATTAACACCTGTGAAAAGATTGTTTGTGGAAAGTTTACAGAAAAAATTGAGTATTTGTGTAAAAGATGCGAGGAATAAATGTAGAATATTGAAGTAATGTACTAAAATATTATCGAATGATGAAAACTTTCTATAAATAGATATCTCATTTTTTCAATTTTTTCTGCTTGTAGTGTTTAATAATATTGCTTTCTAAGTGGTGGTTTTTCTTTAAATATATGTATTCGTTCATACGACATGTGTTCATAGAGATAGGTACCTAATAAAGGTCCGTAAACCTAGTGTTAACATGACAACGATATCATCATCAAAGTTGTGCCCGAATAGCTCTCAAAAGTTTTATTGGTAGTAACATAAAGTTTTCAAATTGGAACAATTTTTCGCATTGGAAGAGGGGGGGAAATTATTTTCTTGCTGCTCAAAACAGTTTTCTCTATCTAATAGTTTAATAAGACACGTAGAAACGATGCTAATGTGGAGAATATGTGAGCATCATCTAAAAGCATTCAAAGAAGTGGTGATAAGTTCGGAAACGAATGGAACTTCAAAAAATTATATGAATTTAGATATATGATTTAAAAAAAATCCCTTTTTGATCATCAATATTTTCACATTCGATCCCACAATTTAAATACAGCACAATACTAGGATTATTTTTACCTTAATAATATCACAATAGGATTATTTTTACCCTAATAACAATTCGTAACAAAAAATGAAAATGAAATAAAAATATTGATTAAAATTGAAAATATTTCTGTTACTCGGTTATTAATTCTAAATATTAAAAAGAAATATGCAGGATAAATTATCAAGAAGAAAGAGAGGAAACAGAAAATTGAAAGAGGAAGCAGGACTTGAAGGTTCTTCTTGCTTGAAATAAAAAATAAAAAAATATAAAAAAATCTTTCCTGTTATATATATATTATTTTACATGATACAATCTATTTCATTATGATCATGATTGACATCTATTCTATTTAGAAAGTTGTGACCGTTTTGTCTATTTTGTAAGAAATAAATAGAAAAGAGGAAAAAATAATTATTTGTTGGTCTTGGTTTTTAATGAACAGATACGTAACAGTAATTTATGTATGCTTGATTAGAAGAATAATGGATATGTAAGACTACATTTTACCCTTATTTCTAGCATTTATCTGATTAAAACGAATTTATTAATATTACTCAACTATTTATCTAAAAAAAGTTAGAATTTGCATTTCAGTTAAAGGTTTCAAAGTTAAGATTTCTTTAAAGTATTTATTTAGAATTTGCCAGATGTAAAATTGCGTGTAAGAATAACTGAACTACATTCGAAATATTTTCTGAATTTATTAAATGTTTTCTCTATCCATATCAACTAACCCTTGTAAAGAAGAATTAAAAAAATTTCATCAATTATTATGATTTGTTGACTACACACATAAACTAATCTCCTTGAAAACTTCTTAAAATTCATTAAAATTTTGAAGTAGTTATTAAAAAAATCTTAATATAAAAAATGCTTACAAGATTTTCTTGCACTACTCATTTTCCTTACATGGTCTCAAGAGGATGATTTATTTTTTCTTTTTACAATTCTTCTACTTAATCACCGCCGTAATATAGGAATAGGTCAAATCTTACATAGCAACTGTATGAAGAAAAAGGAGCATATTTACTTGAAGCATTTTTGAATCAAGTAATGAATAGCTGATTTAAAAACACAGCGGATTGTTTTAAGTTGGAAAACTGTTGAAATGCAGCCGTCACTTCATTTTTTGATTCCATCATTAATCCATTTCTATTTCCTTATAGCACCCATAAATGAAAATCGATGACATATCGAGTTTCCCAAATAAATGTGAATTCAACAGAATAGGTCAGAATTACGAACTTCAGTTCAACCGTCATTATTCGATTACTCGATACGGTTTTAGACAAGACGTAAACGAATAACATGTTGCTGGCGTTTTCTTAAAAGCTGGACAATATCGTCAAATATTTTCAACCATTATTTATTTTTTTCTTTCAAAAAATTATATTCACGTGGCAAACACAGGATCAACCTGGTTTCAATAACTTACGGTTCAAAAACGTTGTGAATTTAAAATTATTTTGTATAAGAATAACGTGATATAGAAATGATGTCATTTTGTACGCGCATTCGGGAAATGGAAAAGAATTCAACCTCCAAAAAATATTGATATAAATGAAACGGAGATAAACGATTCTATTTTAACTTTTAAATAATTCGGGTAAGAAAGACAAGGAAGTGAAGGAAAAAGGCCATTTCTTTCTTACATGAACTTTAAATCAGTTTGAGCATAGACATATTTTATTGCTAATGCCGATTTATATTCATAAATCATTGATGAAAAACGAAAGTTTTCGTGCAGATAATTTATGTTTATGACAAAGGAGGATCTTCCTCCTATTCTTTGTCTTTGCCAAAAAGTCATTAAACGTCACTTTCTTTTTCCTTTTTTTTTTTTTTCCAAGCGACGTAATAAGAAAAAGCACGTTTATCTTTATAATGTATCATTTTTTTATTTAGAAAGAAATATCAGCTATTTTTTTAATCATGTAACTATTTTTTTTAAATCTTTTCTTAAATTATCATAGTGGTCAGTCACAAATGCCGTTCGTGAGAGTTTGGCATATATTGCAATTTCATCGGTGTTACATATTTGTTTACGTATTGCTTTCTGATTATAAGTACTATTTATTTCAGGTCCCTGAAACTGGCATTTTTTAACGATTGTTCTTCCCTAAGAAGTGGTACGCAGAAAAATGACCAGTTGTTATATACCTCCTAATTCCGCGAGTAATCTGAATTCACGCTACTACCCATTAACTTTCCTCTCACCCCTTTATGTGCTAAATGAGCTCCTCCTGGCACATGCGCAAAGCACAATAGGTTTCTGAATCCGAAAATGAAGATTTCTCACACAATTATTATAATTGTCAAAACTTTCGAAAGAGGTATTTTAGCAAATCTTCGTTGGCAGATTTCCTTGGATCGAATATTTCATTTATGGAAATCTGGTTGTCTGTGGACATAATGATTCAAAAAATGCTTCGAATTAAACAGAGGAGATTTTGTATAATTATTACCAAAACTTTTGCTCTTTTAACTACATTTGTAGTCTTCTATTAAATTTTTAATAAAATTAATTCACAGGGAATTTGTCTATTTCTCGCAGTGCAAGATAACTTGATAATTACAAAGTGGAAAAGTTTAAATGTGTTATGCCGTTTTGAAATCTAGTGAGCAGGCTTTGAACTGCACCAGTAATAGGTTTGTCGTCTGCTTATCTGTACATTCGCATGCAACCAAAAGTCATAAATCAATAAGGAAAAGCGCAGATAACTGAAACTACTAAAATTGTAGCTTTTCCTCAAATTTCTGTTTCAATCGACAAAAAGACTTCGAAGTTCTTGCTCGGTTTTCTTTACTATATTACGAAATAAAAGGCTGATAATTGAAAATAGAATTCTGTGCACTCACGGGCTTCCACAAAATCTCCAATTTTTATGCCACGAAAGGGCGGAGGACCCTCATTAGGGTGTATACGAGAAAGTTTGGAGGAGACTACTATTGTGGATTATTTTTTGTGTTCAAAATGTCTTATGCTATAATAGAAGAAAAATGCAGTTTCGATTATTTGTGAATTCTCCATGTTTTAAACTTCATTAAGCCCCAAACTTTTCAAATTCTATTTGACTATCTGCAGTTCTTGTACATTTCAAGTATATTTATTGGTACCAGTTGCAAACATTTCATTGTATATCATCATTTTTTGGTCGTACAATAGCATTCTTATATAGAAGCAAGCGACAAAGGAGTGGATGAGGGAAATTTGATGATTTGATTCAAATTGTAATTTGATCTTTCCAAAAAAGTACAAAAAATGAATCAAAGAAAAGAATGTCATTAAGAAGGAAATTTTCACCCCAAAACTTTCACGCATAATGAAGGCGATTTTGTGTTTTAAACACTTTCTCCCAATCGGCTAAAACCAAAATTTGATGCACAGCTATAATTGTGCTCACAAAATCCTGCACCAAATGTGATTAAGTCATTGCGTTTTTGAACTACCGCGCTTACAGGCTTCTGAAAGTACAGACCGATAGATGTTCAATTCCTTGTTGGATTCGGCTCAACATTTGGTAGGGGGTCTATACTAAAGATGTCACATCTGCGTACCGAATTTTATCCATCTCTCTTATTTTTGTGGATATCGTGTTAATTCACATTCCAATAGACGGATAGACGCACTTCCTCTGAATAGATTTTGTTAAAAATTCGATAAAAATCTACAAATACGCGGTAAAGATTATCCCAAATTCCATCCGTCTAACTAAAAGTGTTTTCGAACTACCTTTGTTTCAGACAGGCAGGCATAATGCCAAAAAATGTGTTTTTCGAACTGGGGGGGGGGAGGGGTAAACATGGAGACTCGTCAAAATACCGAGTTCGAGTTCTTTTTAACGATTACAATGCTTTCTCTGTACTTGGTACGCAAGAAAGTAAAACTGTATTAAATAGGATCGCCTCATTAAAGGCTTCTTCCTATACACATTTCCCAAAGCACCCAAATATTCTATATTTTTAACAATAATTTAACTAATTATGATATAAAAGGCTTTTCCACAAAATTCTGGAATACCAATTTTTACTTCCTTGACATGTGCACGCGATCTTGGTCAGTAACTTTATTTATCACGTGGAGGAATTCTAGTTTTCATCTTGGTCACGCTATCTCTTGAAAACTGCTGATAAAACATTAATAAAAGCTCATTCAGCTCATGGTCCTGTAAGTGAATGGCGCACATCACTCTAAATGTCAGATAAAACAGCCCATTATCAAACTCAATAGGAGACTCATCACTGAGGAGGTTGCGATGTTAAACAATATTAAGTGACATACAGTGCCCTCGAGTAATCGGTTCGGGATTATCCGGCTCAGTTTTCTTTTACCGTGATTAAATGAGAAAGGCAGGGCATTGCAGAAGCAGTCATCTATTAACCGCTTAACTGTTTTGCCCGAGCACTATACGTGCATCGATTTATCGAATTTTGATAATTATAAGCAAAAAGGAAACCAGTCATAACAATTATAATTCAATATTAAAATTACGCCGAATACATAGATAAGTTGAGTATTCAGTGAATTTCCATTTGAATCAAAATAAGAAAATATTCCAAAAATAGTAGGTGTCATCTTATTAGATAGTAAAAAAATAAAACAGTTAAGAAGTTAAGGACTTTTTCAAAACCTAAAAAATTGTAAGTTTTGATTCTTATCTTAGGGTTACTTTTTTCATATCTGTCCGATCCTTTATCAGGGAAAAATAAAATCAGTTTGTGTCAATTTTCTCAAGAATTAGGCCTGCGATTTACGTTAAAGTTTTGTTTATGTCTCCTGCATTTAAGTTAAGCATTATAGAATTCATGTTAAAATGTGAGCAGTTTATATCCTTTAATTTACTTTTTCTCTAATAAATTCTTGAAACGCAGTGCAATATATAAACTACCAGTACAGTCTTCTATTTTAATTCGACACGTTACCGGCAACTGCTTCTAGGATTCACCGGCTTCAGCCGCTTTCATATTCTTCGTCGCATGAGATAAATGGAGGGCTTAGTACTCAATAAGATATGAGAAAATACTTTTTATAGCAGTGAATTTTGGTATAAAAATCCTTGTCTGCTGGTATTGACAGGCAAAGAAATGAATTAATAGAACTCCGGCCTGTCCGGCTTTTTTGCTATCCGGTCTGCCCTTCAGCCACATTAGGCTGGATACTCGAGAGTGTACTTACTATACATGGTAACAAAACATGGGTTGTCGGATGAACGCAAAATGTATCTCTGTGGTTGAAACCACTGTAGTATTCAGTTTAAAATATTAACTAAACATTTACGATGGTGTTACAATGACTCCAATTATTATTTCTAATGTTTAGATGAAAAACGTTGATCAAAAGATGCAATAGTGGCTATCAGTATTTATTATAAAGACATAAATCTAGTTTTCACTATACAGAATAATTGAAGATGCACAAGAATCCAATCAAATAAAATTAAAAACATTAAACATTACATAGGGAAAATAGTAGTAATGTACTAAAAATATCTTTAATTATGCTTGACATCGTTTTGACAAGCAGTTCACAAAATAATACTAGAAGTATGACTTGTTCAAACAAACCTTATACATTTTGTGAGCTTCCATAAATAACTTGTTCATATACAGTAGGAGCACACAATGCAAATGAAAATGAAGAAAAATAGGAGAAGTTTCCGAACATGACAAAATTATGAAGAAAGTATTTAGGAAAAATTTCCAGAAAATAATTTTAATGTATATATTTTTAATGCATACACACAGACAAAAAAAAACACTTTCAAAATACTCAGATTGTATTAAACTGAACTTCTTACTAACAAATTCTCTTGCAATGAGATTCATATTTTTGCATTTTAAGTGTGATAAGTAAGCCCCTTTTAAAGTTTATTTTATCTATTTGCAATAGAAGAAAACGATAATAGGATGAAATTAATAATTTATTAGCGTCTATAAAATGCTGTATACCATTTCCAATTAACTCTGAAAAGCATTTTTAGCTACCCAAAAGTTAAAACTTACTTGTGTATTATTAATTTCATCAGAATAGCGAACAAGATATACGAAAAAGATTTAAGGCACTGCGCTTTTGAGAAATCGCTTTTATATGCTTCTGAAAGTATAAACAGATGGACGGTCAACCACTTGTTGTATTTGGCTCAAAATATGGTAGATGTCTAGACTGTAGATGTTATATCTGTATACCGAATTTTAACCATCTAATTCTACTCGTTTTGTAGTTATTGCGTTAATTTATATTTAAAAAAGGAGAAAAATAGATGTCCTCTGAACGGAATTTGTTCACAATTTGGTTGGAAATCTTCAAATTTGGTTGTAGAAATCTGCAAATATACCAAATTGCATCCATTTAGATCAAAGCTTTCTTGATCTAAAGAGTTTATCTTTGTCACAGACAGACAAACGAACGGACATTTCTTAAAAATGTGATTATCGATTTCAAGAAGTCTAAATCGTTTCAATTTATCGTCATCACATGTCGTGTATACTTCGCTAACGAGAAAGTAAAAATGCATACATTATTTTTCGTTTATGAATTAGTATTTGTGTTTACGTTGGCATTTGTTAGTTTTTTTCGGTTAGATGCCTATGTGAAAATTAGTTTGCAGCGAACCTCCTAATTTCCGTCATATTTTATAGATGATGATGTCGCGTCCGCGTTGCCACAGAAAGGGGGTGCAGTAGCTTCTGAGAGTAAAGACCCCTGAGCACCCGAGGGCAGAAGTCTGACTTCTAGCTCCTATGAAGTTGAAACTTACACACATTCGCTTGCACAACCCCTTTTTACAGGGATGCACATTCACACACCTCACAGATAGAACACAGATGAAGAACAACTATGCCCGAGCCGGGATTTGAACCCGGGGCAGATGCGCTACCTCTATGCCAGGACGCCGGCAGATACTCTCGATAATATACGAAAAAGGCGCCACTCTTTGTGTTATATATGGCATAGTGATATCAGGCATGGGATATTTAGATACCCCAGGCACAATGAACAGAAAACATAAGTGCGTTTATGTCATTTTTTTAACGATAAAAAGTCATGAGAAAGTAAAAATATAATCTCACGCCCTAGCGCTGTCTATTCTTACTAAACGCTGATGCTGATTGGGAATGAAAATATCCCGTTTTGTCCTAAGGTTGAAAATTTAAGGATTATCCGATATTCAACTGAATTAAGTACTTTGTGTTCATTTATTGACCTAAAAAATAAATGAACAAACTTTTGAAAATAAAAAGACCCTAAAAGATTGTTCAAACAATTATCATGGTTATTATAGCAAGTATATATGAAAATCGTTTGCCGCCATTAAAAATGATCCTTCACAAAAACTGATTTACATTCGTATTTTCATATTGTTATACAAACTTTAACAGCTTCTTTTCCTCATTCTTTTATTTTTTGCTTGCAGGCAGCCGTCCTGAAAGCCGAAGGCAAAGTAAACATCTTTCAGTGTGGAGGAGTTCTCATTGATAAATACCATGTCTTAACTGTTGCACACTGCGTCTTCCATTTATAGTAAGTACTTCTTGCATATAAATATTAGTTTGGCGAATAAATAGCCAAGCTTTGCTAACACTTCAATTAATTTGCAATATAACATGAGCATGAACTCAGCAATAAATTTTAAGTGAATAACCCTAGCATCTTGAGATGTTTCTGAACAACTAGCTAACTATTTATTCTTATTTCACTAAACCCTTTTTTGTTTTCCATGTACAAATTTCACTTAATTTCCTACACATATTTACAATCGCAATCATAAAAGATTTATTTTGTGTTAAGGGAAAACAGGGCTTTTTTTTCAGCCGAAAAGATTAAACTTCTAATGCATTAATTTGCACACGGTGGTTAAATTTAAATTGATGATACTCAGATTCTTTTCAGAGATTTTCAGATATTCTACTGAATAAATCTAAATTCAGACATTTGTTACTTTGACCATGGGGCTGAGACTTACTTCTATTGGGAAAATAATTTGGAATTTTTCTAACAGGTGCTATAACTAAATGAAAAACACAAACACACAAAACATTTTCCGTGTGCCTTCCAAATGGCTACTTCGACCCTCTGGAAGGCATACGGAAAAATTTGAATGACCGAACCGTCACGACAGCAACACTGGCGGGAGATGTGGTTGAGTTCTGAGATCCACCACAGTACAACCCTTCACTAAGGAAGCACGTTCTGTCATCGATGGGAGGAACCAGACCCCACCTTTTCGTATACCAACCAGGGTGGCGAGAACCAACCACCATGCCGGAAGCTTCTCATCCTCAATTACGAGATGTTCCTCCTGTGGAATTTAACGAAATGAAAAGATAATTAACAGTTCAGAATTAAAAGAGCCTTGTCTAACCCCACCTTGTCGGTCAGAAATATGCTGAAAGCTTATCACCACGTTTCAATGACCGCAAGCCACATTTCAGTAACAAAGAATGAGACGATTCGAATAATGTCGCATTTCAAAATCGCTTCTTTAATTACACAACTTTGATAAATTGAATATCAGAGAAAACCCTAAGGAAAAAGAATTTCGCCCACATGATTCCACAGTGTTCGTGCTATTAAGCCGTTTCTTACAGTAGCATTTGAAAAACTTCCAGATACTTCAACTGTTGCAATTGTCACTTACTTCACAATTGTTGGCTCTGTTGCATATCATCCGGTTCCTGGTACAACAACTAGACAACCAGTTTTTTAAAATTATGTATCATGCCTGTCTCACGGGGAGGGACACCTCGTAATTCAGGATGAGAAGCTTCTGGCAAAGTGGTTGATTCTCGCCACTGTGGTAGGTATACGAAAAGATGGGGGTTGGCTACCTCTCATAGATGACGATACGTACTTTCTTAGGGAAGGCTTGTACAGTGGCCGGTGATAGTCCTTAGGACTCAACCACGGTTCCCGACAGAGTTGTTGTGGCGGTCCGGTCATTCAAGTTTTTCCTTGTGCCATAGGGCGGATAGGAGTAATCAGTCTAGGATTACATATCATGCCTTTAACTGCATTACGGACGTGGGTCCTTTCTTTAAGTTTTTCGTCCGCAGGTAAGTACGAAGTTCCGCTGAAGCATCTTTATGATCAATGTGGGCTCTCCCTTTGTTTGCGGAATTTTCAATGCGAGTGAATGATTTCTTCGAATCATACTATCGCTTTTATAGCAAAATTAAACGACCTACTCATTGGCATATGGTTTTAAGTAATGCAGCACGATCATTTGCAAACTTTCAAACTATTTTTTTATGATAGAAACATCGGCCATATTGTGTAGGTAACAAATATACGAAATCTCATTCAGATCTATTTTGTAGAAATGGAGCTGCGAGTCTGCTTAATTTTAACCATCCTGCATTTAAAAAGTGTCCATTCTAATTGTGATTCAAAAGTTACTTGCTAAACAGTTGAAGATAGGCATATAATTGCTGTTAGAAAAATGATTAAATGAAATAGATAATTATATTTTATATTGATTGAATCGATTGATGTGCTGCTAAAAAATTACGAAATCTAAATTTTTAAACAAACCGCCCGTTTTATTAGTCATATTTGGTTAACATTCTTGACCCATTAGCACACTAATGTGGTCATACTCCTTCTAGTGTACTGCCGCCCACTGCGGCATCGCTAAACGAAGCAGTATCGATAGGATTTTTTTGTGTCCGACTGCTGTCTTTATCGTAATCCAACCATATTACTGGCAAATTTTCCGAATTGGCATCCTCTTCGAAGCGGTTGGTCCTTAACCACAGGTGGTCAATCTTTGACCTTCCTCCTCATCTTTCCCTATACTTGTTGTGCTGTTTTACGACCGGCAGGTCAACACTTCTCAAAATTATCCGTATTCTTCCAAATGTAGATCCCACAACAGAAGAAAACCAAACGACACTTTTAAGCTTTTAAATGGTTGGCAAAAAACTGTCACCAACATCATGTCATCAACTTTTGGCATCTTCAACATCAACAACTGTTATCAACTTCAACTGTTTTCAACATCATGGCTTTCAGTATTTTAAGATTTTCTGGCACCATTAGTACTAAGCGTAAGTCATTATTTTCCAATTTTTAGATTCTTTCTTAGTTCTGAGACTTCTATACATTACTTTAAATAGTGGTACACAGTATCGATTCCTCCACAGATATTGCGGTCACATTATAGGTTAAAGGAACCTAACTATGAATTACATTTTTTGATGACGCAGTTATCGATGGCAATGGCGATCTAAGGCTTTTATCTAAAACATTCCAAAGAAACTCCTTGCCACAACATACATATCGATCGTAAAGGAGAGTCGTATTTGATGTAATTTCT
Organism: Argiope aurantia; assembly: GCA_026543865.1. Taxonomy (NCBI): domain Eukaryota; kingdom Metazoa; phylum Arthropoda; class Arachnida; order Araneae; family Araneidae; genus Argiope; species Argiope aurantia. The sequence continues at coordinate 499,266 of JAPMOR010108372.1, read as the reverse complement.
TTCTCTTAATTTCGATGACTCATTCAAATCTTCGTCTTTTTCTCTTAGCAAATACAACGAATACCCACTGAAAGTCAGACTCGGTGAATGGGATACTCAGACCACGACCGAATTTCTGGCCCATGAAGACTACAAGGTGTCCAAGATCATCGTCCACCCCGACTTCCGAAACACCAGTCTCTGGAACGATATCGCTCTCCTGCGACTCGAGGAACCTGTGCTCTTCGCCCCGCACATCGACACCGTTTGTTTGCCAGAATACGACGAGATCTTCTCTGGGCAGAACTGCGTTGTCACAGGGTGGGGCAAAGATGCATATAGTAAGTAAGGAAGCACAGCTTTCAATAGATTTTGCTAATCATAGTAACCAAACCTCCATTGAAATCTATCTATTTGCTTCTATCTATATGTCTGGCATATGATTCGGCACCCAATACACATATTTATATTAAACTAGTCGTCTTTTTCAACCAGTTTGTTCACCCAGATTATTGATTTTTAAGGTTATTAAATTATTAATATGGAATGCATTAAAAAAAGTTTCACCTTGTTATTTGATACGGCTGATAAAAAAAAGGAATTCATTGCATCAGTTTACCGCAATATGAAAATTCTACTATAGAATAAATCCGTATTAGAATCAACTATTAGTTAATTTTAATAAAAGTGTTATTCCCGAAAACGCTGAGCCACAATGGCCTAATGATAAGGTCTCGGCTTCGGAACCGGAGAGCTTCGGATTCGAGACTCAATTCCACCGAAGAACTGTCATATAAGCGGGTCTGGTGCATACTAAATCCGCCGGGGCAAAACATCCTCCCTTTGGTGTAATGTGGAAGTTTGGAGAAGGGGAGGTGCCAGTTCAGGTGTCGTCCTCATCGTTTTATCGCGGCTTAAAATTACGAGTTCCATCTCAAAACAGCCCTAGTGTTTCTTTAAAGCGGGTCGTTAATGTAACTAAACTCCAGAGAATGCCTTGCATGGCATTTGCGTACAATACCTATAAAATATTAATCTTTGGCATAAATATTAATCTTTAGCAATTTTACTAAATCTATCGTATGGTCCTTCGTAAGTTTCTTTGCGATGGATTTCAAGCATGCTGTTCATAGTATATGAAAATCGAATTTCTGTGCATTTTTCGTAACAAATTGAAGCCAAACTTTGGCGCAAAACTACAACTGTAGTTACAAAATAACATACCAAATTTGATATATTTAAATTTCTGCTTCTTTTATTACATGTTTCTGAAAATATAAACCGAAGAGCGATTAGTTGGATTTGGCTCAATATTTGACAGGTGGATGCTAAATCTGTATATCACTATCTAGATATCGTCATTTTGTAGTTATTCTGTTAATTTGCATTTGAACAAGCGATCAGACAGACTTCCTCAGAACGAATTTTGTTCAAAGGTTGACAAAAATCTACAAATTTGTTGTAAAGACCGTATATCACATTTCATCCATCGAACTCAAAATGTTTTGAGCTAAATTGGTAAAGAAAGATATTTCTAAAAAATGCGTTTTCCACTCTGAGAATGGTCTAAAACACAGTGATTCGTCAAAATCATCTCAAGAGCAAATTTTTTTTGGCGATTGCAATATTTCTTTGTATTTCGATATGAAAAAGTAAAAATGTGAAGGAAGATAAATAAATTTTGGTTTGCAGAGCTTTCACCAAAAATGGAAAGTTCATATAAAATGCAATTCAATAAATTCTGCATAACCATTGTACTGAAGGTATAAGTCATTTCCCTGGCTATATAAGATGCCGTTTTGAATTTAAAGGAATTTCCCGATCACTTTTTACATATGAAAATAAAACAACAAAACCAAATAGAGAAGGGAATATTATATGTCAGTCTTATTTCCGAAATTATCAATCAATATCAAATGTGAATGAAATTCATCGAATAGGTTTCTACCTGTCCTTCAGTATGAGTTTTCGCATGATTTGATAATCTTTTAAACTTTAAGGAAAATATTTTAATCTTTTCTCTATAATTTGACCTTTACGTATTTATCTATTTTAAATGGGAACTTGAAATATATTTTTTTTAAATTTTCAATCTTAATTTTCTAAATCCTCATAAACGTGAATAAGGGATTTAAATGAAGAAGTGTGAACACTTATTTTAACAATTTCTTAGTTATTACTAAATAAAAATAATAGTTTCTTAATTGAAAATTTTTATTAAAAAGTGATTATCAAACCAAAAATCTAACAATGATTGTTCATTCACTTATTAATAGACTTTTCAAAATGGAAAGGGCTTATTTCAAACTATGCAGGAATCATCACTGAATTGCACACTGCTCCCCCCCCCCTCGTAGTGATTTCGCACAAACCGCCACTGCATTTTAGAAATATTTTGGGATGCTTTTCGAAATTCAAAAATTACAACCCTTTATAAATAAAACGCTTGTATTAATAAAGAGTTGTAGTAAGTAGATTCTCTCAGTGTAGTTCCCCCTGAATTTTGTTGAATGCTGTCTTGAAATTTGAATGCAAGCAGAATGGGCTGTATCGTATTGAATGCCGATTCGTATTTTGCTGATTTTTAAAATTCCAAAAATACTAAAAATTACTTTGTTTGATATTTGTATTTTATATCTCTTAAAAAATATTTTACCTAATCTATCTACATGTTTAATTATTATACTATCTATCCACAGGGTAGCCATAAAATAACTTTCCCTGTTTGGCGGCATCTGCATCTAAAACGAATGAACGAAATGAAATCACATTCCATATACACACTGTGGTGAGCATGGGAAGATGAATTCCGCAGAAAAAAAAGTACTAAAAATTGCCGATAAGGAAATACTGGCGCTGCTATCACATACGGACGAGGAAATTTGCATATCGAGATGGATTATGTAAAATTTATAATGCCTGTATAACAGCAACGCCACGCATTCCTTCTAACAAGAGAATAGCAAACGACCCATTAAAAATTCGTTTTTGACTATTGATATGTTCTTACCTGCTGTTCGTGATTGACTTTTGATATATGCTTAATATGGACCCTACCTTACCTCAGCGTGCTTTATTGGCAAAACTGTTCTACATTAGAATGTGTAATGCCGTGGCTGCTCTTAAGCAAACCTGTATGTCTTAAAACAGAACATAAGACGGGATGTTATGAACACTGAAACTGACAGTTTACACGCAGCAGTAGAGAACGCTATACACCGTATGCAACGAGTCCCGGCTCGGGCATGGTTGTTCTTCTGTGTTCTATCTGTGAGGTGTGTGAATGTGCCCCCCTGTAAAAAGCGAATGTGTGCAAGCGAATGTGATGCATGAAGTAGCTAAGTCATGCTCTTGGCGCTAATTGGCGCTACTGAAAAATGAAGAGACGCTCACTCGGCTTAAATCACTGACAGTCTGCCAGCGGGCTTGTAAAGTGCCATAAGTAACAACAACAACATATATTGCATACAGGGAAGGTCAAATATTGAAAATGCTGCACGGTGTACAGGGATGTTTAATATTGATGAATAAAAGATTATTTTCTGTAAATTCCATGAATTCATTCATAACTTCCCCACAGCGCCAGTATTTCCCCTGTCGGTAGCTTTTTGTATTAATTTTTTTTTCTGCTGAATTTATTTTCCCATGTCTTTCGCATGTCTGTCTATATAAAATGCGTTTCATTTCGTTCATTTGTTTTAGCTGCAGATGCCGCCAAACAGAGAAAGTTATTTTATGGCCACCCTGTATTTTTAAGAAATTTATTATTCAGCATTATATGCTTTGATTCCAATAATTTTACAATGGTGAATATTTTTTCATGCTTTATTGCCTTTGTCTTTCATTACTGTGTTATATTCTAAAGAAAGAAATCATTGCAGTTTTAAATAGTTGATTTAATTTAATAATAACAAGAAGAAATCGTTTGTTCCAATATTTAAGAATCAATTGAATTAACACAATGCTCAGAAAAAGCAATAACTTACAAATAATTTAATAATCATCAATCATAATTTCATGAAACTGAAATATAAAAAATAAGAAAAGAAATTAGAGATTTAAAAAAAAACATATTAAGTGAAATTTCTCAAATTTCATCAAAGATGCAGTTTATAACAATTTTATAGTGTTCAACTTTCTATTGTTTTCTCTTCCAACAGAGGGCGGCACTTTCTCCAACATTATGAAAGAAGTCGCCCTGCAGGTCATTGACGACTACAAGTGTGAAGAAATGCTGCGAAAAACCAGATTAGGCCGATTTTTCCAATTGCACGAAGGATTCTTGTGCGCTGGTGGAGAATACGGATTGGATTCTTGCAAGGTGGGAAATGTATATTAAGTTTTAAATTTAGAAATCAAAAATTAACTGTGGTGGCTTATCTGCTTCAAAAGAGGGAATGTTAAAATTAAGTTTCTCCATACTTTCACTGAATTAAAATTCTTCCACAGAATGTCAGAAGTTACATTTTCAGTACTGAAAGGTATTGAATAAGCATAATTCAATACATTCATGCCAGTTGTAAATATTAACACACACAAATATATATATATATATACATAAATGAATTTTAAAATATTTTTATTCTTGTTTACCAAAACAGTTATTCTTTGAATAATTGAAATATCCAAGATTTAGCAGGAGCTGTTCGTCCGAAACATTTTCGCGTACTTCCTAACAAATGTATTTTGGATTATCAACCGCACCTCACTGGCAGATCATTATTATTATTAGCTTATAAAGGTATGATTTTTGGCGATGTTTTTCTGCGTTTAATCGCCGGGATACGGTTAATACACAAGCACCGACTAACTGAGTGAATATTTTGAACATTTTCTTCTAACCGATTAAAACCAAAATCTGACACAGAATGACACACCAAATCTCATTTATTTAAATTATTGCATTTTTGAGTTATAGTGCTTAAATTCCTGTGAAAGTACCGACCAACAGACGATGGGGTGGATTTGATTCCAATTTTGATTCATAACTGCACTTTAAATGTTGAGTCTGTGCATGCACCAAATTTTATCCATTTTCCTTTCTTCGTTAATTTAGTTATCGCATTAATGTATCTGTAAAGCCAGATTAACATAATGGATTTTTTTTTTCAAAATTTCGCGTAAAAACCATACACCAAATTCCACCATTTGACTTAAAGCCTTTTTGAATTACCATGTTCACGGACAGACATATTTCCAAAAATGTGTTTTTCGGATGTGGAGAGATCTGAAACGTGAAGATTCGACAAAATCTCAAATTCAAATTTTTTGATGATTTTAGTATTTTCTCTTTCTACACTTCCTATACAAGAAAGTAAAAAAAAAAAAGAAAAAGGGTTCAACATTGAATTGAAAGAGAGTCAGTTCCTGATTTTTTTTATTATGACTGTATTGCCAAGTTTTGCACCCCCTATACTGAGAGAAATTGCCCTAACTATTAAAAAACTAAACTAAATTAAAGATATTCGAGTTATTGTCTAAATTTTTAAAAACGCTTCTGGACGTGCTCTTTTGATTTAATTAGTCAGTAGTCTAAAATTTTAATAAAATTCCCAATTTATAACATTGCATTCAAGATGAACAAATTTCAAAAAGAATAATACCAAGTTTCTATGCTTAACATTTAAAGTAATCCAGGTATTACGATTTCAAAAGAAAACAAGAGATTTAGTCTAATTTCTTTAAAACGGCTACATTTTAAAATGTTCTAAGGCTTGTTTAGTAACTGAAGAAAGTGAATGGATATGGGGTTTCCTTCGAAGTAGTTATCTTATGCAATTCTGTAGATTTTCATTTTTCATACAAAATGTAAATACAGATCTCCTATTATCGTATCTACCAATGCCTTTGCCACTTCTCAGTATATTTCTTGAGAATCGCTGTCTTTTAATCAAATTCCTGACCCTAAAAAATAATTAAATGGTGCGAGATCTGGGGGAAAAAGCTAGCAATGGAAAGGCTATTATACGACATTTTGACTATAGGGGGACATATAAAGCAGGATAATTTAAAGATTGAGCATCTACCTCTTGAAATTTAAATCTGATTGATTGTACCTCACCCACGCTGACATACAAAAACTTTTTTTTTTTTTGTCAGTAATTGCATGACGGCGTTGAAAGTATTTTTGAATACCCTTGGACTGAAGAAAACTTGATATTTTTCCCACTATTGAAAATAGTGAATATTTGTGATTATGAACTACACGCAAGCCCTGTATTTGAAGTGATTATGACTAATCAATTACATGATACTCTTTCCTTGGTAGGTAGGAAGCGATATAATTCACTTATAATAGAAATATATTAAAAAGATTCCGAAAAGTTTTGAATTAATGCACATAGAAAACAGAATAATTCCTATTTTTAAAAATTATTCCTTGTCTTTCATATATATTTTTCCATCGATATACAATCGGGTTTCGTCATATACAGTTATATTATTTATTTAGTGTAATAATGATACTCATGACATTATGACATTTTAAACATGGCAGTTAAGAAACTCATGACATTTTAAAAAGTCATGGCAGTTAAGAAAAAATAAATGAAGCATATAAAAATGGTATGGTTCTCTTTCAAAAGTTAAGTTATTTAGCCATATTCTCAAAGATGAAATGTTTTTTTACAGGGTGACGGCGGTGGACCTTTGGTGTGCTACAGAAAAAACAAAAGCTATGCTCTGGCAGGTATAGTATCCTGGGGTATTGACTGCGGACAGCCAGGTGTGCCTGGTGTGTACATGAAGGTACAGAAGTACTTGGACTGGATAAGCAAAAACACTGGCGTCAGCTTACAAGAGTACTGGCCAACCCGTGCAAAAGCGTGATGGGCTTAGTTTTGATAATTATATTGCTTTTATTAAATATTCGCGATATTTTACAATAAAAAAAACAGCAATCATTTATCTTCCTATAAGGACCAAAGACATTGCAGCCAATTTTTATTCATGAATTTAATTTTGATTCATTCAATTTTGATAGATTTAAGGAAATATGTTACATTTTCCTTACTATATTGTTTCTACTTGAATTTGTGATAAGTAATAATGGTTATGTAAACATAAAAAATAAAAATGGTTTACATTTTATGATCTTTCTGTCCTTGCTCGAGTTTTTATTGATATTTTCAAGGATTAAACATTCATTTTTATCCCGGTCCATCTGGATGTTTTGAAGCCTCACGAGATTTTACATACTTTCTTCAACACTGCATACTTTTTTTGACATTCTATTAAAATTCTTGCAGGATGATAGTATATCAGATTTTGTTTCATACATACACAAATTATTAAAAAAAATCAGTTTTATGTCGATTTAAAAAAGAGAAATTCCTGTTTCTGCCTTTTGGAGACGTTTTGCTCCGAATTCATTCATCCCGAATTCTGGATAAAATTGAAGGATGAAGTGATAATAATAAACTTTATATCTCTGCTCTTTCTTCCGATGAAATTTCATCAGCGTTATTTCATCAACAATATGCTTGACATATATATAATAATAATCAAGGGTTTTGCATGCAAAAAATTAATTATTTTTAACACACAACACCGCTTCAGGCCACTGCAACTATAACATCCTGGTTATTTAAACAGTGTAATGAGCATAAAATGAGAGAAACATCAAAAGACGCTCCTGTTCTATCCATGGCTGAGACTATCACCCAAATTGTTCGATGTCTGACATTTATTGACGTAGTTCTGTCTCCGTTCTTCCTGTAACTCACTGATATCGAGGCTATTTATCTGCCTATGGCCCCCACAATCCTGACCAAAGACAAAATCATCGATTAAGTTTCCGCAAGCTCTTGCTCCAACTCCTCTAAGTTATGTTTGACAACGATTTCCAGCCAAAATCTCTTCTATGTAAATGTAAGGGCTTTTCTTCAAACAAGCACTCAATACACTGACATAAGCCAGTCCAGCATGTGGTCTCCCCGTAACTCGTTTCGCTGTGGCTCCACTGATCGTTAAGCGAGTCACTTTTTAAAATTTTGTTTTGCTCGTTATAGTATGAATCATTCGTTATACAAAGATTGACTTTATATCTACTGGAATAAATAGCAATTCAAATAAAACTATTCTAAGTGCATAATCTTTACAAATTGCATAATTTTGCTTTTCTAGATAACGCAAGCATCATAAGCAAACATTATTCGTCCCTATTCACTGTAAGAAAGGGTAGGAAAATCTCTTGATATTACAGCTGAAATCATAAGTATAATAGAGCTTGGCTACACAAATTAAAATCCGAAACAAATACCAAAGCAACTATTATTTTTTATTAAATTCAATTTGCACATTTCTCACATCTTCTGAAAATGTATTCATTTTTTTAAGACTGAAGTAGCAATTGATGAAAATAATGATAAATATTAAATAAAATTTTGAACTAATATGATCCAGCCGTCTACAGTGACTTTCTGATTCACCTATTACGCGTTCCATTAATTTTTCAGTATCAGCACACAAATTATTCATTAAATAAGCTAGAGTGCTTATTTAAATTTTGGTATGATAAAAACACACACTGTTAAAAAAATAATGCACACACACAAAGATAGCGAACAAAAATATACTTCATTAGCTGCATTATATATATATATATATATTGTGTGTGTGTGTGTTAGTATTTTGCAGCTAATGAAGGCGTTGATCGAGGCTCTTACATTTAATTGTTTAAAATTCATTAAATGGAATGAAATCTTTAAATATATGATATAATCATAAGTATCCGAAATTTTTAATTTACACATTTCTTTTCATATTTTCCCTGTAAGACTTGTCAAACTATTCTTAAAATTCAACCATGGAAATAATTTTTAATATTAGACATTGTACAGTCAAGAGAATATATAGGAGACGAACAGAAATTGATGAAATAGAAAATTATTTCGCTCTCTTCAAAGAATCATTATCATGCAAGTTCAATTCGGCTGAAACTTGTTAAATATGTATATCTTCAACTGTCATATCCTACCATCAATCACTTTTAACATATTCTTTAAATTGAAGCAATGTTAATGAAAAGGCAGATTTCGCTCAGAGCACCGTGAAATTTGTCAGAAAATGCACTTTTTGCTATCTTTGCTATCTTTATAAGAGCTAATGGGTTGAAACTTCATTAATGATGTATTTTCATCTCTCCGTCTTCTTAAACAGTTGAAAATTTTCTTTCAAAGCAAAGAAAATAACGAAAGGCCCAAATTTGATCAAAATGTCGTGAAATGTATAGAAAAAAACATCAGATTTCGCTATCTTACTATATTTAGAGTGGTACCGAATTCATTTTACAAATTTTAAAATTTGATGCAGGACAATATGACAATCATTACTTGCATAGGAATATATGCCCAGAAGTGACAAGGGGAGGGGTAGAAACACAGCAAATAAGAGACAAAAGGGAAAACGAAGTGTTTTTTTTTCTTTTTTTCCCCCCTTACTTTTCGCTATTGACAAGAGCAATGTTTACAATAACTGCTCAAAACTGAGTCCACTCGCAGTGATGCATGCTTGGAGAAGCGATTTGCATATACGTTTAAAGATGTCAAGTATTTTATGTACACGAGCGGAAGCTTTGGATATTCGAGCAACGAATTCTCACTAGAGTCGAATGAATTCGAATAAGCAATACTCTTCGGATGTGCTCTTAAAAAATAAAAATAATAATAAGACTGTATAAAGCCCTCAAAGTCTCTTTCTTTATTTGTTCTTTAACACATTTTGATATAGGAAAGGGAATCTTAAGTATTTTTGGAAGATATGTTGTAGGCTTTAATGATTTTTGTCTCTTGGCTTGTGATGTGAGAACTAAAACCTAAGCAATTTTTCAAAGTCCTTGTTAGAAATATATTTCTATTGATCAGAAAAATTTCCATCAGAATAATAAGATGATATAGGAAATGGAATATTTAATGAAATTTCAACTTATTAGATCTTATAATTCATGAAATGCAGTCTATTAGCTTTGCGAGCTCCGCAAGCCTACTCGCTTTTAACGAAATGCAATCTTTTAAAATTAATTTACTTGATTAAATAAAAATTTTGGAAATGTCTGCCTGTTATAGAATCCAAATTCTGGCAAATATCTAAAATCCGATCAAAGGATTAGAGTGCTCCTTTAATCAACATCCGATCTCCAATTTGAATTAAAATAAGTGTATATAGGGCTGATTTAATTTCATCAGTGAGCAATTGATACCTCGGTTTCGCGATTAGAACATCGCATGGGGGCTCGAATATTCAATTCTTCATTCCAAATACAAAGTCACGAATATTTTCAATTTAATTAGAATCTCGTGAGATTTTTTTAATTATATAATGAATATTCAAACACTTTTTAGTTTAATTATATATATTTATATATATTTGGATACGAAACGCTATTAATTTAGATATTAAGAATTTAAATTCGACCAGGTACTTGAAAAAATAGTTAATTTTTACAGTAAGATTTTAGTATGTCCTATTCATTGAATTCATGCACATATGTAAAAATGCTCGTATATGCAGAAATATACAGAAAAATATGTTTATATAAATAATATGTTATATATAAAAATAATATTGTAGATGCGGTGGCCAAAAAAGAAAAAATGAAAATTTGGAATTAATTTCAATTTATTTTACGCTGGAGACCTATTATATACAGGGAAAAAGTGATTAGACAATGCGTCAATTCACATTGCGACACCAGAGTAAAACAGACAGAAATTTGACCCTTCAGTGATTTTATTATGGGATTCTGATAGCGATTTCTTTTCCACATATCGACTTGTTATCTTTTAAAATTAGGTATCTTTTGAAAAGAAAGATTCATAGGTGTTGAGGGTTTTTATCCTTTCATTCCCCGTGTGAGAATCAACGGAGTCAGCAATTTTGTTAAGCGCGTGTTAGAAATACTTAAAGAAAAAAAGAATTGGATCGGGCAATAGGAGAACATTTAAAAGCGAAGATAACATGGGCTGATTTAAGATAAAATTAAAAAATTAATTAGGATTTAAATTAAATTAAAAAAGATCATTACATATATGTATACACTATACTTTTGCATTAATCCATACATATACAGTACTGGCACAATTATTGTGGATTTTTGAAAAAAAACCCTAATTTTTATGCAAAAATGCCTTGCAAATAATTTTATTAAGTAATCCTTTATTTAATTTACTACACCAGTACCTAACAAATATTTATTAGTTATTTTAAGTGGATTTTACAGTCTTATATGGGAGTGTCGGACAATACAGAGAGAAAATGTCTGACAACACAGAAACAATCACTGTATTGTCTGGACGGAGTTCAGTAATAGTCTGGCATTTGCGAGGAGACGTGTGTGTTTATTGCGTTTTCTACCTGTCATTTGGATGTGATAACTTTAGTTCTGTAAACTTGTGCATCTAATTTTAATGCCAACTTAGTTTTTTTTTCAGATTTTCTAATTTGTTTATGTAATTGAGCAGACATGGGTAAAGTTCGCGATTTGAGTCCTCGCAAGGTTGGACAGATTAGTGTTTTATTGCAAGAAACCACATTAAAACAGAAAGAAATAGCAAAGAACCTTAATGTTTCAACTCAAACAATCAGTAATATCAAGAAGAAATTGGAAAATGGCCACAGTTTGGCATCAAATAGAGTTGGAAAATGTGGTAGACCCAAGAAAACAATGCCGAGAATGGACAGAAAAATAATCAAAATGGCAATTAAGAACAGAAGAGAATCTTGCAGAATGATTTCAAACCAACTTGCAGCGGAAGGCATTACCATTGCTCGCAGAACAGTAAACAAGAGACTGTTGGAAGGTGGACTAAAAGCATATCGCCCCAGAAAAAAGCCTCGCCCTACTGACAAGATGAAACAGGCACGTAAGGCCTGGGCATAGGCTCATGTTGACTGGACATCTGAGCAATGGGAGAAGGTAAGAGTTTAAAATATTCATGCAAAAAAATAAACACAAATGAATAAAATTACGCCAAATTTTAAACTTTACTTCCAATTTACAGGCTTACAGGCTTTCACATCATTACGTCTACTCGTTATTCTATAGCTTCTGTCACTTTCTTCAGCTTTTGACACCTTATTTTTGTGTTCTGTATTATTGCAGATTGTGATCTCTGACGAGTCTACCATTGCAGTGCTTGACGATCGTGTGCAGAGTGTAAGAAGGCGATCAGGTGAGGAATTTACACCGGAATGTTTAATGAAGACTAAAATTCCCCCAGAAGGTCATGGTCTGGGGAGCCATTTCTGTGCATGGAACAAGTCGTTTGAAGATTGTCGGTGGCACCATGGACCAGTATAAGTACATAGAAGTACTGCAAAGACGTTTGCTACCTCAAACACAGGATTGGTTTGAGGATAGACCTTGGATTTTTCAACAGGACTCAGCCCCGTGTCACACGGCAAGATCAGTGAAGACCTGGTTTGAAAAAAATGGAGTAGAGGTGCTCTCATGGCCTGGAAATTCCTCGGATATGAATCCGATTGAGAGTTTATGGTCTGTATTGAAAGATGAAATACATGAAGTTCCCATACCGACCAAAATAGAACTCATACAAAGTGTTATCGAGGTGTGGTTTCATTCAAGAAGAATCAAGGAATTGTGCAGAAAGCTGATCACTGGAATGCCCAGACGTGCTAAAGCGCTTGTTAATGCAAAGGGTGGACAAACTAAATATTAAAACAGTTGTTTAATATTGACATACTCACTAGTTGTGAAAAAAATTGATTTGCATCACTTTTGTTTGATTCAATATCGTTTTCGTAGAAAAAATGTTTTTTTTTTCAAAAATCCATAATAATTGTGCCAGTGCTGTATATATATATAATGATATTTTAAACTCTAATTTCACTTTAATTAATTTTCCAGATTTTATCTTAATTTAGCCCATAGTAACTTTATTCTAAAATATTCTCTTATTTCGTGATCCAATTCCACTGTCTCTACTTAATTAATTCAAGAGAAGCTTTGTTAAATTGCTGAATCAGCTAAAAGTCTAACTTTCCCCCACTCCGCGTGAAGAGGCAAAATACAGCTGATGAGGCAAATTCTTTTTTAAAATCTCCCTGTGTTTCCCCTGCCTTCTCCGCGCGTGTAACGAAAATCCCTATCGAAATCTCGTAATATATTAGCACTATGAAGAAATGTTTTCCCTATCAAAATCATAGGTTATATAAGACCAGGGATAAAATGTCCAAGGGCTTTTTCCTCATTCCTTTTATGTGTCGTTCTGTGTGCTCATCGCTTGTACATATGCCTGCTTCTTAAAAATGAAATAAAACGACGTCACGAAATAGCAAGTCTCTTCACTGTCTTCAAACTGCATTCTGCTTCACATAAAATAATGCTTATATATAATGAAACATTTGTTACATAATAACTGATCATCGATAGTATCGCTATAGTAAAACTGTTTTGATTCAAAGGTTACCGACGAATAACGTTGCTGTGGTTGTCGAAGAGAAATCTAACGACAATGTCGAATTTTCCAATATTATTGATTGCTTAGGAAAACAGTCGACTGTATTATCGGTAGAAGCATCAATGTTTGAGGAACATAATCATTTATAAATAATAAAATTTATAATCGAAATATATTTTTAGTTATTTTTTTATCGAATAATAGCCATTGCCATAGACAAAAGAAGAAATAATAGTTACTGATAAACCATAAAGATACTCCCAAATGTACGAATGATAATTTTATTGCAAATAACGTGAAAATTGTTTTCATCAATCAAAAAATGTTGATTTTCGTTATATATGAACCATTTCTTGAATTATTTGCATGAAAAAAAAACAAATAGATTCAACTGTTTTTCTTTTCTAAACATTTGCAACTGCGATTGATTCGCAACAGAAGAAAGATTGTTTTGAAAATTCCAAACGAGCTTCTAGAAATCCACCAGCAACTTCTAGTGAGTTTATTATGAAGTGTGCACCTCATTTACTTTTTTAAATCTAATTTTCTTCTTCTTTCTTGCGCATGCGCACTCAAACAAAGGTGAATCTCTTAACTAACTTTCACTGACTTCCGGAAATCCTTGCCAGAGGGCATTGCAAAACGATCTCGTTTCTTCTTCTTTTTGCATCCATCCCAGTAGAAAGCAGCGTTTCCTCGATTCATTCTCACCCAGCAGCTCAAGTCCGCTAGACTGACCTACTGGACCGAAGAAAAGTCCACTTTTCCACCCGAACCTCTCTTTACGCGAATGAGAACAAATCGGAGCCTTTTGCTTTTTCGAGCCGGAAATCTGCAAGTCAGAAATTTACCTCATTACCCATGTTAGCGAACAAATTTTGTATTGTTTAAAGAATTCGGTAACAAGTTGCGAAATTTGATTGAAATGAGTGACGGCGATTGATTGCTCGAACAATCGCTTAGGTTGTTTTTCAAAAAAAAACCGGAAAGGATATTAACGAAAGATCATCATTTCTTCTTCATACATAGGTAAGGTGATTCTTTGTTTATTATTTATATTATTGTTTACAGATGGTACAATTAATTGTAAAAATTTATTTTTGGTAACAGATTCATGAGAATATAGCATGGTTTGATCTAATTAAATTTTAATTTTGGTAACGAATTTATAAGAATATAACGTGGTTAGATCTAACATAAAAAAGAATTTTAAAACGTATAAATACGAGCGAACTTTAGATTAAGTAAATTTTACTTTCTGATATTTCCCAATATTAATTCTTAAACATTAACTAAGTCGAAATATTATAGAAAATTATTCTAAAATTAATGTTCAGATTCTTTATTAGTATTTTTTCTGCTCTTTTACACACTTCACTTCTAATTTTTTTAAAAATCATGACATTTTAAAATATATTTCTGTAAATTCTTCAAAAAAATCAGTTGTTTCCTATGTCAAATCTAAATTACTATCCGTGTAGTCCATGATATATCATGAATTTCCTTTTTTTAGAGAAAATATTCTCTGGCAATAAAAGCCAAATGTTTCTTTTCTTTAAAAATTCATGAAAGAAAGGCGAAATAAATTCAAATTCGATTTTATTTTAGTTTATTTAATTAAAATTCGATTTAATAAAACTCACATATTATGTGGTGCTTGAAAGTTTCCATTTTCCCCAAATTAAAAAAAAACCATTTTCAACAGCTTGCAAATACAAAATTGCATAAAAATCGTTTGCACTGCTATTTTAAACATCTATACTTATAATAAAGCTCAATGTGTGTGTGTGTGTGTGTGTGTGTGTGTTTATGTATTGGCGTTCTACAGGCCAGACCATTCAACCTACAGCTACCAAATTTGACACGTGTATACCTTGGAGGCCGGGAATGTGCACCTGGGGGATATTTTTTCGAATTTTTAATCAGAATTTTATTTATTTAAAAATTAAGCGAAATTTTGGCGTGTTTCTGCTATAAATTCCGAAAATATTACGGCACAAAAAAAGAATTTTACATGAAGTTAAAGAACAAAAATTTATCTTTTAAATGATACCAATGTTTTAACCTTAAAATTAAATTTCTATTTTTAATGAATTTTTAAATAAATATTTTCACTATATTTTTCAACAATTTTTTTCGTGCAAAATAAAAATAAAATTTTAGCTGCACAAGCACGTTTCGCATTCATGGGAAAAAATTGGTTTTTTTCAAAGTGTTGCCATCGCATTGATTAAAGCTCCAATTAAAAATAAATTAAATCTTTTTGGAAATGAAATTTGCAAAAATATAATTTTCGGCACGTGTCTGTAGGAAATGAAACAAATATGAAATATTATTTTTTCTAAAAAATAAATTCAAGAAAAATTATTTTCTGATCTTTTACACTCTCTATATTATTAATTCAATAAATCAGTTTTATTTTAAAGCAAGTTTTGTTTAATATGAACAGGATATCCATTCAAATCAGACCTCACAGCTAATTTGTAAACCTTTAGTAAGACACAGATCTGCTAAAATGGTCTAAATGAAAAATGATTATATTTTATGTAACTTGATTCAATAAATGCTCTAATAAATAACGAATTTTTGATTTTACATAAAGCTTCTGCTGTGAAAATCACGATTAACAAAATGTTCTTGAAACACTAATATTTTAAATAAAAAGAGTTAATTTCCAATCAACTAAATCAATCCCTTAAACTGACTGATTAATGAAAATTTGAATATCACTATTCAATAAAAAAATATAATTTTAGATTTTCCATCGATCGTTTCAAAGAAAATACGCCAATCAGTGCGCAGGTTTCTCAAGATTAATTGGCCTAAGATTATGAAAATGTTGAGTTTTTCTAAATTTTTAACATTCAAAACTTCCTAAATAAGTCTTAGTTGATCGTGGAAAATAGAAGCATTCATTATTCATTTATTTAAAATTTGGTGTGTCCAGAATATTTCTCAGAATATGATACCTTACTGCATTAAATTTAGACTTTATAATTTTTGAAATATATTTATAGGCCTGAAGAAAATATTATTATTGATTTCATTTCAATCCTTTTGAAAGCAAAACTAAAAACTGAATTTTATGCTGAATCTGAGAAATTTTTGTTGAATTATTGTTTGAGATATTACATAAATTATGAAAAATATTTTATAGTTCACATAAGACTTAAATACCGAGCGATTCTGTTTGCAATACTCATATTCAATAATAATAATAATAAATAAATAACAATAAAGATGATAAATAAAATAAAACGTTTAGTTTTATTAAAAATATCTTTATATTAATTGAAATTTCATCATTTCCACTTTAAATTAAAGTTGAAGTTTTACCGGAAATGGCAACAAATTAGCAAAATATATATAGTAAATTGAACGAAACGATCTAAACAACAGTATAAGTTTGGTATGAGTATCAAAATTTGAAGATTAAAAATGTTTTGCTTGAGAATCTGTTAAGAGACCAGTTACTTAAAATATTTAATTGAAAATTGTAGCGAGTGGTAATACTGGCGAACAGGCTGATCGCCAAAGGCGGCTAGTTATAAAATAAAATAATAGAATTAATAAATAGTTAGGCACAGTAAAATCGTCTGCACAAAATTCAAAATTTGATATAGGAAGTGGATAATTGCATCATCTGCTCTACTGGTAAATTTTTGTTTTCAATTTTTTCATGTTAATTTTAGATTCCCACTTCCACAAAGTTTCACAAAAATGCCAGCTCAGGTGTTTTCCTCGTCACGTGACCGCGTTCAAAATTACGACGTCCGTCCCCAAATAGACATGTGCTGCTTTAAAACGAGACAGTAATATAACTAAACAAACACAAACAAAAGCTATTTTTAATAGAACTGAGACATCAGTAAATTCTGCGAGGATTAATTCTGCTCATCATGGTAGCTGGTGTGTGATCTTACCCCATAGAAAAAATCCCCTGCTTAATGCGTTTTAACCCGTTAAATGTTATGCGCGCATATAGGCGTCCAGCAAAAACCATCGATGTGGATTACGTGAGCAAATGTGCATACGGAGCTCTATGATGAATCGCCTCCCAAGCTAAAGCAATTAGCAGTAAAACAGTAGTTAATTTTACTGATATCTTAAAATTATATATGCTATACTAATAAGAGATCTTGAAACTGGGTTCAGTTTTGAGTTTTAGTTCAGTTTAGTTATACTAACGTCCCGTTTTAAAGCAACAGAAGGGCTATTTTGCGACGGACCACGTAATTTTGAACTGCGGTCGGATGACGAGGAAGACACCTGATCTGGCACCCCCTCTCCAAACCTCCCCACCACACCAGTGGGAAGACGTTTGGCTCCGATTGATTTAACATGCACCAGACCCGCTTACGCGACGGTTCTTCAGTGGAATCGGATCTCGAACCTGAGTCCCTCTGGTTCCGGTGTCGAAACCTAACTACCAGTTTATCGCGGCTAGGTTCAATTTTGAAGCAGCCATTGAAAGGCTTTTTACAGGGAAGCAGAAAACTCAGGGAAGTAGGGAATCCCTGATTTTACTAAACAAGACGAAATTTAACAAATGGATGGAAGCCATTCACTCAGTTCCTAAGAACAAAGAAATCGCAGTACTCTCTCTAAAACTAGCCGAGATATTTTACGGTCCTCTTTTGTTATTAGAAAAGGTGCTTATGAATTTCCTGCACCGAACCAAATTAAAACTGATTTCAATAAATTGCAATAATAATCTTTTAGCAAGGAGGAAGTTTAATATTATTTTAAAATTTCACAAGCAATTTTTTAAATGTACAAATTTATCGTGAAATGAATCTTCAGTGTAGATGAAACTGGATTAATAACCATGCAAAAGTTTGCGAAATTATCGGGACAAAAAAAGGGTTTTTCACTGTTTGGGGAAAGAATGAAAAACGTCACAGTGGGTTATATTTTCCAACTCTGCAGGAACTTAATCTTTGAGAATTGCAGAGATAATGAGGAGCTCAGTTTGTTCCGGTGGGACTTTTAACGACTGCTGCGAGCAGCATGAAAGATATGTGAATTTTAAGTTCGTTGAATTAGTTTAACAATATTGGTTATTTTAATAAAATATGCGAATTTTAGATAAAAGTGTATAAATATTTACACTTTTTATTTATAGAACTTTTAAAAAATCGGGCGATTTTATTTCTTATTCACAAAATTTCTATACTGTCATATGTCGGATATTCCCCCACACAATGCGCGAACCATAAGGGGGTAATATCATGAAAATTATCATTTAAAAAAAAAGAATAATCTTTAAAGAAATAAATTTGCTAAACAAAAAAGAATCATTCTCACTTCACATTTAATAAACCAAGAAAGTTGGTCCTTACAAACTCTTTATTCAATTTACAATTGCAGAACTGTCTTTGATGTAGAAATGACGTAATGATGTATGAGACTGATGTAAAAATAATCTTATTATCAGATCTGTCTTCTTACTGGATACATCTGGAATCTTCTTTGTGTTTTGATGTTTTTTTCATCAAGTTTAAAAAAAGTAAAATAAATTTGCGATACATTTTCTTTGGTGTATGTTTAAAATATTTGATAATGAAGTTTTCAGACAGAAATCATTATCATAAAATTTTATGTCGAAAAAATTTTAAAATTTTTAATATTGGAATAATGCATTACAACAATCATGACATTTTTCAAGCATTTTTTTTTCTTTCATGCATAGCACTATTTCACCTCGTTTAAACTGCACTTTTGCATGAGAGAACGAAAAAGCTTTTAATTGTTTTTAAAAAAATCAGTTTAAGGATTTGTGATGATAAAAACATCTCTTTCTTAAATTCAAAGTAAAACTATTAATTTAATTTCACTTTAAGCAAAGTAAAGTTTAAGCCTTTTCCCCCTCAACATACAAATACAAATTAGGAGTTCAAGACCTAATTTCTGCAAAATAACGAAAACGCCTGAAAATTCGAGATAAACCAGTTTCTATTTCCATACTTTTTTCATGAGTACATGAAAAAGTAATTTTTATAATGACGATAAATCCATTTCAATAACATATAACAAGATAAAAAAAATGTGAAGTTAGACAAGCTTAGGTACGGATGGAGAAGGTGTATGGTCAGACTCCAGGGCTTCTTTTTCTAATATGAACTAGTTTTAAATGAAGCTGTTTATTGATATGAGACAATTTCACCGCACCTAATTTCATGATGTGTTTTACAGTACTAATTAAAATAATAAACAATTGATTAATTACTTATTCTTACGATTAATTGATTATTATAATATTTAATATTCATACTTACATGTATACAATCTTTCATTCATATGTTTACATGAACAGAAAAGCACAAATTCAGCAACGCATTGACGTAAAAAAATTCCATACTGACATCATAGTCACATGACACCAGGACCTAACCTCATGCCGCTCGTTGTTAAAAATTAAAATGTGCAGCGCTTATATCGGGTGACTATAAATTGATTGCCTTCTTCTGCAAATATTTATTTTGTTCTCCTGTTTATTATAATATTTTTAATATTACAATAAGGGAACTAAATCGGACAAAATATGGATTTTAGTAAGCTTTAGTAGCAATACCAAAACAGCAATTCTAAAAGTCGCTTTTATTTAGAATGAATTGCTAGTTTAGACACCCAAAGTAAATATAATTGAATATCGTCATCGTTTTTCTTCATTCTGCAATCCAATTCAGATAAGAACAAGACCATTATGCTATAATTGATTACTTGATATTTATCTTCTCGTTTTTATTACTGCCATTTCTAAAATAGAAAAATGTTTTGGATGAGTAATTTTTAATAATAAAAATAAATAAAGTTATCAAAATTGAAAAATAAATGCAACTACAACGTCCATCCAGAATTTTAATGGAACACTTTCATGAGAATGTCGTTACTACCGAATCAGTCAATAAGACTATTTTTTTGTTTTTGCCTTCGTTTATGAATATTCGGAAACTATTTCCTTGATTTTTAGTACTAATAAAATGTTAAGTTTTGAAAAGAACTTGATCTGTTTTCGAAATAGTTTTAAAAATTTCAGAATATTTTATCATCCTGTGACTTTTTCTAAGAGATCTTGTCATTCAACGATAGCGTTTTGCATTTTTGATATATTTTAAATTCTGGAGTTAATTACTCTATTTTAAGCTTCATGTTAAAAACATCTCATTGTATCGAAATGGTGTTTGAAGGTTTATTTCGCTTTGGTTTATATCTAATAAATATTGGAATTCTTTTTAAATCTTCAGTTTTGCCCTATTTGACTTCATAAATCCATATGTTTTGCAGAATAATTTTTGAATATCATTCAGTTTTAATTGTATTCCCCCTCAATTTATTTAAAAAAATGGATTTTAAAATTATTCGGTTTTTATTATAAACTATTTGAGTGAATCGCACTTCAATATTTTTATGGAATTAGATTTCATTTATATAGATGAAAATATATTAAATGAGTAAATTTTCAGTAATCATCTATTTTACTTCGGATTTGTGACACGAACAATCACTGCTAAAGTTCCCATATAATTCGGTTATTAATTCACGAAATTTTTGTAATACTATTAATAAAATAATAATAACTATAAATATAAATAAATTAATAATTAATACATGAAATAGTGTTTATTTGGTGATACATTTTATGCAATTTCCTTTTTGAGTTTCTTTTTCACTGAAATTTTTTCCAAATAATATTTTGAGGAAAATAGAAGTTTGAAATCTTTATAATATCGTAAATTACTCAAATGCAGAAAGATGGGAGAGAAAAAGCTTTCTAAAATGTGCTGAAATTCAGTTTTTTTTTTTTTTTTTTTTCCCTATACATATCTATTTTCTTCAGGCAACTGTTTTGAAAATAGCAAGCGCATTAGCGAGTACTAGATAACCAAGCGATGTAAGAGAAAACTTGATACACTTTGAAAATAATAAAATATTATTGAATATATTATTACTTGAATTACATTACTTTATAAATTAGCCGTCTTTAGCGACCACCTGGTTCGGCTTGATTAACAAAATTTTTCGATTCATTTTTTTTTTTTTTTACATAATTTGATTTCTTCTTAGCACATTGTTTTAAGTTGAAAATTCTTATAGGATGTGAACTCGGATGGTTTTAGAAGCCTTACACCATTTTGTGTTTTGTATAAAGCATTTCCCAAATGCTATGTCATCTCCCCTATGATTTGAATTTGAATTTAAAACTAAAGTGATTCAATTTCAGCTAATACAAAAATCATTTTTGCTGCAACCAAATGGGTTTTTTAAAAATATGAGCGCAGAAAATAGAATCGTTCAATATTGAAGTTATGAATAACCACAGAATCTTTTTTTATAATTAAAGCAAAACCTTAAACATCAAATTCGGACAAAAATTTCTCTGATTCTTCATCAAATTCAAATTGCAGCAATAAAAAATCAATTTTCAGCCAATAAGAATGAAGATATATTTTCATTCGGCCAGTTTTAATAATAATTATGTAGTTTTGGCATCACTATTATCAAATCATTTTCTTCATTGTTCACTTGCCAAGTTAAAACTTAGTTGTAAGTACAATAAATTCAAAAATTATATGAAAAATCACTCTTTAAATAAAAACTGACTCACTATTGAAAAAGAAGTCATGCCTTCACACCTTCACTTCGTTAAATATATTTAAAATATTTTTTAAAATTAATTAAAAATATATTTTAAAAAATTGAAATAAATTGGATCATTGAAAAGAGACTCTTTTGAATTT
Source organism: Argiope aurantia (assembly GCA_026543865.1). Classification (NCBI taxonomy): domain Eukaryota; kingdom Metazoa; phylum Arthropoda; class Arachnida; order Araneae; family Araneidae; genus Argiope; species Argiope aurantia. The sequence continues at coordinate 477,128 of JAPMOR010108372.1, read as the reverse complement.
AAAGATGATACAAAAATTAAATTTAAGCTGTTTTAATTTTTAAAAAATCGCTTTTTTGTGTGTAAAAAATTTCGTTTACGTTTAAATGAATAATTTTATTTAAAATTTCAAAAGATCATCATCTTTTAATATATATCTGTACAAATATGCAAGATTTAATTGTAATTTTCTACTGTGTACACGCACCATGTACATACACACACATTCAACTCTGCTAATAATAAAGAGGATTGTATGTGTATGTGTCTCTGTCGCTCTGCATTACTTCCTTTATGGGCCAGACCCTTTTGTGTTCGAGTACCGCATACCTATTGACTGTGGAAATGTGCACTTCAGTCATTTTTTTGAAACTTTATTTAAAATTTTAAGTCAATAAAACTGGAGTGAGATTTGGGAGTTTTTCTTTTTACCATAACTCACGAAAATATTACAGCGTAAAAACATGTGTACAAAATTTCAAATATATGATTTTCTTAACTATTCGATGTACCTCGAATAGTTAAGAAAATGCTCTAAATAATTTAAATAACAATCTTTTATCTTGTCTAGGAATTTCTGATTAATCATGACATTTAAATGTTATGTACTCCATCAGATCTGTAGATCCTATTCAGTTAAATATTCTTGACACTATAACTTTCAAATTTAAAAAAAAAATTTAGTTTTCTGAGACCAAATCTGACCGATTTAATAATGAATATGATTATTTTAAGACAATCAATCAGTTCATTATTTGAGGTCAAACAGCTTTAGAGAAAATCCTGACGCTGATGGATGTATTTTCTTGGAGTGATCTAAATTCGCGCTCGTTTTTGTAAAATAGTGACATTCAGATTTTTATAACTCATTCAGTTTTAATCTCAAAAGAGCAGAAGGCCTTTTTCATAATAATTAATGTCTCGAGAATATTTCATTAAATATGATTCCTAGGAACGAGTTAATGTTTAAAAGATTTAAATTTGAGTAAGATCTCGGCCTCCCGAGCTGAGGGTTTTGGTTTGTGACCCGATTCCACCGAAGAACAGACTTGTAAAGGGAATCAGGTGCACTTTAAATCAGTGGGGACATAGTGGCTTAGTGCGGTAGTTTGGAAGGGAGGCTATCAGTTTATCTGTCGTCGTCTTCATCTGACCACGGCTCTAAATTATGAGGTCTGTTCTAAAATATTCCTAATGTTGCTCTAAAAATATAAAATTAAACGTAATTTTAAATTTTCAAATAACCTTTCGGAACACCCGCTGGAAGCAACTTAAAGTTTTTATATCTTGTTCAAACTGCGTTCTATAGAAAAAAAACCCATCCTTCTAAAACTAAATGAATGTTTTTTTGGAAACAAAATATGTTCACAACTGCCGCCATCTTTACCAGTGATGAAATCGAAGTTTCTTTTTAAAATGCTCGATTTTCATTTTGTGGGTCATCATATTTGACATATTTATACTGCAATGATACTGTGTTAAATATCACAACTAACGGGGGTTTCAATGAATTCGTACTTCAAAGGGTTTATTAGTACAATGAAATTTATAAACATCTTCTGCACTCATTTGACGATCATAAGTACGAATTAGTGAAAATGCCCATTATGTGGCATTTACGGTAAGTTTTGTTAATAGACGATGGGTATATTTAGAAAAAAAAATATTAAAACTGTATTCGTGGAATTATCGATTGATTCATGAATTATTGAGCAGTTCTGGTGGCCTAGTTCTGGTTCGGTATCTGATGAAAGTTGGTGTACTTTTCAAATACCAAAATTCACCATTAATTTATTTAACTGAATAACAATTTAAAATTTTCATGGTTTTATAAATAGTGTTAAATCCAGGGCGTGGCTTCATCGCCGTGAGAGCATGGCCGTACGTCAAATTAGTTATTAAAAGCAACCCCTTTACTAAAACGTTTTGCGATTTTAATTTTTAAATATTTAGGCATACATTTAAATATTTATGATAATTTCAGCTCCTTAATCTCATTTGGTTGAATTATATTTATAAATCGCTTTTAAGCAATCCATGGCAATTTTGGAACTAATTTCATAGATTTGAGCAAAGGTCAAACTACGATAGTGGTATCTAAAGCCGCAGTCCGACAGACTGTGGCCTTTATGGATATGGTCGTAAATTTAACAATCTGACCTATTGTATGATCACTCCTACTTGTGAAAGTCTGTAGAGAGCTTCCCGCAAATTTTCCATAATATGAACAGACATCAAAGAACCCTGGTAAATCATAAGAGAGAGGAAAGAGGGGAAAATGTGCCTGTCTGCAGACACGCATAGGTGATCGGAACGGGGTTAAGCCGGCACAACCTTTTCCAAATTTTTAAGCCGTATCAAGAATTTGGTGCTTGATCTTTAATTTAAATTCACACTGAGGTTCAGTTGATATTTTGTAATTAAGAATTAAATATCTTTTGTAAATCATACTGAAAATTTTTGCTATAAAACTATATGTTTTATGAAGATTTATTTTCTGTCTCGTTTAACTGCGCTTAGTTGGAATAAAGGCACTTTTGGGCCTTCATGAAGACGTTTTTGGGGACGGATTTCGATACTTTGATCTGTCACACATTGTCGGTACTGTGAACTGTCCCGAAAACCCTTTTGAATCTTCATGAAAGCTATTTGAGCTATCAGGCATTGTGGTATTTTCGTAATTTTGAGAGACAAAAGTGAATTTTTTTTTATTATCTTTGCGGGTGAAATTTTTGTTCATTTACAAAGAAAATAAAACACCTATATGAACTTATGACTGCAATTACGATTATATCCCAAATTTTGGTTTTAATCAGTCAGAAAAAAGGCGTCCAAATTTCATATTCGAGTTTCCGTATCTTTATATTAAACACATCTCAACGATTAATCGCCAAAGATGGCACATAGACCTTTTTCACATCTATTATTTGCTAATAGTATGTAATAGTATTATTCGCTAATGACATTTAGTGTGATTAATGTAATATGTAGTTAGCCGGTAGTTTATTATACATTATTAGAGAGTATACGACAAAGTTTTGGAAAGACCACACTCGATGGGTTTTTTTTAATTATATATTAATACTTATCATTTGTAAGGCTTACTTTATTTAATGTGCATTAAAACTGTATTTTTTTATTATTTATAGTTATGTTGAAATATTTATCTTACATTTTAAATCTTAAATTTTAAAATTACACCAACATCTCTAAATATTTATTTAATAGACTAAGTTTAATTTAAATAATTCATCCCACTAGATTGCGAAAATATCACATTGTTCATCGGTAGACAAGCAAGACAATACCTGATCCGTCGTCCCCTCCTCTCCAAACTTGCATCCCTCGCTATACAGAGGATATTTGATCTTTGAAGATATCAGACTTGACATGCAGTAAACTCACATAAACAGCAGGTTTTAGCTAGAAGTTTGAAGCCTTTCGGTTGAGAAACAGAAACCTGTTCACTTGGCCACCGCAACCGTTTCAATTTCTTGGATATTATTTTCTAACGACTGCAAATTGAATCTTGCTGGTTCTAAAAACTCGCTGACAGGCGTCTGTCAAGTTGCAATTTGTGCAAGTGAATTGTCTTAAGCAAGGAATGAAATACATATTCATTACAGATAGCGATTAGTACAATTTCTTGCCCTGATTTGTGAAATATTAACTCTATCAGCATATTCTGGCTTTTAGAAATGGGATTATATTCTGAAAAAATCAGGACATGATTTGATTTAAGTAATCAAGTTCTAAACGGAAGTGGTCGCCTTCAATATGATGAACAGAATTTTCAAATTATTCAGATTAAGTTGAATGGCAATTGTGTATTCTCTTTCTTTCCAATTTTAGTTGTGAAATAATCCAAAATTACGCCTTATCTTTAAAACGTTCAGGAATCTACAATTTATTAATTTAAAAAAATTAAAACATATAAATTCTTTGATCATATTTTGTATATTAAGTCTAATTATTTAATATAAAGGAGGGAGTTGCATTGTTAAGAAACTGAAATCACAAATTATTATTGAAAGAAGTTGACTTTTTTTTAAAAACTATTACTTGTCTTATAAGGTAATGATTACTTCTGATTAATAAAAGCTTTTTCAGCTATACAGACAAAAAAATTAACTTTCAATTATCACGCGAAAACGCTTGTTCGAGTAAAGAAAACGAAATGGAATAGGGTATTTTAATCTACGATATTCAATTAGGAGATATCACAGTTAAGAACAGAGTTTTATACAATTATTACCGCATAGCTAATTTCCCAAACTCTAGAGTTGGATATTTGCTTCCAACTGGAAGGATGCTTTAAATGATGCTAAGAATTATATTTTAGGTTATTTCAATCACTAAAAGCAGTGCTGAAGAAATTAATGTCCTAATTTTTATAAAATCCCCCGAATGTATTACTCAATTAAGTAGAATATTTTTGACACTCATATTTTAAACAAAAAGGATTTCTGTGACCAAAACTGACTTAGTTATGAAACTCTGAATTTAATTATTATAAGTCAATCAACTGTAGTCACTTTGTTAAAGTGACTTTTGGTTGGCGAATCTTCCTCAAATAATCGTTAAATGGTCGTAAATCGTTTAAAATAGCTCTATTTAACTTTTCATAACTCCATCAGTTTTAGTTTCAGTAGTGTGGAAATTTTATTGTTTAAAGGTTGATGTTTTTATTACCAACAAAAATATTTTTCTAAATAAGATTTAATGAGACTAAAAAATTGAATTAAAGTTGAAACATTCATTTTTTTCAACAGTTTATTTAATGACTCAAAATAGCACAAAACATAGTTATATAGTCATTTTAAGCGTCTTTTCAATTGGAAGTATATATCTATCTCCCATGGAATAGAATAAGTCATTTAATCAAAATTAGATTGTATATCTTGCATACGAGCTAAAAAAATGCATGGAGAAATCTCAAAATCTAGTTTTGTCAATAGTTATTTCATTCTTCTATAATTTGTAAGAATATGCGAATAATTTTAGAAGGTAGGAGTGCTACAGATAACATCAAAACTTTTCGAACCGCTTAAAAGATAGAGAATTTTTGATATAAACTTTGTCAAAAATTTTCATTAACTCATCTATCTCTGACATATTAATGTCAAAATGAATACATGCATGATAAGTTTATATTTCCTTGATGATTGAAAAGCACGACAAAAGGACCAATAAAAATTCAAGTATAATTCATTCAGATCTTATGATTCCTGCCTTCATCTCGAATGTAATCATTTCGCTTCTACAAAATGGAACAAAAAGAAGAAAAAAAAATTGTTTCGAACAAAAGAGGTCAGTTGGTGAACAAAGGCAGCAGATTGAGCAATTTCAGTTCATTGAGTTCTCTTGCTCTTCAAAACCCATCTCATCGTTGCCATTCATCGTTACCTAAATGTGAGGAGAAATATTCGTCCTTCATTCTCCAGAGGATATAATGCATCTTACGTGATTTACCTATTCCACAGTGGCGTTTGCATTGATTAGAAAAGGAAAGGGAGGATTGTCTGCAGCAAGTTGAGTTTCCAGATAGGGATTTCAAGGATTTTAAAAATTTCTGAAGGAAAGAGAAGCGAGAAAGGGAGTAGAGCAGTGGAGTTTTTCACATACTTTCTAATAAAGGCGTTACTCTAGAGAAGGTCTTGCATGGAATGACTGACAATGGTTATGAAATATTAACCTTTGGCGCGAGTTGAGCATTTTTATTGAATCTATCGTATGGTCTTCGGAGAGTTTTCCGACCTTAATTCCTAACATGCGATTGATAGTATCCGAAAACAGAATGTGAGTCCTATTGAAATATAAATTTGACACATAATATGTGTAGTGATAAAATCCCATACAAAATTCGATATAATTAAGTCATTGGTTTTTTTTTTTTTTTGTATTATGATGTTTACGTTTCTGAAAATATAGACCGATAAGCGTTCAAATTATTTTTGGATTTGGTTCAAAATTTGATAAGTATCTACACTTCAGACGATAAATCAGTGTACCGAATTTTATCCGTCTAACTCACTTTGTTTTTTAGTTGTCGTGGTTCATTTTTACTTTCTAGTATACTTCGTACACGAGAAAGCAAAAAGAAAATTAAAAAGAAATTTCTAGTTTACTTTGTATACATGTATAATAAGGATGAGCAAAGAGAAAATTAATATGAAAAGTTGACTAAAAGGGTAAACATTTCTACATTGGATATTTTATCAAAAATATTTAACTCACCTTTGAGTTTTACGATTTAGATTAAACTTCATTCATTAAGTTCATTAATAATTTTTTTCCTATATGGTGCTGATTGCCGTAAAAACCATCGATTTTGACAGAAAACATAACCTTCGGAAGACGGAACTGGCATTTATCTTTTAAACAAATAATTATTTACTATATAATCAGCGAGAATAGTGTCCCAAAACTTTCTCACAGATATTTTTAATAATGATAAATAAAAAATCAGTGCAGCATCAAGAAGAACAAAAAATTTTTATTTTGCATCTCTTTTAAAATTTGTTGATAATTGCGAACTGTTTAAAAAATAGTCATTTGGTCGAAAAATGTTAAAAATTAAAGATAAAATTCATGCATCCGCCTTTAGCATTTCGTTTTTTTTTTAAATATTATTATTGGAGATATTTTTGAAGCTTAAAATAAGATCGACAAGATCTTTTCCATTGATTTTTTATTAAGATGTTAACTGATGAATTCAAAGATTTTCGTTGGCGATAGTTGGCAAAAAGTACAGATCTTCGGGAGAATCTTTATTCTTTGATTATTACGGCAAGAAACTAAATTAGGAAATCAAGAACCAGGAATTTTCTTATATAATTTAAATTAAAATAGCAATGTTTACAGCAAACTTACTTATTTCATTGCCTCTCTCTCTCTTATTAGAAGGTTCACTTTCTTCATTCTTAGATATTTGTTTCGATTTTTATAGTCTGCAGCTTATCAGGTGATAGTTCTGACTCGGAGAAAAATAAACGGGTCAGTTCAATGTCACATTTTTAATTCATTTTCACAGTTTTACTTTATATATTTTTTCTTTTGATTTTGCTGACATTCAACATACTACTATGGATAACACTCTGAAAGTGCTGCTAGTTTTTATTTTCACTTACACAAATTAGAGAAAAAGTATTGTATTCGTCAGAAAATTTAAACCCGAAATTTTGAATAATTTCCATGTTTTAGATGTCCCTGAATTGGACAAACATATTTTTCCTACTATGTCTGTCTATTTGTGACAAAGATAATTCGCAAATGCTTTAATCTAGACGACTGGAATTTGGTACTGGTATTTACATCAAATTTTTAAATTTTTATCAAACTTTGAAAGAAACTCATTCTGAGGAGATCTGCGCATCTGGCAGTTCGAATATAAATTAATACAATAATGCGAGCTGGATGGATAAAATTTCCTGCATATATTTAGCATCTATAAGACATACTTATTACAACAAGGGGATGACTGTCTATCGGTCTATGCTTTCAGAAGCATGTAAACGCAATAACTCAAAAGCGCCATGACTTAAATATATTTATATGGGATTTCTGCTTACGTGATTTTGTGACTACAAATTTAATGACTGTATGAATGGTGAAAATATAATTTTCTACAAAATTTTAGTATCAGCCCTTTGGAAGAAGAACTTCTAAAACATATATTCGATTTTTGGTTACAAATAACCGCATGCCAGGGATCAATCATTAAAAAAGTTGTTAAGGATCATACGGCGGATTCAGTAAAAATTCTAAATAAATACAAATGGTTAATATTTCGCAATTATCGTGCACCAATGCCAAGAAACGCAGGAGTTTGCCTTATACAAAGTCTACAATTTTTTGCATGCTGAGGGGAAGGGGTGATAACATCTTAATTACAGAGTTTTCGAATAAATTTTGAGGTGACCACTTCTACTAGTTAATAGAAGTAAACCCTTTTTCGAGATTCTCAAGTTACCAGTATATCAATTTTATTGATAAATGCAGTTATTGATTTTCTTGATAGAAAGTGGTGGGAATAATTTTCCTTGATATTAAAATTGTAACCAAAGTACAAATTCAGTTCATATGTTATATTTAATTCGATACTACTTCATATTAAGATAAAACCTATAACATAATAACACAAAACTTTTGCACACGAATCCAAATATATATTTACCTATTCAAATACGTATTTCAAATAGATTGTTTGCTTTTCGCAAGTTTTGCATATGCATTTGTTTTCCCCACTTTCATACTCTTACCATAATTTCGACAACTGGCCACAGCCATAGAATCGTAGCATATTAAAGGAAATCGTAGCATGCCGAATGTATACCGAATCACTTGAGAAATTGGGCTCATGTCCCGAAGACTCATGTTTTGTTGTCACGTCTTTTCTTTGCTCTGGCGCGTTTTAAACTGTGAGATTTACGACAAGGTTCATAAGTCAACTGCTTTTTCAAGAGTCAGTAAACACTTCACATAATGTCACTTTTTATTAACTCTCTTTTGTGACGAATGTTCCAAAGTGCTGATTCAAAGAAGAGAGGAAAAGAACGAACCGTTTTGGCACTGCGGACAATAAATATAAATAACGCTTTTGTTTCTTTTTCAATTCCGACGGCAAATGATACGCATGGTTGCAGAAGACGCATCAATAGATTTAATGCTTCCTCGTCTGCCTGTGTGACATCCCATCTCACCTGTCAAGGGGTTGTTTATATCGTTTTGCGTTAGGGTTTTGGAAGTAATAAAGACCATTAAATACCTTGTCTATTACTTCCTAGTTAGCTATGTGGAAAAGAATTTTGCCTTCATCTAAAGAGCACGTTAGACGATATGCTTTAAGCAGCACTTATAGGAAGTTGGATGAAAAATGAGAGCAACATTTTCCCACTTCTCTTTGGGACTTAAATTTATCTACATACAAATTTGAGGTTTATATCAATCTATAAACAAATTTAATAGAATTTTTTTTTTCTCCACGCAGCAAAATCTGAAATTCGAACGTCATGTGCGAAGTGTAAAAAGTTTAAATCTTTTATAAATATAAATTGAGTAAGGAAATTTTGCCTCACAAGTGAAAGGCACGGGTTGAAAAATTGAGTTTGAAATGCGATTTAGTATGCCTTCAGGATATTCATTCATTAAAATATTAAAGTGCAAAAACCTGCTAATTCAGAGAAAATGATCTTTAAATTTTTGTTCTAACTTCCGTACTAGTAAGTTCTCAATTCTTTTGACATCCTAAGGGCGCAGTAAATTAGAACATTCGCTAGAAAGCTAGGAGATTAGGTTTTGTATGTGGAAATATTTCTTTAAAATTCTTTAAAGAAATGAATGCAGGCTAAATGAACAATTTAAAAAGACAATTTTAAATTATATGTTTGGTCTAAAAGTGAATAAATATTCATTATTTTGGCAAAAATAAATATTTATTCTAAAAATATTTGAATTATATCTAAATTATTAAACAGAAAAATAATTTTAATTATAAAAAATTTTAAATTATATTAACAATTTACAAATAGTTTTAATTAATATGTTATACATTTTTATATCATTCTTCTTCTGAATTATAATTTAATTTTTAGACAAAAATATAATTATAAAAGTAGATACACTTTTTAAAATTTCAAACCAATTTTAATTAACCCGCAACTTAAAATGGTTTCAATGTTACACAGTAGTGGCACGATCCAATTTCAATCTATTTTTCAAGCTGCTATTCTTTATTTAAAGTAGTCTGCAACCGATTGTGTCGTATTATATGAATCAGCTTTCACTATAGCAATATTTTGATGTTGAATCCCAAATGCACTTTAATGTTAATTGAATTAAAGTAATTAAATTTAGTCACATATTTTAGAAGTGTCATTTTTGCTTTTTTTAAAACTACAATTAATTTAAATATTTTCAATATCTTTACCGCATATCTACTCCTTACAAAACTTATTTTAGAATTCTTGCAATTTGATTTTAAATTTTAACCGAATTCTTTCTTTTAAAATTCGAATAATGTGCTAATGGAATGGAATTCAGGTTAAATTCTCGATAAAATAGTTTTTGCTTCTTTACAATAGAACCACTCTAGAATTCTTATAAAACATGCGAAATCTGGGCGTTGCCTATACTCATTTCAAATAATTCTTATCCTTTCAGAGACAGCCTTTAAAAAAATTAACATAACCTATTTTCATTTTTTTTTTTAATTTTTGAAATATTTTCTCATAAAATTATTTAAGGTGAAGTTGGCTACACAATAGGTCTTTCATTTTATGTTAGAAGTTTTTCCATCTCAGTGACAAGAATCTGGTTTTTATAAAGAAAAGCTAAGTTCACGTTTTCTAAACCATTAAAGCTGTAAGTATAAAAAATCTATATCTATGCTAATAATAAAGATGAATGTATCTGTATTTGCATTCTATAAGTTCCAATCTATATAAGCAACACAATGAAATAAAATCAAAGCGAGGAGATTAATATCCATGTAAAGTGATAAGTTTAAACCGATGCCAACTTTTACGAAATATAAAATTTAAATGTAAACAAATTGGAAATAGGACTCACACCAAGTTATAATGCATCGTGAAAACAGATAACGAAAATATAGTAATAAAAATAAATGGCCTGTAAAATTAAAAAAAATATATATTTAAAGGGGAATTTCCTTTCATCAAATCGGCATTTTTAAATATAATAAGTAAAAAAGTTTTTCACATGAAATGAAACACAAATGCAGGGTATTGAGTTAAACTACAGCTAACTGTAAAACATGTCAAAGGGCGCTTCACAATTGAACCTTAATCAGACTAAAACGTCATACACCGTGAAATTTTTACTATCTGTTATTTGCGTTTAAAATATTTTTTTACTTCGTTGTTTATAGAATAAATATAAAGAGGGCTTGTATATATTCTATATACAACCTATTTGCCTACTAAAAAATTACAATCTCGAAATTTTAACAATTTTTCCGCTTATGACTTCCCTAATCCGAAAAAATAGCATTTGTCTCCCTGTCTTTATGTATTGAAACAGTGTTGGGCCAAAACGGAAAAGGATAGATAAATGAAACATGCATGTTGTAATTTTTTAAAATGTTGTAATTACTCTAAATTCGCACTTCGGTATCAGGTTTGAATCAAATCCGCCAGTGGAAACATTTTCTATCCCTATGTACGCAAATGCGATAGCTTTGCATCTAAATGAATTAAATTAACATGTGATCTGTATCAAAACATTCTCTATACCTAATAAAGCAGGCACTGTTTGCCTATTATTAAGCATGAGAGTAAGAAAATCCGGATTGCAACGATATAGAAGAATAAAATTTAACTTGCGGTCTTAACACTCAAACTGTAAAATTATATCAAATTTGAATGAAACCTTTTAAAGGGGAGTTGGTTTGTAAATAAATGTAAACTGTAAAAATATGTGAACTTTAAAAATATGTGAAATTTTGGATCAAATCGGTCGATGGAAGAATGCCCTTCTAAAACAGATACCCCAATCTTTCCAATACGATATTTTGTCTACGTTCCTATCATCAAAATTGTAAACATATGCCAAATTTTGGATCAAATCGATCGATGGAAGAATAGCTGATCTAAAATGCATACTCCAGTCCTTCCAACACGATATTTTGTCTACGATATTAGCATCAAAATTGTAAACCTGAGCCATATCTGCACCCTTTCAAAACTTCAAACCAAGCTTGCAAAGAAAAATTGTGGGATGTATTATCGCACGGTTTCCATATGCTTCGCATTTGTCGGGGGGGGGGGGGGGGGCACTTCGTAATTGAGGATGAGAAGCTTGCGGCAAGGTGATTGATTCTCGCCACCCTGGTGGTACAAAAAAAGGTGGTGATCTGGATCCTCCCATCGATGACTTGCCATACTTCACAAGGGAAGGGTTGCACCGTTGCCGGTGTTGGCCCTTAAGATTCAACCACAGTTCCCACAAAGTTGGAATATTTATTTATAATCTTTCTGCATTCATTATTTATACAGTACATACCCAAGTATATGGTTCGCGATTATCTGGCTTCCGTATAATCCGGTTTAGTTTTTACTATCGTAATTAATTGAGAAAGCCAAGGTACTGGCAACATTGCCAAGGAAGTCGGAGCTACGATCCTCCTACGTATCATGTGCAAAATACAAGTTGTGAATGGAAAAGAGCAGCGTACAACTAGTTGTTCATTGTTTCGTCACTGTACAACGGAACTCAATTGTTACCGCTGTTCCCGATTATAACTTCACAGTAAATACAGGATTCGTAAATTGTTTTTAGTATATACTTAATCTTTTTTTAAGTATACCACAGTGAACTGTACAGAATTCATGTTAAAATGTGAACAGTTTATATCTTTTAACTTACTTTTTCTCTAATAAATTCAGGCAGTGCAGTTATAAACATATATAAACTACCAGTACAGAGTCTTCTATTCTAATTCGACATGTTACAGGGAACTGCTTCTATGATTCACTAGGCCGCAGCCGAGTTCACATCCTACATGGCTTGAGATAAATGGAGGGCTTAGTACTCAATAAGAAGTTATGAAATCCTTATTATCGTAGTGAGTTTTGGTATAAAATCTTTGTCTTCTGGTATTGGTGGGCAAAGAAAGAAGTTCAAAGAACTCCTGCTTACCTGGATTTTTTTGTTATCCGACCTGCCCTTGCGCCACATTAGAATGGATACTCGGGAGTGTACTGTCATTATACTGTGTCTCAGTTGGCATTCCTCGTCAAGGGTATTTATTTCTAATTCCAGTTTCACTGGAACGTTTGCGATCAAACTAACAACAAGGGTGTAATCACCAATGAAATTAAACTAGTGATTTAATAGTTTGTGCGTTTAGCAGAAAATATCAAAAAATAATTTCACAATGAATCATTTAGAATACTGATTTCAGATTATTAACGTTTTTCTAATTAATAATATTTACAGTTCATAATTTCATATTCAAAGAAATACAGAGTTTTATTGATTGTATGTGAAAAGGTGTATCCAAATAAAGAAATAAAATAAGAGAGGGGGAAAATAGTAGCGAAGTGGCCTACAGGTTATTTCCCTGTCTTATTTTTTAATGAAGTTCATTAACGTTCACGGAAAAAAATTCTGAAGTCATTCAAGCGAAAAATGTATTTCACATGACAGCATGATACCCAACCAACAAAGCCTCAAAGTTAAAAATAAGGCGCTGAAGGAAAGGGAGACCATCCAAGAAAAACAAATATATTCTCTTTTTCGGAATCTTTAGCTTTATTTAAAAGGGAAAAGTAATCCAGTGAGACTAAATTGCGCATTATTAATTCGTAAAATATGTATGCAATTAATTTTTTTTTCTTTCACGTATTATTTTAAAATTATAAATATCTTACTTCCTAAATTAGGTAAAATTCGAACGCCTATTATAAAAGAATTATGCATTCATAAATATCTTTCAAACAGAGATTCTTTCTCTTACCATTAACCAAATTATTTTATATTAGATTTTTTAACTGCATCTTCATCTACTATGTTATAATAACAAATGCAATAAGCACACAATTCATGTTTTTTTTTTCACGCATAATATCTTTCTGCGTATTTATAATTTTTTAAAAATATTTCAAAGTAAAAAATCGTAGCAAACGGTTTCATATTATTATCATTTCTTATCATGTTTGTAAATTCTGTACATAGTTGTTTTTGTTTTATCTTCTGTAAATATTCTGGTATTTAATGAAATTCCCGTAACGCGCCCATCAAACCGTTGAGTGACCATAATACTTACGAATACGGGGGTATGACACGGGGTTCTGCTTTGTAATAAAACAATTACATAATCGAAATTTGCCACAAAGCTTTCATGCATGTTACAAATTCTACATTTTTAAGAATATTCAATCATTTTAGAGTTTTGAAGTAATGAATAATAGATATATAACCTAATTTCAAAGATACCAATGAAATAGATTACTAGCTAAAAAACTGTAAAATACAACAAACCGAATCAATAATTTAATCTGTAATTTTCTAGCATTTTTAAAATATATTTTTCCTTGAATGACTGCGTATTTTTAAACCATTATCTCAATGCTCTCATTTTATGATAATTTGTTTTATTAATGCATTTTTAACTTCTTTTTCCCTTTTAATGAATAGAAATATAATATGATAAATTTTATAAGCTCTTCCATTTCGAAACTTATTATACTGAAAGCAAACAAAATTATATTGTTTTCTAAAGATTACACTATAAATTTTATCGAAATCTTAAAAAAAAAATTATTTTTATAATTAAAAGTAATGCTGAATGAATTTAATATTGTTGGTGACCGTCTATCGGCCTGTCTTTCAGTAAGATTCAACTCAATAACTCAAAAACGCAATGGCTTACATAAAAGACTAAAGTTTGTCTATCCACATATTCGAATATAAGCTAACTGGATATTTATAAAATAAAGAGAGTTAGATGCATAAAATTCGGTACACAAATTTAATATCTACAGCTTATACATCTATTGAATTTTGAGGAAAATCCTATGAGGCGTTGATCGGCTGCCGATCTGTAGCTTCAAAAGTATATAAATGTGTTAACTCAAAAACGCAATGGCTTACATAAAAGACTGAAGTTTGTCTATCCGGATACTCAAATATAAGCTAACTGGATAATTATAAAATAAAGAGAGTTATATGGATAAAATTCGGTACACAAATTTAATATCTACAGTGTGTACATCTATTAAATTTTGAGGAAATTCCTATGAGGCATTGATCGGCTGCCTATCTGTAGCTTCAAAAATATATAAATGTGTTAACTCAAAAACGCAATGGCTTAAACGAATGCCATTTTGGTATGTTAAAATGTGATTGCAATTGCAGTTATGTGTTAAATTTTTGTTTCAATCAAGTGGAAAAACACATCTAAAACACCAATTCTATTTTCATATACTATTAACCACATACCAGGGATTAATCGCCAAAAGCTTTACAAAGGGTCACACTGTGGATTCAATAAAACTGTTAAATACATCCCAATTGTTAATATTTATTAACAATTATATGCCAATGACATGCAAGGCATTCTCTGCCTTGTCCAGTTTCCATATTTTTTTTTTTTGTGGAGGATGGGGGGGGGGTAATACCTTCACTTGAGAATATGCCAGATAGTTTTGGGGAGACCAGTGCCATTGATTTCAATCACACTTTTAAATGTGTGATGTTTTTGTATCTATCTTAATTATTGACTCACATAGTTGGGAAATTCTCTTTAAGAAATGCATAAATGTTTTGGAATCGCTTTGAAATAACATCGGCTGTTTGATGAATTGGACGTCTGGATCGTAATATCTTGATGTTGCTTCCAAATTCAAAAAGACGCTATTTATTTAGTGCTATTATCGATGATCGCCAGAATTCTGTTTGTTTTAAAATAATTGTCTTTAGTGTTTAATTGATGGTATCTGTACACAACAGCGTTAGTTATTTTAAAGAATAAAAATCATCCGAAGAATAAAGTTTTGACATATTTTTGATTCCGGGTATTTTAAAGATTACACCAATAAGTTGTATACCAGTCGATATGAATGTAATTTTTTAGCAAACCGTGGCAAAGTAGTACAGTTATTAGAATTTCTCATCCTCCGCAAAAATTAATAAATTAATTCAAATAGTATATAATATCGTAAATACCAGATTTCAAAATTTTCACTTTCAAAAGTAATTGGAGAAGTCAGTTCATTGGGAATTTCCCAGACAAATGATTTTATTCTAAGACAAAACATAACTTGGTACAAATTTCCTGTCTCTGACCAGCGATAGTATAATAACAATGATACAGGCCTTCACCTACTGTCAAAACAATAAAGCCATTGTGCGCATTTTGCCTTGTGGCTTTTAAACGACCGACCTTCAAATTTTACCTCCTAGCTTGAGCTTATGCATTTTGTAAGCCACAAAAAATATATGACCGTGAGATGATTATCTGTACCCGTAACGCATCAGCGGATTTCCTTTTAAATAAGCATCTGCTCCAAGCTTTTGCTAGACACGAATCAATTCATATTCATCGGTAAAACACGAGTATTTTGTTTCTCTTCTTTTCGGAAAGCGTGGCAGATTGAAATATCGTTTAGTGTGCAAAATGCTATGTAAGGAAAAACGTAGAATTGACGCAATTATTAGCAATATGCGAATGGTTTGGAGATAAAAAATGTTTGAAGGCGTTCGGATGTCCATAGAATGTGTAAATAACCTACCTACCTTTGTTATTCGATGGTGGTTGCTAAAACACTTCGCTTATGAATGTAAATTTGAACTTAATGTTAGTGCCATTCATTTCCCATCACCGTTTCTCTCAGAATTTGAAAATGATTTTGGAGGACGTAGTGCTTATTGTTTTATTGAACCGTAGATATAAAAATAACACTTATTGGAGCCTGCCAGGATTTGAATATTAATATGCTGCTTCTTTTATTGTTATCATCTTGATATAATTCTTAAAATGGCCTCACTCTAGGTTAGGAAATAATTTTCCTATTTTAACAATATTTTCTTCAAATTGCAAAATATTTCTACACTCGCCGTCTTTGGCGACCAGTTGGATCACTGGGATTAATTATAGTTAAAAATTTCAATTAAATTTGAGGGGCTGATGGCTAAGCAATTACAAGTTCCAGTTAGGTGATATTTGAGAACTTAATGAGTGACAATATAGTTACGTTAATGATGATGCACAAATTGAAGATGACAATTAACAGGATGAGACTACGATAATCAGGTTCAGAGCTAACATTAAAGTTCGTCTTTTAAACAACACGTCGTAATAGTTCATCTTCACATCGCCCCGTCTTGACGTCAGCTGTCAGCAACTCTCGTTTCCTCCATCAGAGGCGCTTCTCAATGGCGGGCAGTGAGGTACCTGGCATCACAAATATTTTCTGCAACCTGATCTTAATAGTTTTAAATAAAATTCATTTATATTTCGAATTTGACATACTTAACGCTCATACTATTTAGAAGCTGGATACTATTCTCTTCAATGCATTTCTTTACTTTTCGGTCCATCTTCTTATACTTACAATTGTCAAAGCGGGGTATCTCAAAAATGCAGAATAGCTTCCGACGTGGTGGTTGGTTCTCGTCGGCCTGATGGTAACAGAAATGGTGCGGAATCGATTACTCACTATCGATGGCGGGACGTAACTAATACATGAAGTGTTATAGCATAGTTGGTGGCCCTAAAGATTCACACATAGTTCCCGCCAATGCTGCCAATATGTATTTTATTATAATTAATTTGCTATTATTTAATTTATCCCAATGCCTTAGGTTAGGACGGAGTGGCATTTTGTGGTTATATAGTACCAGAGGAAAGAGGAGCAGAGTTTAAATAAATAAACAGTATTCTTAAATTTATTAAAGTATCTTCGAAGTGCAACTTTCGACCCTACAAAGTATGCAGGTGATACGTTTGATCGCTGCAGGTCAAATAAGCGATTTGGCATACAGAGCGCGAACGCAACGTACACATCTAACTTTATTATTAATAGAGGCTGATCACCAGATGGTCGTATTGGTTATATTTGATTTCAGATAAGGCATTTAGATGTAACTTAATATCCACCATACCTTCAAACAATAACGCCGTCTTATTTAATTCTGTGCAGGAAACCTTCCCAACAGAGACTAGATATCATAACGCTATTAAAAATATAAATGAACGGTTCATCTATTCTAAAAATTTTGCGACATCTAACAAACTGTGATGTGATCAGATAATCGATAGAACAATGAAAATTGAACCTTAGGGAAACAACGCAATCTATTACTTAAAAATAGGAAAAAAGGAATATTGCAAAAAATCCCGCGGTTACGAATTTGAAATCATTAAAAATACATTTTTTTTAAATTTTGAAAGGGTATAAAAATAAATTTTTGTGCTATAATCATTTCGGAAGTTATTGTGGAAAGACGCTAACATTTTTCTTAATTTTTAATTAATGAAAATTCTAACTAAATTTTTTTAAATCGACCCCGAGATACACTTTAACCCTCCAGAGTATGTTTAGGCCAAGTTTGGTAGTTAACTGTCAAACGATCTGGCCTGTAGAGCAGATGTAGAGCATCAGATGTACACATTTGTCTGTATTTTAAATAAAGAATTATATCCTTTGTGTTAAAGTTTAAAAAGATAACTCCTTTACTAAAGAGTCATCCACCGGTGTTAAGCTAAATAAGGATAAAATTGATTATCAAGATACATGGATGAATGTCCGTTCCAAACGCTTATATATCGAAGAATTGAATAAAATTAAAAATTCATAGATTAGTAGATTTTACGCTACAAAAATTCAAGCTATTGAAAATTCTCTGCTTGGAGAGTGAAGATAAAAAAAAGCATTTTAATGAAGGTTTTTTGCTTATTAAGAACAGAGATAATTTTGTCAAAAGCAGCATCAGGATTATTTCGATGCTAAATGTTTGAATATCGATGTGGGTTGGCCATTGACTGTTTGTACTAGTTTACAAAGTGTCAATCTGTCTTTGTTACATGCTGAAGGTGGTTGAGAAAGATTCATTCATAAAATTAAAACCATTAACCTAATTAAAACCTTTATTTATTAAAAACCCTATTCCCAATTTATAAAAAAAAGATTATTTTGTCCTCAGTGCTGCTATTCCTAATGAATAAAAATACTAGAGATTAATAATTTTATATATTTGCTTCTCAGTTGGCATTCATAATGTTTTGTTAAATTTAGCGTTCGTTTTTAAAAATTATTAATATCTTATGGGAAACCGCATTTTCAGTAGTTTTTTAAAAATCGTTTGGCTCAATGTGCCATTTATTGACGAAATTCAATACAGTTTGATGCAATTGCTTTTCTCATTGTGATCAGAAATAAAATAGCAAATGATCAGAGAAATTTTATCATTATATTATAACTGTAACTGTTGTGACTAAAACGACGGATCAAGAAATGAATAAAAATTCTGGAAAAATTCCAAATTGAACTGAGAGGCAACATTTGCCTCAAAGCATAAAAGCCTCCTCAGTAACCAAGCCAATGTTGTTTTTCTTTTCTTTGCATGTAGCGGTAACCGGCAGATATTTCTGAAATTCTGTTTAAACACTCATCCAAATGTTCCCTCATATCCCAAAACTAAATATTTGTTTATAATTTTTTCTTTCGTTATTTCCTCGCTCTCCAGTTTATGGTTTCGGCTCTTCTTTCATATCTCCATAACAAAATGGCGTCTGATTCAGTAAATATTCGCTTCATTTTGTTACAAGTCACTCGTCGAAAAGCAAAAGAGTAATTTCATTAAATATAATTCAAATGATCACAATGGAAAACTTTAGATTACTTAGAGTTACATTTTTTTATTAAATGCAGTTCAATTATATTCTAAAAGAAAAGGTTTTCGCAGCTGTACTGGTTTCTGAGTTGAGAAGTCGCCACCTGCTTTAGGTTCAGCCCATTGAGTGTTTTGAACGATTTTTGACAACACTCATGACAAAAATGACAGATGATTTGCCAACCTCGGGTCTAACTTGTGAAAGTTGCGAACAATGCTAAATCACAATGTTCTTCTCTTCTGATTTTCAAAAAATAAAAATGCCTTCGATTTCTTTTTATTTTCTTGTTTACGAAATATGCAAAGAGAAAGTATTGTAATCGTCAAAAAATCGAATTCGAAATTTTGACAAATCCCAATGCTTCAAATCTCCCTGAATCCGGGAAAACATATTTAGAATTATGTCTGTCTTACTGTGAACACGATAAATCAAAGACGTTCTGAATGAATGAATAAAAGTTGATATATGAAATTACGAACGACTCAATTGGAAGATTTCTACCGAATTTTGAACGAAATCCATTTGTAGGAAGTCTGTCTTTCTGTCTATCCGAATACAAGTCAACAGGATAACGATAAAGCGAAAAGAACTAGATAAATTTGTGACATAAATTAAGCATCTATAATATAGGTTCTTAACAAAATTTTAACCAAATCAGACTGGCTACCGTCTCATAAGTTTATACTTCCGCTTGCAAGTAAACGCACACAAAACTGCTGTGACTTCAATTATAGTTCAGTTTGGTTTCAACGGGTTGGGACAAAAATCTCCAAAATATAATGCACTCTCGTGTATTTTTGTATTAACCACATCTTTTAGATTAATAGCCAAAAAATCAGCAAATATTGCTTAATAAAAACAGGATTTTTCGTATCCACTTTACATTAGTGGCATGTGGTTAATAGTACGAAGAATATTTCTTAGACAGCATATGTCAAAGATTTTAGGAAGACTTAAATTTTCCAATCAATCCGAATTCCTTTGAATCATGTAAGAGCGACTTATGGATGTTTCACAAAGTTGTTGCTTTAGTTTTTCTGCGTTTGCAGACAGAGAACATCGATTACATAATTCTAATCATAATCATAAGTGAAAATAACTCTTTTCATTAAACCTACAAAATGTATGACGAACTTGAGACTTCATCGAGTCTTCTTTAACAAAAATATTTCGGATAATATTTCCAAACTGATTGAAGGCAATTTTTCCAAATGGTAGAATGATTTCGATGCCATTTTGCAATATAATATTAATTTATACGTCTTAGTAGATTTCTTTTTCCAGATTCACAATATTGTAATATTTATTTAAAAATAAATTGTGTTTAAATTTTGTTAATGCTCAGAAAATTATATTGATTTTAACGATGCATCGTATCTGCAAGAAATTCTTTCTCGAGATTACGAACAATAAAAGGTTATTTAGAATTGGAATCAGTCAAGAACAATTTTCTAAAATATTAGATACTCTAAAACCAAGAAGTTGAGACAGTTGTCCCAGGTATTGAATGATTGAATGCTGACATTTCTAGAAATTTTAACGATAGGATCCCAATTGGATAAAAAGCAAAATTATGGCGATATTATCAAGAATTTGCATTGAAACCTTTAAGAAAAGGAAACAAAAATCTTGCATTGTAATCATACTCTAGTAAATGGTATATAAACTCTATTTTATGAAATTATTAAGCAATTATTTTTGCTGGTTTTATTTTTCTGTTATTTGATTTATTAAAAACTTTGTATGATATTTAAATGTTAAGTTTTTAAAAACGATTCATTGAATATAATTTTCATGTAAGTTCTCGCAACAAAAATTTATCTTTTATAACAAATAGAAAAAAAAACCCTGTTATTTTGTTGTTCGAAATTTGCCTCAATGTTCTGCACGTCATCTTTTGCACTGGGTCTCATTTTCTTTTGGGGCGGTTCTGGCCAGCTTTTAAACATTATCATGATAAAATATTGTCGCGTTTTCGAAATCCTTTAGCTAGAGTCTCGTGTGAATCCCACGTTATAGAAAAGAACTGAATATTTAAAATTTTCAATTTATTTTGTTTCGATTTTAATTAATTTTTTAACAATGTTTAATACTATTCTAAAACAATCATTGGATTTATATTTGCTATTTTTTCATTAATCGTTGATTTTGATGAATATCATTACTAAATTAATTAAAACCACTTTAAATAAATCTTGTTTTTTTTATGTGAGAACACCTTCATCTCCTCGTATTTCTTAATTTTGATAGTTAGATTATAATTAGATATAATAATTAGATTTCGTATTTGATGCATGCGAATAATATTTCTAGATTTTTAGAGAATATAGCCTTTGAATAAAATTTTCAAAAAACTATGTTTTTGGTCAAATAAACTCCACTAAGGGAATAAGATTAACGATTAATCTGAATTTTAATGTGAAATTTTTTTGAATTTTAGAGAAAAAAAACCCATCTGGAACTTATCGTAAAACGCTTTAGTACGCCAATATAAGTTATAAATAATGCTATAAAAATCTTAGAATCAAAATTCCAAAGTTCAACGTCAAGGAGTTTAAAATACAAATTTCAGTTTACTCAATAACTCGTGCTGACCCTATCAACAGAGCAGCTGAAGCGTTGATGCGTCACAATGAATTTTTTACTCGTCCCTTGTTGCTCCCGAAAATTCGTGTCAATTGCTGCATCCCAACAACAAAAATGCCGCCCTCCAAAAGCAAATCTGCATCCGAATCGATCCCGAGAGGTGTAAAAATTCCCAAATTTAGTGGCGGGAAGGCTTTTAGGTATTTTTTGTGGCTGCGCTTGTCAGATTCAGAGGAGGATGTAGCAGAACAGTTTTGTGTGATTTGGAACAGCAAATTGTACGATTTTCGTGACTTCGTGAATCTGGACAAATTGTTCGAAAGAAAGGGTCACTGACATCTTTGTTGTGATCTTGTGTTTAAGATGCATAAAGGGGTGATTATTCTTGTTGCCTATGCACCATGCAAATGACGGGGTATTTTTTTTTATGTTACCACTCTTTAGAAAAGATTATACAGTTCAATTTTTTCTTTTTTTCAAAATTGCGTTTAATGTTATTACATCTTAGAAATTGTAGGTCATCCTACTAGATGTTCTGAATCACATGCAATAAAAAAATAAAACGAAAAGTAAACGAGATTATGCAAAAATTGTAAAATATTGTCACATATTGGGGGAACAAATCTATAAATAAGTCTTATGAAAACATTATAATCTTTTTTTAAGAAACAACAACTATTCCAACAACCATTTCAAAGACTTTTTCGACCACAAATACGCAAATTATTTGGAAATCATTAAATAGTGAATTCCTGATTTATTAAGTTATAATAATTTATTATAATTATTAAAGTTATAAAGCAAACAAAGAAAAATAATAATGTTTACTTAGATTAAATATTAATATGTATGTGCTTTATGTCTGTGTGGTGACGCTCTGTAGGATAGATAAATTGACCAAGAGTTTACCAAATTAGGCACATAAATACTTTAGAAGATAGGAATACATACTTCGGAATTATTTTTTAAAGTTTCGATTAGAATTTTATTTATTTAAAAATCAATTAACTTTAATTAAATTTTTGGCGATAATTTTAAAAATTAATTAAAATTTTTTGGCGATAACTTTCAAAAATGTAGCAGCATAAAAATGAATTATCTTTTCAATTATACCAATTTTGTAACATATAAATCAAGTTTCTATTTTAAATTAATTAAAATTATTTTAAACCTTTTTCCAACAATTTATTTCGCACAAAATAAAAATAAAATTTAACCTGCAAGAGCAAGCTATGTGTGCTTAGGAAGGATTCACTTTTATCCAAGCGTTGCCATCACAATGGCAAATACTCAAATTAAAATCTAA
The DNA here is from genome assembly GCA_026543865.1 of Argiope aurantia. Classification (NCBI taxonomy): domain Eukaryota; kingdom Metazoa; phylum Arthropoda; class Arachnida; order Araneae; family Araneidae; genus Argiope; species Argiope aurantia. The sequence goes on along the minus strand of JAPMOR010108372.1, from coordinate 453,901 downwards.
GTTAACTATCGCTGCAATTAGAAAAGGGTAATTTATAGTATGTAATAAAATAAGTTTGAAAAATAAATGCTAAAACAAAAAGTTTCTGTGAGCCTTAAAATATCTGCTTTATTAATTCAATAATTATGTTATTTAAAACATGGTTTAATATATCTTCTTCAATCCACACCGAGAAGTTACTTTCTAAGCCGTTAACAATAGGAATATACATCAAACAAGAAAAATGTTCTCAATGAAATAAATAATTATATTTTATATAGTTTTGAATCAGTAATATTAATAATCAGTAATAAATATTCTAATGAATTACAGAATTTAAAATTTTTATTCAGATTCTCGGTACTATGAGCTATATTCGATAAATTCTTTCATAACATAGTAAAGTGAATTTTATGTAAAATCAGATAAATTTTTATTCAATAATCTTCTGGTATATTGTGAGTGCTTCAAAGCTGAATGATTCTGCCTTTTGTACTCGTATATTAAAAAAATGTTTGGTTTCAGAAAATAACTTCCCTTTCAAATTAAAGCTTCAATTCGAGGAGAGATGATAGAAAATTAAACAAAGGCATAAAACAATGAGCAGTACGATGTAGAATTTGTAAAATAGTATGATTTATTAGGATTATCAAATCTTGAAGGTTAAAAATATTTTGCTTGGAAAGCTATTAATGCTAATTTATGTAAAATATTTAGATGAAAATTTTAACGACTATTAATCCCGTCGAGCAGCAAGTTTCCAAAGGTACGAAAGGCTGATACGAAATGAATTTTATGGCATAAAAATTAATAAAATCCTAACAGGAAATAAAAAAGTAGACCAAAAAAATAAATTCCGGAATATGAAATAAAATGATCGATCAATTTAATGAAATGAAAGCTAAAACCTTTTATAAATACTTATAAAATATATACTGCATACTTATTGAAAATTCTGTTTATCACCGAGATAGATACTTAAAAACTCAAAAGAACGTGCCTTCGATTTTTAAACATCTTAAATATTTAAACCACAACTCCGTTTCTAGAGCTCATGTGGCCCCTTGACGGTTTGGTATAGATGTGGATGTACTTGATTAAAAAAGTAAGAAAATGGCACCACAATCAATTGGAAAAAAACGTACAAATGACAAGATACGAATACATATAGCATAACGAAAAATGATAAAAACTAGAATGAAAAATATCTGGAATACAATAAACCTGGATGAATGAATATGATAACGCACAGTCTAAGTGAAAAAATAAAGTGATGAAGATTAGGTACTTGAGAGGGGAGAGGGCTTAAGGTATATTATGAATAGAATGCAAGGTGTATTAAATAATGCCCGAAAAACTAATAGGTTAAATCTAATTAGAATAGTTCTTCTTAATTAATTAGAAATCTGCTCATGCTTAGGATTCCTGTTTTTGAAGATGAATTATGAAGGACTCTTTTGTACCAAAGACTTTCTAGCGAAGGTGAGGATTTTCGGAGGTACCATGAAAGAGTAAAAGGGCAGGATGTCGCAAAGTGGATCGCCAACTTCTCTACAAGAGCAATAGTCATCTTTTAATAAATGGAAACGGTGAAGGAAAAGAAATGAAATGGGCTATTATCTGTGACAAACAGGACTTCTCCACGAGTCTGGTTGCAGTATTACAGTTTTTATGATTTTATAAATAGAACGGCCAGTGTTTCCCCTGCCCCAATGATTTTTCCATTTTTGTGTAATGTTTCTTGGAGACGCTGTTTAAGATGGCACAGGGATTTTGGAGCTTCAATAGCCCATTTGCAATTCTTGCCACAAAACATTTTTTTAATATTTTCAAAATCTAATTAAATAAAATTTTGTTTATGTACCAATAATATAGACAGTGGTGATGATTTAAAAGGACAATAAAATCTCACGAATAAAAAGTAAAAAAAATTCGTTTAAGAAATAATTTTTAATTTATATGTAACTGATCAAAATGACTATACATGTTTTTCAGACATACTGCCTTACACCGTCGTTAGGATAAAAAATATAAATGTCATAATGTTCTTGTTCTTAACATTTTAAATTCGAAGACACAAACAATATTCTTTATATGACAGTTAAAATTGATAATTATACCAGATAAACAATCTAGCAATATTTTATCAATTAAGAATTAGAACACAGAAACTGTTGATGTCGGTTCAATTGTAAATATATGATGTGCATTGAATCTCTTGAATAAAATCTTCTTAAAACAAATATTCAAAGAATTCCTGCACATTTTTCGAATGGGGAAACACTCAAATGTCATGTAATAAAGATTACCCCAAATTCTTCAGACTAATATTAATGAAATCAAATTTGAGATAAAAATTTACATAATTTCCCCCTAAAACTGCATAACAAATAACTGGGTCTGGAAAAATGATGCATAGTAGGATATATAATAAAAATGGTCAAATCATCTTTAAGTGAAACTATGAAAAATGTTTTTGAAATAATATAACACATTGAAATAGCAAAATAAAAATTATGACAATCATAAGTCAGAAACAAATAAAGGCAAATAAAAATAAAACATCAAAAATTTCTAGTTAGTAGTGCTAGTCTAATTTGTACTCTGTAAACATTTTTTTTTCCAAAATACAATTATTGTATTCTTTACTAAGTCTGAAACTTTCAGACCATAATATTTTTTAGTTGGCGCTGTACCCACAAATTACAGAATTAGAAACCCAAACTAGACAGAAATGTATAAAGAGTTAATAGCATGCATTTCTTGCAGTATGAACATATCGTATTTCTGATTGCATAATATGCAGTTGCAATTTCTTGAAAAAGAATTGCGACGCTGATTTCATATCTATAGAATGATTACATCCCTGAATTCGTGACAAAACAAATATTTTAATTAAAAAATCTAAAAGTAATTATAATGACTAATTTATGTCGTGCTCCACATAAAAACGTGAAAGTGGCTGTTAACCCTTTCAATACCAGTTTTTTCTTTTTCAAAATTAAGATAATATACGGCTCTGTTGGATCAAATAAAGCATAAATAGCTACATTATGCTAAAATAAAAACAAAGACTAACTATAGGTGCAATTTTGGAGGTGGGACATATGTGTCTCAGTGATCTCTTTGGGATACATGTGTCCCACTGGAGTTTGAGGTGACCCTATAAAATACAGTTGGTACGAAAAAAAAATGGCACTAGCATATGAATGTAATCGCAGAAAACCATTGAGACATGCACTTCGATAAATTTCCCACTTACTTAACCCTTTGGAGGATTTAAAAATATCAGCGGGACATATATGTCCCTGTGGGGATCAAGGAGTTAAAATGTTTTTATTCTTTACAAAAATATTTACTCTGAAATTTTTATTGCACAGCATAGAAACAAAGTTAGATTACTATCATTCTTCCTCTCCATTTCTTATCCTTTTGTTTAAAATTTGAAAATAAATTTTACAAATAATGAGTTTTTAATAAAGCAAAAAATTTAGAAGATTTTTTTAAATTGAAAATATATTTTTTTCAGCATTTATAACAGGCTTAAAAGTTTCGCTAATTAATTATACAACTGCGGTAAATAGAAATTTCAATTTAATTAATTGATAACTGTAGAAACACAAAACATTTATGCCTTTTTGCTAGAAATATCTTGAAATATTTTCCGTTTTATATTTCTGCCTGTTTTGTAATTTTAATTTTAGGAAAATCTTAAATTTTACTTTTTATAATTATTTTGACTTTGAATAGGTTTTAGTAACTTTTTTTAAGAATGCAATTTGAGTTTCGGTGCTGAGTAAATCAATACATCAGTTCCTTGAAGTAAAAAATTTATCTTTTGAGAAATATTATAAGTCAACTGTGCAAATATTAAAATTCATAAAAATGAATTAACCTATATTTTTAACATTAATTGGAATTTACTTCAATCAAACTTTTCTTTTGAGATCCTATTTTCCCTTCGTTATTAATTTGTTTCATTTTCCATTTCCTGGTTTGTTATATTTTTAAGGAAGTTCTGTAAAAAATTTCGAAACAAATATGACAGAAATGAAACGGAGTGGACGTTCCTTTCCGCGATTTCCTCATCAATGCCTCACACAATTCCTGAAATGATTAAAAATGGTGTCATACATTTTATACACATATAACTAAACACTTGTGTTTCGTTTTTAATGCATTTCATCAAAATAATTATTTCACTGGAGTGATTTATCTGGTATTGTGCTAATCATTATATTGGGGTCATTTCATTTGACTGCTTTGGATTTAAAAAACGAACATTGAGTTTTATATTTTGCTACTAGTTTATTTTTTGAAATGTAAAAAAGTTTTCAAAACTAGGTGTCACTTTTAATGGATTTCTTCATCGTAATTATTTTTTGACACCAGTGATTTATCCTGCGTTGCGCTAATCATTATATTGAGTAACATAGCATGTGTAAATTCATTTGACTGATTTGGGTTTAGAAAATGAACTAGGAGTTCTACAATTTGCTACTAATTATTTTTTTAAAGTAAAACAAATTCAAAAATAGAAATTTGATCTTTTTTTTGTTCGATTTTGGAGAAAGGTAGAAAAAAAAATATGAACAATACCTTAACAACGGAAGACGAAAATGCATTTTAGGTCATTTGGTTCAGTTAGTAAAAGATCTACTATGGGTTTTCCACAAGTTTAGTTATATTAACGTCCTGTGTTAAAGCAACACTACTGCTACTTTTGGACGTATCTTGTAATTTTGATATGCTTTCAGATGACGAGGATGACACCCGAGTTGGCACCCTCCCTCCAAACTTCCACACCACACCAGCAAGAGGAGTGGGTTTTCCGCAAATTGTAAAGTTATGGAATGAAAGGTTAATAGTTGGAGGCCTACTCTAAAAAAAGATGCAACTGGCATGTGGGCCTGTTTCCTTTTAAATTGTTAAGGATCAAACGCTTCCCTCTGATGTAGTGTGGTGATTTGGAAAGGTGACCACGTGTCACATCTCCGATCATGGCTCAAAATGATGTCGCAAAATAACCATTACCCATTCAACTAATAATAGCAAGAACAGTTGAGCTTCGTTTCACGAGCATAATTAGTTCCCGATTCTCAGTCGTAATGCGGAACACTCGTTAATCAAAGCAATTTTTTCAACATAGGTATCGATGTTAAATAGGACAATCTTTCCGCCCAGAAAAATTTTTCAAAGAAATATGCAATAATGTAATTTACTATGCAGACAGAATATAGCTTCTTGAGTTCTTCGATAGTTCTGTCTATGTTCTTCCACCAGCTCATCGATGTCCTTGGTATCTACCTGAAGCCCCATGATCTCCGCCAGGGACAAAATCTTATCGATTAAGGCTCCACATACACTTACTCAAACTTCTCAGAGTTGCGTTAGACAACGCTCTCTGGCTAAAACTTTTTTCATGTTGTTATAAGGATTTTCGTCAAACAAGAGCTTAACACAGATGGATGCAAGCTAATCCAGGATGTGACGACAAGGTGTCCCCCTCGGCATTCCCCGAAGCTCTTTAAATGACTTATTTTTTATATTTTATTTTGTTTTGTTATGCGAGGTTTGATTATAATTCAATGTATAATTGCGTGTCCTTCAAAGCACTTGCTTCTTATTTAAATACTGGCATGAAATAATGAATATTCGACTATTAAATTGGTTTCATTAAAAAGCCATTTTTTTAAATTTTGAAATAGTGTACTTTACTTTAATACTCTAGTGCGATAATATTTTCCAAAATCATTGTCACTAACATTCCGCTTAGTTTTCATTTAATCAAAATTGTAATTAAAATCACTCTGAGGAACAAGTTCGCGCCCTCCAACATATCCATGCATTAAATTTGGTAGCTGTAGGTCAAATGGTCTGGCATCAAAGACAACACACATTCATCTTAATTATAAGTAAAGATAAAAATAACCGATATTGTTAACCTCTTCCAAATGGATTGCTTAAAAGTTGTATGACTCATGTATGAGTGATTGAGCTTGGATTAAGCATGTAATCATTCACCCGATAAAGAGTTGTAATTAAAACAAGAATATAAAGTGAAATTGCACTGTTCAGAATTACAAGAGATGTAATATGAACCCTTTGCACTCGGATGGTGACTCTCACTCAACATTAGAGATTGTGCATCATTTTGACGATTTTTTTTTTAATTTTGATTTAAAAAAATACTTAAAGAATGGACAGAAGATGCAGATTAATGTTTCTGTAAAATTCAACTTAAAACTATAATAAATATATATATTTTTTCCATAGCAATAAGCAAGTTCTTGTGTTAGCTGAATAATTTTGCATCGAATTACTTCTCAGAGCGCAAAGGCATAATATTCGATCATGCGAAAAAGCTCTTGGATTGGAGATTTAAATCACTCAAAGCTTCAAGAAAAAGAATTAAAAATACAGTCAATTATTTTTCCATCGTGCTGTTGAAAATATAAAGATGGAGTCATTCGAAATTTTGTTAATCATCATCATGTTGTATGATAAGATATACTTTAATTATATTTATAATGACTGATTTATAAATGTTTAGTTAAAATATTCAAATCCCAGTTCTCTTCCAGAAACAAATTATAATACTCATAAATAGATTAATGAAGAAATCTACAAGGATATTTCATTACAATTATTCTCCGAGTACGAATTTCATAAGAACGTTGCATTTATCATAACTTACTCACTAAAACTTCCTTCAACAAATTCACTGTGAAACTCCGGCGATGAAATATTGTGCAAATCGAGTCGAGAGCAGTCATTCACAACATAATATTAATAGCCCCTGCGCGGTCGAGCGCGCAAAGTTTTCATTAGTAAAAATTGCATTGCGTATAATTTCACATGACTTGGCGTGGACATGTTCCTTGCTGCGTACCTATTAAACAAAAACAACATAATTTGATCAATGAAATGATAACTAACCAAATAAAAGTTTCGGCCGAGCAAGTTGGATTCGCATTTTTTCTAACAATCAATAAATTCACAAAAACAGGAGATAAAATATAGAAATTTCTAATGAAAACGTTTCATTTCCCTGCTTTTTTTTATAACCCTAGTTGGTGTAATGTCCAGAGAGATGATACAAGACAAAACTCTATAATATGGTGCTGCGTTCCTATTGCAAACTGATGAAAATTATCCTTTTATCAACAGTATTATTTATCATAAACCAGTAGAAATAGTTTCCCAAAACTCTCTCGCATGCTGTCTAATAATCCCTCACTCCCAGCAAAAAATTGCGGACTTAGTGTAAGGCCAAAAATTTCTTACATGTCATTGGCGTCCAATAGATACGAAATATTAACTATTTCTAAAATGACTAAATATGACGCGCATTTTTACTCAGTCTATATTGCTATCCTTGGCAAGTTTTTGGCGATTAATCCTTGAAATGCGGATAATAGTAACCGAAAATCGAATTTGCGTTTTAGATGTTTTTTTTCCGGACCTGTTGAAAACCAATATTTAAAACAGAACTACAACTGTAGTCACAAAATCACACAAGAAATTTGATACATTTAAGTCATTGCGTTTTTGAGTTGCCGCGTTTACATGTTTCTGAAAGTATTCCTTGTTGGATTTGGCGTCAAGTTTGGTAAGTGCCTGTAATATAGATGTTAAATCTGTATACCAAATTTCATTTGTCTAGATCTTTGCACTTTGTAATTATATAGTTCCCTTGCATTCAGGACTACCGGACAGGCAGACTTTCTTTGAATGAAATGTTCAAAATTTGCTAGAAATCTACAAATTCGTTTGTAAGTTCATATGCCAAATCTCAGCTGCTTAGCCTAAAATGTTTTTGAGTTATCTTGTTTACAGGAAGGCAAACTGACTAAAAGGCAGAAAGATTTTAAAAAAGATAGAAGAATGAAATACGAAAATAAATAAAGAAATAAAATTAATTCTTAAAAATAAATGCATTTTAAGATTTTTAGAAATTTTCTAGAAATTGCCGTTGCGCTCACTGTCCAAAATATTAAAAAAATCCATTGATTTAGGTCCACTATATTGTATAACCGTTCCATTTAAAAAGCTATATATAATTTGCTAAAAATTACGGATTTGAAAGCTTTACTTTTAAGATAATAAAAAAAAAACGAATTATAATACTTTCACTTTGTTAAGATTAATAACTGCTTCTTTATTATATTTTATCTACATGTTTTAAATAATAAGAAAAACTTTAAAACTGATCCCCCATTTCCAATCACTTGTACAGTTTTTCCCATGTTTATTTTTTTGTGAAAACTAATGACGCTTAGATATTGCTTATCCAACAACACACACCATCTTTGCGAGAAATATATATTTAGAAAAGACAATACTTCACTGTACATGCTCAGCTGGAAAAACAATCTGATAAACTTCGGCAGCCTCAGTCATTGTATCGATTTCTCTCATTTTTATTTCAATGGATGACTGTCCTTTCCACTTCCATTTTTATGAGAATCCCCAAAAATATGCTTCACTGTATTTTCTTTATAAAGAGAAACCATGATAGAGTCACCCAACGCCGATCACTTTATCGATTTTTCCTATTTTTATTTCCCTTAAATGCTTATAACGCCTAAATATGGATAGCTCGTGACGTTCGACCAATCAAAAATGGAGGATAAAAGAAAACGCTGTCCTCTTCTTCACTCGCTTCATTTTGCAAAATAAAACTTTTATCTCTTTACTGAAGCGATGCCGCTCAGCGTGCTCCAGATTTAAAACCACAGGATCAAACCTTACATTCACAAAATTGGTAGAAGAAAATTATGAATATATAAAAATCGTTTTCATTTTTTCTCTTTGTTCATTTTCTTATACTAAATTAAATTTTTTGAATAGATGATAAATCATTCTTATGTTTTATTCATTTCTGTTTTGTTTTGTTTTGTTTCCTATAGGCTCGAAGTATCTTGGAAGATGCCATTTAATTTTCTCAAATATGCCATAGTAGTGTTCTATACCTTGGATTTTATTCTGTGTCAAAATGAAGGTAAATATTGCATTTTAGGATATTTTTTATAAATCTGCTTGTACTGTGTTAATCAGACTTGGTAAATCTTTAATCAGAAGGACGACATTCACTTCTGTTTTTTACAGTATCGAGGCATAATGTAGCCATTTTTCACCGAGCATTCGCGGTCCTATGGTGAAAATCTCAAATATCCCATAGTTTCAGATGGGATGTTTCGAGATTCGAATCACGACACCATCGAAGACTGATTGTGCATGTGGGCCTTGAAAGGTTAGATCCAATTTTGAGGATAAGACTCCTCTCTTGAGTGCGGTATGGAAATTATTTCAGATGTAGTCCTCGTCATCAGGCCGAAGTTCGAAATCATAAGAGCAGCACTAAAAGAACTCTCTTGCTACTTTAAATGAAATGCCGAGGTTGCAAACTGAAAGCGTTGTTGCATCTAACATTGTGATAGTTTAATTCATCTTCTTTTAAAAGTGAATAAAATTATTATCTGCTAAGTAGTATGTGTTGCCATTTTAAGAATTGATACATATACAGAGGAGATATATATGAAGTACGAATCCAGAATCGAGAAAAATGTACGTGTCTTTGAAATCATTTTTTATGCGTTCAACGACTTTCAGGGACAAAACCTTCCTAGGATATGTGTTGTTATTTATATCCCATTTATTTCTCGTGACATTCAAGTTTTATTTATTATAATAAATAAAACTTTAAATTATTTATTATAATAAATAAAACCATAAACAACATTGTTATTCATTTTAGAGCCATATGGAAAACATTTTTAAGCTATTAAGTTTTTCGGGATCCTTAATTTTACATGAAGTAAATATATTTTTCCAAAGAGGAACTTTCCCCTTGACAGTTGAATCAAATTCAAATGAGATATTTTTTGCCAGGCATTTCTAGGCTTATATATCATCTATCAGCTGTGATAGAGTAAGATTCAACTCTAGTTCTTTTTCTTAAAAAATTAACTTTTTCTAACATGAAGTGACAGCCTCCATTACTAATCCTTCATTGTTCACAAAATATAAAATAACCAGCTGAAAACCATTTTCAATCAATGTTACGACACAGGCACTTGCCGTTCTAGGGGTTTTTAATGAATCTTTTCAACAATAGATGGCGTCAGGTGCTAGTCATTTGGAGCTCTCTTGTCTTAAAGTGAATTTATGAAAGAAAAAGGGGGAGGGGAAGGGGGAAAGCACTGAATTCTACGGCTGTTTAGAATATTTTTTTTTGTGTCATGCTATATTAAATAAAGCAAAGTATCTCATATAATTCAGATTGCACGGAATATCGTAATTTAAAACAAAATAATTGGGAGGCTTCCTTTTCTATTTCTTTTTAATTATGGAAATCCCTCTTATTATTATTTATTATAAATACTATTTATTATTAATACTAATATTATTTTATTATTAAATTTAATCAGTTTTTATCATTATAATTTAAAAAGTCCAAGTAATACATGCTTTATTATTTACGGAAAGATATCAAAAGACGTTCGTTATTTTTATTTTAAATTTAAATCATTAAGGATTTATTCTTCTTAGTCATTTATAAGAGTTGGCCAAATGAAAAGTGGATACTTGCGATTGCATCAGAATGACTTCAGCTACAGCAGCGAGACTTAACAGGCATATAAAGGCGCTAGGAGGTGG
>JAPMOR010108372.1:416093-442860 GCA_026543865.1 Argiope aurantia | reverse complement strand
CCCATGACGATTTCTTTTGATTTCCAGTAAGAATTTCATTCAATTTGCCCACTTTTCATTTAGGCAAACCTTATACATTTAAATTTTTTTGTGTTCTAGAAAATTTGTTCCAGTGCGACTGCATGGAATATTGGGAGTGCGTTGGACAAGGCGGCACTCCTTACTCTTACTGTGCCTACACTCACAAAGTATGTTGTTTCGTCGAATCAGAGGATCTGACGGTCGGGATCTTGCCGAGGAAAGGCAAGCTCGCCTCTTGCGGGCAGAAGGGGACAGACAGCGGCAAGGACGGCGTTTCCGAATCAGGAGAATGGTCTTGGCACGTAAGGACTTTTATTTTTACAATTAAAAAAATTACATCTAAGTATTATTTCTTGAAGTTAGTCTTTTGATATAGTATTGTCTCAAACTTCATTATTGGTAACCCATATGTTTGGTATAACTTCATTCAGAATGGTTCTCACGAAAATGAGTGATGGGTTTTGAAAATGTATTAAAAAAAAGATGGAATGAGATAGGAATGTATCGTTTGAGGTCTTAAGCTTGGGAAATCAGTGGATTTTATCCCAACAAATTGCAAATTTAATTACCATTGTCACCGATAGATGCCGCTTCACACGATTTGCAACAGATGTAGTTACATTTGATTTTGCCTTTATTTGTTTGAGTAAATTTTGTAACTTTCTTATTTAGCTGCTAGGAGGGTTGTCCCTATAATTCAGCACTTTACTAAAGGCGCATTTTATTTCTTTGAATATACGAAACGCCGCTTTGAATTTAAAGAGCTTAAAAGAACTTCACCCATCACCCTGTATATTTTCTATTGGTTTAATTGAGATTAAATTTTTTTTAAATCAATGAAAAATCAAACCTAAAATATTATCACTTACAATCTTCAGTATTATACAGAATCTCTTAAATTTTTTTATGAAAGTTATTTTGCATTAAAATTTTAAAATTGCAGATATTCAAAAGCTAATGTTTTAACTCTCTCGTAGGCAGCCATTCTGGAGAAATCTTTGGAGCTCTACGTATGCGGAGGCTCTTTGGTGGACGAATACTGGGTCTTGACTGCAGCACACTGTGTTGATGATTAGTAAGAAAAGAAGCGATATTTTATAAATAATTAATATGTATAAATATTTTTTAAATAATTATTATTTCAGCAATAATCAACGAATCATTAATTGAGAAACGAAAGATACTGTTGAAGACATTTTTAAGAGTTTAAATTTTAGTCTCCCGCCTCGTTAAAAAAAATCCTGCAAAAAGTCAAATTACAAACATTTGGGTAGAACTGAATGAATATTAGTTAATATTTGTTCAAACAAAATATCTAGATATGTTAAAAGGAAAACCTATCTATATGTTGACAAATAACATTGTAGTCACTTGTAATATACTGTGAACTGTTCTGCTTCAGCTTGGTATTAATGTCTAATATCGCAGAGAGGGTCAGGCCTCCCAATTGCACTTTTTCATAATATGACGCATATTACATTTAGTTTCTTCACAAAATAGTAAAGAAAACTGAACGCACATTTTAATCATATTTGTTTTCATTTAACCTTAACCTCCCTCTAACCTTGCTTAATTAGATCCGCGTTATAATGTAAATATACGCTTACGATATTAAGCACGAATCCTTAGCAGTGGTGACATTTTTAAATCTTGCGAAGATAAATAAACATACAGTCACCCTTTATCTGGATTTTGTCCAATATCCATATTTTTGATACTTAATTCACTTTTCTAGATTGTTGAGCTTTTTGAGTTAGTTCAATTGTTCGGACATGAATTGAGATGAATTTAGCACAAAGTTTTATATTGATATATATTTCTAGTACTAATATGATATCCCATGTTTCAGATACCTATATCCTTGCATTTTTGAGTTCTTGTTCTTAAACGTAACAGAAATATAGAAGGATTTCACGCTCACAAATTACGTGCAAAAGTAATCAGAAATGTGATTTATAATGCAAATGTATAAAAAAAATCAGCTATTTATCTTGTTGAGCTTTCGATTTTTTTTCCACAAACTGACAGACACATTTACAAGCCTGGATTCTTTTATGATTAGATGAGTTATTAAAACTTGGTTTAGTTTATTTTAATTACATCAACGTTCTGTTTTAAAGCAATACTAGGTCTATTTTGGGACGTACTTCCTAATTTTGAACCGCTGTCGGATGACGAGGGCGACACCTGTGTTGACATCTCCACCACCAAATTTCCACACCACACAGTGGACAGATTTAAAGTGCACACGACGATTCTTCGGTAGAATCGGATCTGAAACAGTTGAACGTGAAACCCTCCAATTCCGTAGCTCAGGCCTTACCACTTCGACCCACTAAAACTATTACTTACTCAAAATGAAAATTGCTCAAATGAGATTACTCAAAATGAAAACTATTTGATGATTATCATGATTTTTATAAATATATTCGACATGGGAAAAAAGTAAAAATTTTGAATATATTTTGAGATTTTGATAGTCCGTTATCCGAAAATTTATACGCGTATGAAAACTGGAAACAAGTATTCATTTTTTATTTTCAAAATGAATATATTTATGCCAACATATAAAATATTCAAGATTTATTTTCAGTGATTTGTTTCAATAAATTATTCAAGATATTTTTTTTCAGTTCGTCGTCTCGTTTCTTAAAAGTGCGACTGGGCGAGCATGACGTGTCCACTTCCACCGAGCACTATCCTCACGAAGAGTTCGATGTATCACAGATTGTACTGCACCCTCGGTTCAACAACGAGACTTTGGAGAACGACATCGCACTGGTTCGCCTCGCCACCCCTGTCAGACGAAAGCCCCACATCAACATCGTCTGCTTACCCGACACCAAAACCGAAGAAAGCGAACTGCTGGCTTCTTCCAGTTGCTATATAACAGGTTGGGGAAGGAGAACGGAAAGTAAGTAAGAAAGCAGAATTTTTAGAGCTAGCCGTCTTTAGCTATCAGCTTGTTCGTCCAAATTATTAATTTTTTGGTGAAAATGCAGAATCGACGCATTTTCAAAACTTCCCTCATGGCGCTTTTTCGCGTATTGTGTAATGCAGTTCCAACCTCTTCATGATATTAGGCAAGAGCGAAGTCGACTATCGAAAAACGCGCTAAATAAGTGGCGATTTTGCTCTTTAATGGAATTTTTGAACTATTAATATGGAATAGTTGCGTCATAGCTATAATCCATCTGGCGTTGGTTAAGCTTACTTTAGAACTTGCTACATGTTCAGTTTGACACCTAATTCTTTTACATCTTGTTTCCTATGAGCTAACGGAATGACAGTCTTTTGTAAAGCCTTTCTAATAACGTTTTGCAGTTCCATTAATTAGAGAAACAGGGAGTAAAGCGTTACAATGTAAAACATTCCATGTAGTATAATGATTTGCTTACATTTCATTGTTGCCATTCATCTATAAATAATAACAGCTATATCTGTGCCACTTACGTTAGCGTTATATACATGTGGAGAGAGATGCATGGATGGATGACTCTTAAAATAACATATTTTTAATGTCTAACCATTGGACGAAATCATTTAAATAAAATTAAATTAACCAATATGTCTTACGAACTAACCAGTCGCCACAGGGGGCTAGTTTAAAATATACCTCAATGAAAATAATATCGCAGATGATGCAATACCTGCAAATTTGCGGATAAATAATAACAAAACGGCTGAAAAAGAAAGTTGAAAATTTTATATCCGATATTGTTTTAAAATTTCTATAATTTTTACGAGATTTGCTTATTATATTAACTTTTACAATGATTATTGGAAACATTGTGAACCATGGCTAGATGGTAAGGGCGGAATTCAATACTTATGTATAACGACTTATATTTATTTAATATACATCAGATTTACATGCAAATGTAAATTATCTTAAACAAGCGAATGATCCCAAGACCAAAACTATGCCCAACTCCTACTACTGTGATAATCAAGGAAAGGCAGTTAAGTATTCTATCTAGTTCAATTATTGCAAAAGAACTACTAAATGTAATGGTGTAATTTTTTTACAATTAAAAATGTAAATGGAATTCTTAACTTTTTTTTTATCAACAAATAGGACAACCAACGTATAAATAGTAATTTTACTTTCGATTTTAACAAAGTGGCGCCAACGAAGGAAAAAGTTCAAAGTATTCTTCGGCGCATGAATCAAGTTGTTCATTGCTATTCAATGTTAATTTTGGGGACGCGGCGCCATTTGAAATATTGTTAACCGCGTATTGTTAATGTTAAATTTAATTGTCCAATGTTAAATTGCGTTTGAAGATATTGACTCAAAGTTATGATTTCAGATCACACTAAGTATTGGATAGTACGTGGAGAAAACTGAAACAACGCTTTGACTTTTCTCGAGTTACCAAGGGCGTTCACATTGAAATTTACTGATATAAGATATTTTAATAAAAACTTTATCAACATCTTTGCAATATATTGAAGCAAATATTCACAAATTGTAATAATTTTCTTGTCATTCTTTGTAATCAGGAAAAGATTTTCTGACCCCCCCTGTATTTTATATCATACTATGTATCGAACCGATTATTTGGTCTTCCTCACTTTCATCTATTTTTCCATTAAACTTAGTTAAAAATTACTGATATGATAATTATAGTTAATTTAAAATGCATCAAATATTTTTTTAACTCATCTCAGCCAGCAACCACTCGTTCGTCCTGAAAGAAGTGAATGTTCCTATTTGGCGCCAAGACCGATGCGAAACGGCCCTGCAGTTGCAATTTGGTACCGAGTTCACTTTGCCAGGTAGTTCCTTGTGCGCAGGCGCAGAAGGAAGAGACGCTTGTGACGTAAGTATGTTTTACAAACAATAGCATATTAAATTGAATATTCATAACCGTCATCAAATGGAGCAGATTTCAAAGGTTATTTTTAATTTCTTATGAAAAATACCGGTACATTTATAAATTAAGAAAATCATTGAAAGACATCTCATGGTTGTATATGTAAAACACTTTTATCAGTAACACAATGAATTCGAAGCAATCATGAAAAAAAACGTATAATAGTGAATTCACTGCAAGTGATGCAATAGTTTCGAAAAAAAAAATTCAAAGAATTAAATATTTTTTTTTATAATTAAACATTTTCTTTCTGAACCATTCAAGAACTTGAAACAACTATAGACAAGTTAAGAAAGGGAATTTTGAAAAAAAAAGATTAAGGGTCTCAAAATAAGTGAAAGCTGTTGTAGTGCGGATTTTGCCACAGTTTATCTGAATATAGGCAATTCTAATATTCAAAATTTGGTTTCTTTGTCTTTATATTACACTGCTACTTTCAAATAGTTTTGGAATCTTACAAATGAACTGCCTTTGACCACCATTGTTTCCAATATTATTAACTTTTTAGGTTGTTGAAGGATCAACATGAAATGCATTTTTTAAAATTTATTCTGTTCATTTGATAAGACTGAAAAACATGAATTTAATTAGTTTACTACAAATAAATTCGGGTGCAAATTAAAAGGTGTATATATTGAGAAATAAAAGCAGAAGTGAAATTCTTACTTCAAAGTTCGTGTCTAAAGAAAGCATTTTTTTAAAAAAAGTCTTAATTTTAACATTGGCTGACGCATGAGATCGAATATTTTGATGAATGATTCTGAATTTCATTTTAAAAAAATGTTATAGATAGTGTACACTCTCTCACTAAGCACGTTAAAATCGTACCGGGCGTCCAAAGTCATGCCAAAACTCTCATGCCTCGTCATCCATTCTTGGATGGCTACAAATGATAACAATAGGCATCATTGACATTAAATAAAAAATCAACAATTTTATATTTGGAGAGAAGTCGCCCCAAAATAATTTAACGTGTGTGTGTTTATTTATTTCGTGTATCTCAAAAATGCTCTAAGGATTTGGATCGAATTTTATATTTAGATAGGTTTTTGTTCTTTCAATTTATCTATATAGGTGTCTTTCCTTAAAAAAAATGCGATTTTACATACTCAAAAAAAGACTTTCTTATAACTAACTATTAGAGCATTTTTCTATATGCGCCTGTGCTGACAATGTTATATAGTACCATCTCGGACCCGATTTCCCCATAGAAAAACTGAGTACAAGTTCAAAAAAAATATTAATAATGATAGATAATCTATAAAATGAATATTATAAAATAGTAGATTGTTTCGAATAACATGTTAAACTAAATGCCTTCATGATTTTTTTTTTATTTAAATGACATTTCATGTACAGGTAAGACAAAAATATTCATATGTAATCAGTGTGTGATTTGTACCTAAATAGTTTCTTTTGAAAAACACGATTTTATAAAAAAACTGCCAAGCGAACTTTGATCTTCCAGATATTCTTAAGTCTATCTCAGGTAGTGTAGCAAATTAAATTGATGTGATTGAAATAGTTTAGTTAGATATGAACAACAATTTCCATTAGAAAGTCGTAGTTATTTCCTATATTGCGATCATTGCTCCTATTTTTGTGTTTGATAAAAAACTCTATTTGATGCCTATTTCTATTATAATTCCTTTTATACCTTCTTTTCTTTACTGAATCGGTGACACAGCGAGCCATTCTCCTAGAATTTCTAATAATATTTTGCAGTTGCATTAATTAGCCAAAAAATATCCCTTGAAGCAGTCGGAAACGTCCATATGGTAATTTGTTTATATTTGACAGATGCCTTTCGACAATAAGTAATGAGAACGGTTTCTATAATATGTTTTTTATGTATAAATATTTTACAAATGTAAATAAATTATTTGGTTTATCACAGAAAAATGAAAAATATCGCGTGACCGACATGTCAAAGTATGTTTTATCCCGTTCAAACACGAACAACACATGCAAGTAACTCATGATTATAAAAATTTCAATTTTCCAATTGAGGTGCCCCAATATGAGAAGGCGTCGACTCGCAAATTCTCCGTAGACTCAAACTGGCTATTCAAACATTTGACTCCAATATTTCCACATCATCAAACGTAACATTTTAATTCCTCGATCACCCGATTTGCAACTTTTTCCTTGGATGTAAAATTTGTTTGAAGGGCCGTGATTCTCAATTTCCGAATTAGAGCCTCTATTTTATTTTTTGGCCTAATGAATTTCGACCATTTCCGTCGAAAAATGTCTTTGTTATTTCAAACTAATGAGAATGAACAGAGTTTTTTCAAATTGTTGTCTTCATTACCAAATTTCGCATACTTGATTACACAAAATAAGTCAAGATTACCCATGTGATCGATAGACATACATTTAGCAATATCCTTTGTAAAACCATCTATACTTACAAAACTTTTTTCATTTTTAATAGCTAAAATTACACGTGTACTCAATTCTCAAATAAGAAAACAAAAATGGTTTTGTAAAAATTCATAATGAACCCTGAAAGAAAATATCTTTCTTATTCTATCTTTTCAGAATTTTTATTTATTTATTTAGCTTCATGAATTTTAATGGCTAAGATTACTCATATACTTATTTCTTACCAATATTACTTGTGCACTTTATTCTTTATTATATCTAATGGCTACGATTACCCATGTACACATTTCTTACCAAAATTACCCATGTACACATTTCTTACCAAGATTACCCATGTACACATTTCTTACCAAGATTACCCATGTACACATTTCTTACCAAGATTACCCATGTACACATTTCTTACCAAGATTACCCATGTATTCATTTCTTACCAAGATTACCCATGTATTCATTTCTTACCAAGATTATGATTATTTATGTACTCATGGATTCATCATTTCTAATAACTAAAATTATTTGCATACTCATTTCTTATTGAACAACTGTTTTATCGCTTGTAAAAAGGAAAAATTACCAACTTTTTCCTTTATAATTGAAAATAATAATAAAAATAGTAATCCTTAAAACAATACCTCAATAACAAATTTTTATCGAAAATATTAATTTAGAAACGTGCTAAAATTCGCCACATTTAGCTACCAATTTTTTCGCCCAATTCATTGATTTTAAGGTTAACTGATTTAGGGGATGCATCCTTTTAAAAAATCATTTCACCTTATTATTTGATACAATTGAAAAAGATAAAAACATTCGAATCCGCTTCCGATAACAAATAAATGATTGACAAAAACACGCGCTTGAAGATTGAAATTTATAATGAGTCCATCATAGCATTTTAAAAAATTGTTATATGTAGTGTATCAAATTGAATTAAAAATTTTATCAAACTTAAAGGGAAAAAAATCTGCGGAAACTGAAATTGATATCTTTAAAAGATAATTTTTTGAGTCTTAAGATTATTTGTAAGTTTAAAGATAATTAATTGTTAGGGAAGATATGAACATCGATTTCCGTAAGCAAGTCATTACAATTACTTTCAGATTTAAAAAGAATTGTAAAAAATTAAATAACGATTACTTATCTGGCGATGGTTAAATATATTTTTCTGCTCAATTAAACTTTCTGCTTGAAGTTTATTTCTTGATTTCTTTTATATCTTCGTTGCTCTAAATGCACCTTTGGTGATATGAACGAACCATCTCCAGAATATTTATAATAATATTTTAGAATTCCATTAATTAGATAAACGAAACGCTCAATTCATTGCTGCTTTAAAACTTTCAATGAACAATCTAACTTGAATATAAACAGTGAGGGATATAGCGACAAAGGATGTTATCCCGTAGCAGCGAAGTTACAGTTAATGGATATCAAAATACTTGAGGGCTTGAATAAAGATGCTTAGATCATTTTTACTTGCGTGAACTTGAAACAAAAGAAAGGCAAAAGAAATGTTCCGCTGTTCGATGTTAAGTTTTTTCCAGAGCGCTTCTCTATAGACTGTATATTTTGAACATTTTTACAAAATGTGGAAAATATCATTGTCTTTGTTATATTTGTTGCACAAGGGATTGTCTGAGAGATTGAACTTGTGAAGAAGACTTGGAGTAATGATCCTTTTACAAATTATCCGTGCAATGCGCTTATTTTGAACCCTACTTCTAGTCCAATTAGTGATTGCACTGACGTCTAATGAATAAATCTAAATTTTGTACACTGGCTTTTGTTTATATATGTCTAATGCCATTCGACGATACGAGCGATTTTTGTGTCACATATGTTAGTGTTTTGTGTATATAGATTTGTATTTTTTTTCTCTCCAGGGGGATGGAGGAGGTCCTCTGGTGTGCCGCAAGAAGTCCAGGTGGTATCAACTCGGCGTCATATCGTTTGGCATAGGTTGCGGACGTAGGAATACACCAGGAGTCTACACTCGAGTTCAAGCCTTCTCTTCGTGGATTCACGAGGTTGCTGCCAGATATGTCACGTGATAGGAACACTGAATAGCAGCTAATCAACAGATGATAAAAACATGATAAACCTTCATTGATGTAATGTGTCATCAACACCGATCTCGATCGTATAAGACGACGAGTCTTCAATTCTACTATATCCGAGCTTTGGACTATATCTGCTATGTGTTATTAGACATTGTTCGTCCCAACGGCGGAACGATTTCTTATTGGCCATCTGTCTATATGGAACTATTCAATGAGCTATCAAATTCTATGGTATATTTTTTAAATAAAAATAAAGATTATATTATTCGTGACAGTTTTTGCTCTATTATAGGAGTAAGGTAAGGTGATGTAAATCGAATTTCAGAAAATCGCATTGCAACCTTTTTCTTGTATACATACCTGCTAGTTTACATGATTATCATTTCATGAAACATTTACAGTATAATCGAACAAAAAATTATTCAGATACTTCAAATTGTGAAATTGAACCAATCGATTTAATTATTTTTATATAATCAATATAATTATTTTTATGAACATAATTTTCAAATGGCTTTTTTCTTTTACGAATTCAAAGAGGTCTAAGTCTTCAAGATTCATAAAAATCACAAAATCCTATTTTCGATGTTTTATTTCACATATAAGAGGCAAGGGGGAAAATGAAATTTATGTTTTGCTAGAACAGTAATGTTTATTTCATTTTGTTGTAAATGACAATCAGGCACGAAAAAAGTTTTTAAGCTTCAAAACAATGTAATTTTTGCAAATTTGTGCTCGGAATGCTTTAAGCATTCAAGATTAAGAATTCTTACTCTAAAGTTAAAGTAGTAAGTATTGAAGATTTTCGTTCAACAAAAAAATCATCAAATAACTCTAAAATGAATATAATATTGAATATATTTGTTTAAAAGTAAAAATAACAAATTTTCAAAGCGATGATCAACAGATTTTTATTTATATTTAACATGTTTATCTCAAGTGTTAGGATTTGCAATTTATTTGCATTCACTTTTCATTCAAAAACATACATTTTTCTAACATTTTTAGTCGTTTTATTTTGAATATTTTAATCAAAAATTCTTCCTGATTTTCAAACTAAAATGATGCAAGGTGAAAGAAAATAAAACGTGCAAAGGTAAATGAAATATTAATAAATAAAATAAAATATCAGTAAATATTTAAAAATTTCCATACATTATTTGAGAAAGGAAGTGGAAAAGATTACATATAATTTATGAAATATATTTCGAAATTTCCTTGCTTCTCAAGTTTGATTATCACAATAAAACGTTGTTTTAGAATAAATAACTATTTTAACATATCATTAAAAAATAATTTAGTTATAAGTAAATTTCTCGAATAAACCATCTAAAGCAACTTTTATAGCTTTTCTTATCATTCTCTTTGACAGGTAGAATCAAAAGAATGTGCAGAAGAGCTTTATAATTCTATAACAATGCAAAACTTAATTTTGATTTGCTTTTCACAATGCGAATTATTGTCAATATACGTTTTGCATTGTGAAAGCCTGAAATGAGTCCTTTTGTAGCTCTTAAATACTTTAAAAATGTTGAAAAAATGTTTATGATCGATAAAAATTGTAATAATTGTGTAAATATATCCGTTCTATGATATAGAATATGTGGAACATTGAATAACACAAACAACATGCCCACAGAATACAAAACATAACTGGATGCACAATAATAAAGCATATAGTTACAGACAAAAAACACATCAAAGAATTAATCAATCAGAGACATATCGATCACAATACAAACATAGGCCATTTCACAAAGATGGCTGATTTTTTAAAACATAATTGCCTTGTTAATCATACACTAATTTGGCGACCCTAATAGCATACTAGTCTAAAAGTATACTGTTAAATATGTTGCAATGGAATGTATTAATTTCCATTAAATTTGTTATCACCCTAAAATATGCGTAGTTCATGTAAGCTTATAAAAAAACATTTTTTTATCTTGCAAGAATTAAGATACTCATTAAGTATGATCAACAAAGCTCTGCAGTGTAGATGACAGATTTTCATTTTTTCTGATAAAGTCTCTCTAATTTCTTTTTGAGTTTGAATTCTTCTGCTTCTCTTGGCGATACAATTCCTTTCCGTTTACTGCCAATGGCAATAGCGGCAGCTGAAGTGGTCGCCAAGCAAAACAAGATGGCGGCACAGGAGACAGATATTAATATTAGCTTGCAGTCTCCCACAGTCGAAGAGCGTTTCTTTTGAATATCTGTAGGTACAGACATGAAAGGAGCTAGAAAAGAGAAGAAAAAAAATTGTATGAAAAGTTTATAAACATTTAATATTCTCGTAAGATAGCAAAATAATTTCGGTTAAATGCTATTTCCCACCATCGAATTAGAAATAAAAGAGAAATAATCAATCGATAAAGTTAATGAAAAAAATTAAGAAATATGAAACAGCTTCACTGATTGTGAGTTTCATTCATGCATCTTCTAAAGGCAGTGTGATCAGTGAATTTTAATAAGTGAAAACTAAGATCTCTGAAATAGAGAAACTTAATTCTCTAAATTCGATTTGTTAATATATATATATATTATTGGCAAAATTTGAAGTCCGACATTTTATATAGTAATTTTTTATTTTTAGACAAAATATGAATTAATTGATATTTTAAGAATTTACAAAGAATTCTATACAATATCAAATGACAAATCGCAAAGAATTAATTCACCTCTTGACCTCGGTATTTACTAAGCTCCCTAATTCGATGACACATTCTATTTGAGACATTTATTATTTTCATTTCGTTAAGCGTTTATTAAGCCTTTTTAATTGATTTTTGCACATTAAATTACTTAATATTTTCATTTCATTGCAGATTTATAATTAAAAATTCAGTAATTCGATACGCGAGTCAGACTGAAGGGATGTATGAGAAGGTTTAAATACATTGCCGGTTCCTTTCAAATATCACTTGGTGATACTATTTTCTATGTATTTCTAAATAACATTTTTGATTAAAGCAATAAAAAAAAACAATAAAAGCACTATTGAAGTCTTATCTGTATCAGTACAGCCACCAATTATGAATCATTGTAGATTTAGTTAAGTAAAATCCTCTGGGGTTTTAAAATTAAATGCTTGATATTTTATCTCAGGCATTGAAATGTTGAAATATGACAGAACTTGACAAAAATGCTAACGACAAAAGTGAAAGATGATAATCGTAAAAGGAATATTAAAATATTCGACCCAAAATAATTAAGTCATCTTTGCAATTTTTTTAATTTTTCAAAGAAAATATATATTCTCTCAAATAGGAATATTAATGCTCACATTTGATTATCAATAAAATGTTGAATATTAATGGTTAAGAAAATGTTGAAATAATGGGTATTTCGTACGATACACTTGACTTGAAAAAAGATGGCCGGGAAAATTCAAATGAGCCTACTGCTTATACTCTGTAAATGGTCATTTTAAGTATTCGAAAAGGTAACATTTATTCGAGGAACTTTATTTTATCATTTCGGAAATTCCAATCAGAAGATGGCACCAGATACCGAAGATTTTTTTTATTTGCTTTTTGGAGATCTAACCTTTTTTGAATCAAATAATTGCATGGAAATACACAAACTTAATTCCAAAAAATAAATATAATTCAGATTGAAAGTTATCTAAAATTATTAAGAATTAGAAATAGAACTAATACAGAAATATTCTTTCATATGTTTCATTCTTTTTTTTTTTTTTTGTATTTTTGCATTTTTTTCAGAAATTATTTCACCTTGCACTGAGAACGGAGTTTCCAAATCTTTCCTAATAAAATATCCTTACTTTGTGAAAATCCGCCTAAAGTTACAACGAGTTGAAAATCTTCCGTGAAATTCTTGACGCTGGGTGTCTCTCCTTCTAAAGTTCTGATGTCTCTTCTTCTCTTCCCCCTTGCCATTTCACCGTTGCAGAAAGCCTGGAAGAGAAATCAATATGTGGCTTGAAAATGCGACCATTCTGTTTGATTTATCCTATGAAATATTTGACCTTCAAAGTTATTCAGTGTTTGCATTGAAATTTTTAATTTTCAATGAAGAGTTCATTTATTAAGGTTGATCAAATATAATCACATATACGGGGATATAAATATTTTCCACTTTGTACAATGCTGAAGCCTGTATATTTTTTAAGCTAGTTACTTTGTATTTATTATTATTTTGTGAGAATAAATATTCTATGCCGGCGTCCTGGCATAGGGGTAGCGTGTCTTCCCTGTGACCTGGCCGTCCTGGATTCGAGTCCCGGTTCGGGCATGGCTGTTCTTTATCTGTTCAATATGGTAGTTCTATCTGTGAGATGTGTGAATGTGCTCCCCTGTAAAAAAGGGTTGTGCAAGCGAATGTAATGCGTGAGAAGCTAAGAGGTACGCTTGGCTCTGTTGTCGCTACTAAAACAATAGAGGCTCCCTTGGCTTAAAATCGCTGACTTCGTCAACGAGCTTGTACATGGCAAGTACCATTATAAACAACAACAAATATTCTATTTTATCGAAGATATCAATGATAAAATCTATTAATTTCTTTTAAAAAGCCTATGAATATAAAACGGAAAACAAGCAGAAGTTTATTTGGTTTCGATTGGGAGTAATTTAAGTATGAAAATTATGCAACTTTATCCTTTTTACAATACAAAGATGCAAACGTGACTTTCCAAGTCTCTTTTCCCCCTTCATATGCTTTCTTTGCTTCTCTTTTTTATCATTTGAGGATTGTTGCTATTTAAGCAGATTTTACATCCTATAAAAATGTTACACGGGTCAAGATCGGAGAAATTGACTGTTTGTTTATTGAAGTACGGAAGTGTGCTGTTTTATTCCTTGAAGAAATTTGTGAAACAGGGTCTTATGATGGTGAGGTATCCACGATAGAAAGTTTGGAATACTTGAAACCACAAGTTATAGCCGTACGCTTTATGTATTTGAAACAGATGATACTTTCCCGATTAGTCATTTTCGTCATATTCTTCACTTGTTAAGTGGCGAGTGTGAAGACATTTCTACTCCGAAAATATTTATCATTCTAGATTTTTGAGCGTGATTATACGAGAAATCGTACATATGAGCCATCCGAAATTTCGTTTCATTTCTATGAAAGTGAAAAGAGATTGAAATTACCAACTGGCAGTCCGATAGTTCTGCACATGCGACCACCTGAGCCGAAAGTCTTAAAGTCTCCCCATCCAGCATATTCTGGAACATGAAGGCTTTGAAAACGAAATTCACGGCCAGCGGGTTGTTCGGATCTCTCTGCGGATGGAACGGAGCGATGGGTCTGTACTGAGGATTCCGACATCTACAAATAGAAGAAAAAAAGAATACAATAAAGCAGCGTTTCTTAACCTTTCAGTATTCGTGGCCAAGTTTTCAATCATAATTTTCATCGCGCCCCCCGCTTACAATAAAATGTATACAAAAATAATGTATATTGAGTATTTTGGATTCTGTTTTTAAATTTTTTTAACTAATTGCCAAGACAAGAGTAAAAGCGTGCCAACGTTGGCGAGAAACCACATCTGGCATTTTGTCAAGTGGGCTGTGAACAGATGAAGCGAATGAAAGCGGGAAAAAATTAAATATATTTGAAATGAAAGCCAAACAGGGAGATAATGTTAAAAGAATATAAAAAGTAGAAAAATTCGTTAATGAAAGTTAACTTAGATGGGGTGAGCAAAATTTAGAAACTGGAAATACATTTTTTCGAATAATAAAAGAAATAAAACAGAAGCATGACTAAACAAAGGAGAAAAAAATAAGTAAAGTTTATGGATTGAAATCCACACGACCGATGCCGTCTCCAGCATGCGCAGAGCAAATGTTTTCTCATAGGAAGAATGAAAATGTTCAATAACGCAAGTTTCAATTCCAAAAAGTCTCATTCGAGGCGATCCTTTTATCGCTATCGAATCTATCGTGAATGTGCATGTTATATATGTTTTGTGTTAATTGCAATTCATCATATTAAATATTCACGGCAGCAGATTTATGCAGACTCATGGATAAATTTTTAAGTGGAAGTAAGCGAGCATTAGACGATAGTCAAGCATCAACAAGTACACAGATGAGCGTGGTTCCGAAAATAAAATCAAGAAAATATTCTCAAGAATACTTAAATTTTGGGTTCACCAGTACTGAAGAAGAAATGCCCCTATGTATCATTTGCTCAAAAATGTTGGATCAGACAGCATGAAACCTAATAAACTTAAATGACATTTGGAAACGCTTCATAGTGAGTACGTCAACAAACTCAGAGAATTCTTCGAATTAAAATTAAAATCATATAAAAAGCAAAAATCATTTTTAAAGAAACTTTGTGAATAAAAAAGCTTTAATTGCATCTTACAAAGTTTCATATAAAATAGCCAGGTGTAAAAAACCTCACACCATTGGTGAAGAGCTTATTTTGCCAGCAGCAATTGAGATTGTAGAAATTATGTTTGGAGATAATTTTTCAAAACAATTGCTGTCCATACCTCTTTCAAATGATACTATTGCTCGTAGAATTGGTGATATAGCTGAAGATGTACAGTGTCAGCTTTTCTCGAAGTTGTGTGACAAATTGTTTTCAATACAGCTTGATGAAGCAACAGATAGTAACAAAGATGCTCATTTAATTGCCTATGTTCGATTTTGTGATAATATGTCAGTAGTAGAAGAACTACTTTTCTGCAAACCAATAGAATTCAAAACAACAGCGCTCGCATTATTTGCTATTTTAAATGATTTTATGAACGAGGCAAACATAGAATGGGAAAATTGCGTCGAAATATGCACCGACGGTGCTCGTTCAATGTCCAGAAGATTACAAGGTATACAAGCACTTGTAAAACAAAAATCGACCTAGTGCTTTGAACACATTGCATGATCCACAGAGAAGCTTTGGCTTCGAAAGAAATGGGCCCTGGTCTGAATACTGTGTTAATTACGGTTGTAACCGTAGCAAATTATATAAAAATGAGACCCTTGAAATCGAGAATCTTTTCCGCACTTTGTAAAGACATGGGTTCAGTATATTCAGCGTTACTATTTTATTGCGAGGCAAGATGGTTATCATGTAGAAAATTTGTGCAACGTGTTTATGAATTAAAATAAGAAATCTCCGTTTTTCTAAAAAGAAGAAAACAGACGGGAGGCCGAAAATTTTCGCGATGGCTTATTTGTGATGAAATTGAGCTACTGGATCAACATATTCGAGAAATTAAATAACTTGAATCTTCAACTCCAAGGAGAAAATAGACATATGTTGGATACGAGTGATAAAGTTAATGCTTTTTGTAGAAAATAGGAATTGTGAGCAGAAATGTAAAGTAAAAAAAAAAAAAAAAAAAAAAAAAAAAAAAAAAAAAAAAAAAAAAACTAACAATGTTTGCAAATGTGGATGCTTGTAATAAAACTTACAAGGCTGATGAAGAACATGTAAAAGTTGTTTTAGTTGTTTTTATAACCATTGAAAATCATTTAGCCATGCTGGCAAAGAATTTTAAAAAGTATTTTCTTGCTGACGACAAACTGATAACAAGTTACGAGTTGGTTAGGTATCCATTTCACAAAACTCCCGAAGGACTCTCAATTGATGAGGAAGAAAAATTCATAGACTTCACGACAAGGGGCGAAATTAAAAGACAATTTAGTAATAAATCACTATTTGAATTTGGGGCAGGAGTAGAGGATGATTTTTCTGCACTAAAAACAAGTGTATTTCGCATTCTATTGCCATTTTCAACATCCTACCTTTGTGAAACTGGATTTTCTGCTGTGGCTTCTTTGAAGACAAAATACAGATTTCGGCTAAATATGGAAAAAGAGCTGAGAGTGACTATTTCTAACATTTAACCTTCCTTCGAAAAACTTTGCTCTGCAAGACAGGCCCAAGGAAGACTAATAGTTATTAAATTTGTTTTTAATTTAGTATATTTTGATTAAGTAAGTTTTTATTTAGTAAATTGTTTTACTTTAATAAGCTATTAAATATGTCAAAATGTATTTTGTTTTTTATGTGTATGTGTGCTTTCCTTTCAGTCAGTTAATCAATTAATCAATTTTTTTAATAATATTTTTTCTTGAACATTCTCGCGCCCCCCCTCTAGTGTGCTCGCGCCTCCCTAGGGGGGGGCGCCCCACAGGTTGAGAATCGCTGCAATGATGTACAAAAGGTAATTTGCACGAGCATTCATTCAAATGAAGATTACTAAACAAATTAGATTACTTACCCATCGGAAAGCACAAGTTGGGCAATATCGTGCGCTGTGGTGCCATCGAATTGACCTAACCTCTGGTCTCGGTAGATAGCATTCTCCTCTACATCTATGTTGGCACCTCCGTCTTGGCCCTGCGGAGGATACTGAGATGAACGCGCATTGCTCGAAGCTCTGTTGCCGGATAATCGAGTGATAACGACATCTTTCAACATGGCGAAATTCCACCCTAAAGGGGAAATTGAAGTCCACAGTAAAAGCATTTTCACACTATAACATAAAAGAGTGGGGGATAGTTTATCTAAATTACCCAGAATTTGACTGCTTTTGCTACATCTGAAAAAATTCAAACAAAACATCCAAAAATTGTATGATTTCCAACAATCTTTTATAAACGCCGGCAGTGGTCTCCTCAAAACGTTCTCGCGGGCTCTCTTATAGAAGTGTTATCCTAAAGAACGCCTTAAATGGCGTTGGCACACAATAGTTCCGAACCTTTATTAGCCTTTCACGTGAATTTAACGTTTTTACTGAATCTTTTGAGTCTTCCTCGGCGAGTATTTTGATGATTAATCACTGGGATGCGGTTAATAGTATCCGAATATTAAATTTGTGTTTTAGACATGCTTTTCTTAACCGATTGGAACCAAAATTTCATACAAAAGCTACATTTGCAATCACAGAATCACATACTAAATTTCATATATTTAAATCATTGCGTCTTTGAGTTATCACTTTTACATGTTTCTAATAGTACTGGCGAACAGACGTTCAATCCCTTGTTGTGTTTGGCTCAAAATTTGACTGGTGTCTACACTATAGGTGTTAATTCTGTGCATCGTATTTTATCTTCGCAGCTCTATTCATTTTGAAGTTATCGTGTTAAATTATATATGACCAGCCGGACGGACAGATTTTCTCTGAGCGGATTTTGCTCAAAATTTAATAGAAATATACAAATTTGGTATAAAAGCCCATACCAAATTTTATCCCTACAGAGGAAAGGGGTTTTGAGTTATTTTTGTCATAGACAAACAGACACAAGGGCATTTTCCAAAAATGTGATTTTCGAACTCAGGATAGTCTAAAACGTGCCATTGCGTCAAAATCTCGAGTTCGAATTTTTTGACATTATACTTTATACTAAGTATACGAGAATGTAAAAATATGAATATTATTTTGAAACTAATGAAAAGTAAGAAAAATGCGCCTTTTTAAATGGATAATGAAAAGTAATTTAATACACTAACCGTCTTTGACAATCAGCTTGTTTCGTTCAGATAATTAAATATTTATGTTGCTAATGATTCGCATAGAATTCATTTATAGTTTTAAATAATTAGCCTTCTTATTTAATACGACTGCAAAAGCTGAATTCAATTGAATCAGTTTGTTGCACATTAAAAATATGTATATATTACGAAATAAAAGCGAATATGAAAGTTCTACTAAGTTAAGGACTAGCAAAAGCGCATCACTGAATATTTTGATGAATGAGTACAAGTTCCATCATAATATTTTAAAGCATTGTATCAAATTGAATTTAAAAATATTTTTTAATTAAAAGGGGAATTTTATTTATATATATATATATATATATATATATATATATATATAAAGATAATTCAATGACTATTTTTGAAGAATAATAGTTTTGGAAAATATGATATATTAATTTCAATAGGAAGCCACTCTTCTGATTACGGTTAAACCTGTTTCTTGCGCTCAATTAAGCTTTCTGTTTGAAGAATATCTCTTTATTTTTACTTTTTATATATATCTTCTTTCCTTTGCGTGAATGAAATTTTTGGTGAAAGGGCGAACATTCTCCAGGACATTTCTAATAATATTTTGCAGCTCCATTAATTTCTTAAGCGAATTGTTGAATTCAATGCAATTGTAAAAACATTCAAGGAAGCATTCTGAAATTCGAACGATGATTTTCTACATTTGACTGTTGCCATTCAACAATTAATAATAAAAGCGATTTCTCAGTCATGGAGATTAGCGTTTTATATAAATAAGTTGTGGCGTTTCTCAAAATGTAAAAGAATGCTTTGCAAGCAATCCAGTAGTTGGCACCTATTCATATTGCTTACAAAAGCCAAATTTCCAATTCCAGAAATCAAGAAGGCTTTTAAGGTGTAAAATAAACAGAAAGCTTGGAAAGAGATATAAATCTATAAATTATCTGTAGAAAACTTTATGCAATCAGTCTAAGTATGGTTGCTTTGTTTAATTACTTATTTAAATATGAGCCATTTTTCATTTTCATTTCTACTGCATGTCAAGGGAAGCGTTGGCAAAATAATGAGGTACCAACCATTAGATTTTAGCCGAATGAAATTTTAATATATTGCATTGTGAACAGTGATATTAAAAATGCATATGTAGAGATAGCTACAAACAAAAGCTATGAATCTTAATCCTTAAATGTATATTGTTGTCAATTGTCTATATCCTGCTCCACTTCATTGTATTCAAAAACCTGAGTGTGTCCGTTTCAGAACGCACGTTGATAACCTTAAACAATAAATCATGTGTGAAAGAAAAAAGTTGACATTACTTTTGGCGGGTAAGTTACATCTTTTATATATATATATATATATATATTTGAATGTGGTGGGTGATGAAGTTCGGTGCGTTACCTGAAGAGATAGTGTCGATTGTTGAGTTCCCGATAGATGAGTGATCTACCTAATTGTTAAAAAATGACTTCTCATTTGTTGTCAGGTGAGCTATCAGTATTTGTT
This sequence comes from Argiope aurantia, assembly GCA_026543865.1. Lineage (NCBI taxonomy): Eukaryota > Metazoa > Arthropoda > Arachnida > Araneae > Araneidae > Argiope > Argiope aurantia. Next base: position 422,561 of record JAPMOR010108372.1, on the reverse strand, counting down.
GTTGTATTTGAAAATGGCATTACATAGAAGCTATATTTTCGGGAAATACTGCATGTTGCCAAAAGTCTACATACAGCTTTTTTAAAAATAAATATAACATATTATTACTTGGATTTTTTTTTATTTATTTTTTACTTAACTTATGACTATTTTCCAATAATAAACGATTTTTTTTAATTCAAAACAAATAATCATTCATTTAAGGGTTAAATATCTTTTTTTTTAATGTATGAAAAACTTTTCAATCTTATTTGTACCCTAAGTGCCACCTTTAAGATATTTAGTCTAAGCCAACAACATTTAGTTTTATAAAAAGGCATAAAACATAAATGAGTACAAACTATTTTAAAAGCATATATTTGAACTCAAAACAAAAAACATAAAAAAAATGACATCATTAAAAATAAGCGCATACACTTAATACAAAGATGTATTCTGATTTTAAAATTCCACAATGAATTAGAACGCAACAGATTCAACAAAAACCGTCCAAAAAAGAGTCGCTATCAAAATTCTTACGGAAAGTAAGATCTCAGATGCTAAAACGCTGCTGGTTTAAGATCATATCCTTAAAGCTGCTGTAACAATCTATTATTTGGAAATAAAATAAAAGAAGATTAATGAAACATACGTTTTGGTTCTGCATAGATAAGATTTGACAATTTCAGAGTCAGCTGGTATAGAAACTCTTATATCTAATGCTCGTTTTTGCATTGATTTTTTTATCTTATACTCTATGCATAAAAAGTTTAATGGATTAATATGAAAGCTACTTAGATTTAAAGGAATGAGAAATAATTTTTTTTCAAACAAAACCACGAGAGAAAAAAGTCTTTAGGCGTTTTTCTATTTTAGAATAGAAATAATGTATTTTATACCATCGTATCCATTATTGATATTTTTAAATTGATTGAGGATCAATTCTGTCAACTAATTTAGAATTATTGTTCCATTGTTTTAACTTGATTCTATAGATATCAAAAAATGAATAAACACTATTTAATTTAAGCGTACAGAAACGTCTGTTGTTCCAGCAGAGATCGTATCTACTTAGTTGTTAATGTGCAAATTATCTAGATAAATTAAGAAATGAAACAAATTTCAGCATTTTAACTTATCAGCCTAGTTAAGGAGCATATTAGCTGGCTAATCTGCAGATGAACTGTTCTGCACTTTTGAGGTAACATTTCTTTTCAAACATTCATTATTCCTTTTATTTTCTCAGAAACAATGGGAATAAGCCTGGGGCAGCGACTGCCTGCGGTGAAAAATATAAATATCTACTTACCATCACCTTCTTTGACCATGGCCCTTATCTGCAGATCCTGGCCTACTCTTACGGTGGCGCCGGACTTCATCTCTCTGTTGAAAGTTCTGGAACCTTGACTGCGACTCATCAGAGACATTCGGCAGGCTACATCGCGAGGTCCGCTTCGAAACACTTTTTTCGTTTGTACGGAACGACCCTCCACCCTGAAGAGAAATATACACTTCAACATTTTTTTTAAATGAATAAAAGCATTCCATAATTTTCACGACATCGTGCAGTACTTATCAATACCTGGTGCTACTTGGAAAGATGATTAAATAAGATTAATAATTTGAACACATTTGTTAAATTCACACTTTAGTTTAGTTATATTATATTAACATCCCGTTTTCAAGCAACACTAGGACTAATTAGAGATGGACCTCATAATTTTGAACCGCGGTCAGATGACGAGGACGACACCTGAGCTGTCAGTCCCTCTCCAATCTTGGCCCTGACCCATTTAACTTTCTTATACAACTGTTATTCAATGGAGCCGGGTACCGAACCTGAAACTCTCCGGTTTCGAAGTCGAGATCTTACCACCAGGCCACCACGCTCCTTATGCCAGGGTATTGAGCATTTTAATCTTGGATATCTGATCTAATAATATCCTAAATCAACAAGTGGCTTATTATATCTAAAATTGGCTGATTATTCCTTTGTTCCTCGGAAATCTATGAGGATGGAAATACTTCGCCAAATCGATCACGAAAGCTGTTTATTACAAATTAAATTTCACACCTAATAATTGAATTTTTTATTTTTTAGTTCAAGCTGTGGAAATATTATCAAATCGCTTAACATCATCTTACTTTTTAACTTTATTTTTTATTTCCTTATTAGCAAAGAAGAAAGTTTTTATTTTCCCTTTAAAAAGTATTTTTAGAAAATAATTTGTAAAAAAGGTAACCATCAATCCAATGTACTCACGCCGAGCCCCGGATGTCCATAACGTGTTGTGTTGTCGCAATTCTATCTTGTGGCTTGCACATGATCATGACGTATTCATCTTCAGCCATGCGCAGACCTTCCATGTAGGGAAATCTAATAGTCACTGAAATCCACTCCTGGAAGGAACATAATGCAATTTATTTATCTTGTTTGCAGTGGTGATACGATAGAATGACAAAATTAGCAAAATGTCACATTGCATACGGGTCACAAGATTTCTCGTTTTTAGCAATCGGAACGTTGTGGCCGGATCACGAGATTTCTCGTTTCCATGTTTCTTCGGCTAAATCGATGCATAACCAACCAGAGGCGAATATTTTTGTTACTTTACCAGGATAACGAAGTCTTACGCATTCTTATAACAAACGATTAGCAAAATAACTGAATGTCGACATTCTAAGCATACAATCGGTCAGTATAGATAATAGGTCGGTAGAGCTGTACCGATAGTTTACCATACCTTATAAAGTGCTTTAATATTGTACATTTTGTTATTATTTCAAAGTTCGTGTAAGGAAACGTTTTTAAAAATGTAAACATATTTATATAATAAATAGATGTATAAAATATATAGTAATATTTAAGAATACTTTATGTAAATATAATGCCAAATGCAAATAAAAAAATGTGCATATAATTCATCCTGTTGCTTGCCGAGCATATTTCTAGAGCGTTTAAAAATGTGCAGGTCCTCGGAGCGCGTTGAGCTCGCTGAGCAATCTGTTAAGAGACACTAAGCATCATATAAAAAAAATACAGCTATCTGATTTCTAATCCAATGCACTCGGGACTAAGGCAGAGCTAAATTATTGAATGCTAATGAAGCATTAGAGAAGAATATCGTAAAAATTAGTACAATGACACTTAAAAAAAAGTTCAGAGACAAGACAAATTATTTGTGAAATTATTCTGTTAGGCAAATTAAGCGAACAGTAAATGAAATGCTTGAGGGAGTGATGTTTATGTGCATCTTTAAAATCTTATAGAATTTGTCTTTCCGAATGAAGAATAAAGCAGCGTTCACACGAGGCCAACCATTGAGCGCAACAGAAGGTCACACCTACCTCAGGAACATCACGTGACCCCAATGGCAAAGGGTGGTCTCAACTACTTACCATTGTACCATTTCGGTCATGTGATCTTCCTTAGGTAGGCGTGACTTTCTATTGCGCGCAATAGTTGGCCTCGTGTGAATTCTGCTTAAGACACAAAGCAATTTAAAATATCAATGGTAGACTTTTCCACTTTAACAGTTATTCTCAACCTGAGAGAAAGTCCAGGAAAAGGGAATCTGAAATAAAACATATAATGACAATTAACAAATTTTCACAACGTTTATCTTGATTTTTCCTTCCTACTTTTTACAATTTTTAAGTCTTTGACCATAATCCGTAACAAATTTAGACGACAATACGGTAGAAATTACGTGATGAGTCACTACGGAACACGAAATAGTTTTTTAAGTATTGCAAAAGTAATTAAATATTGTTGTTAGCAGAATTCAGTATTAAGAGCTAATAATCTTCATATAATATCAAAGGCCTTTAATATAATTGAGTCTAATATGCATCGATAGTCAACGTGTGTCGTTGACTATCTTTATTCGTGTTGCCACTTGAATTGTCTTTTGAATTTTGTTTTTCCTAGATAGGGTACGGAAATTTCGACCTCGAAGTTCCTAACCTCCGGGCATGACACATAATACGGGTATTGACATGGCATTGAGAATACTTATCAAGTGTTCGTGCATTAAGAAGGTGGCCATCCATTACTGTGAGCAGTAATAAAAATTCAGAATATTTTGAGAAAGAGAGGGAGAGAAAAGCAGAATGAATTTTACATAAGGTGGTTTCGGCAAAATCGGTGCAGAGTCATGTAGCAGTGAGAAATAAAATTCTATTACTTTGTTTTCCTTTTAATCCCTTATGTGTTCTGTCATTACCGACATTACCTTGCGTACCACTGATAGGTTACATTGCACGTAAATGTGGCATTAATAGTCAAAAAGCTAATATAGTGTTCAAATCCCAAATTTCACCTTTCCTTTGCCGTAAAGCTGACTCCTTGTTTGCCCTAAACGTATAAATCAGAAACATGTTCCTAGGACTAACTTCCACCAAATGTACTCACCTTTCCATCAGATCCTTGCTGCACCCTGACCCCACATTTGTTGAAATGCTGTACATACATTGCGAACGTCCTCTGGAATCCCGCGCCTTCGTTGGGCCTCATGGCACAGTCAGCAGCTGTGTAGCTCGGCCCGGCTGCGTCCTCAAACACAGGCTGGGACGTGTACTCGGCGGGAGGTATGATGACAGCAGACAGGAATGTCATGCCATTCGAATGTAAGCACTGAATATCTGCGCACATGAAATGATTCATTTTAAGGAGTGCAAGACCGATTCAGTTTGGTTGCATTAACGTCACATTTTAAAACAATACTAGGGCTATTTTGGGACGGACTTCGTCATTTTCAACTGCGGTCAAATGACGAGGACGACACCTGAGCTGATACCCTCCTCTCCAAATTTTCACACCATAGCAGCGGGCAAGACCGATTGAAAACAATTACACCGAATATAAATAGCTATAAATTTTATTTATACATTTGTATGTGTGTGTGTAAAACTTGGATTTAAAAAGTAAACATTGGTTTTTTTAATACTTAAAAAAAAATTAGAATTTCAAGGATACAGTTCAATTTTTTAGCTTTGTCAGGATTTCGTGATCCAAGCCATGGTGAAAGCAAAATGGCGAACTCAGTGGTCAAGCAGAAAAGATGAAAAGAGATATCATGAGAAAGAACTTCGATCTTATATAGTTTGAGAAGGAAGGACATATATTTAGATATTTCAAATCTGTAATGTTGCTTCCCAGCACAGTTAGTTACATCGTAGAAAAGACCATTTTACGATCAGCATTATTAGATGCTGATCGGATACCGGATCATTAACCCCAGAGCTTGGTGACGAATTTGGTGACTTTGGAGACAAAATAGATGAATTTTCAAGAATTTTGGCGGTAGAACCAATAAGAGCTGAGACATGCTTAATTATTCAAGAAGCTTCTTTGCTCTGCTCCGGAAACTATAAAAGTCCAAGCCGAAGACAGTCGAGGAGTAATGGTCACGTTAATGGAACGACAGCGAGGCATTATGCTGTCTACCATTACCAAATTAATTTACCGGGGTTAAGTCCCTGCCGGCGCTAGGCGCCCCATCAACCCAACTCTGATCCAAAGACAGTAGAGGAGTAGTATAGAGTAGCACAGTGAGTCAACTGCAAATTATTAGGATCAGTCTATCGCAACGCAAACACTGAGCTCAAGCGATTGGTAATTTGAGCTGTGAGCCGATTCCTGGAGCTTATTATAGAATCAGAATCCAGTCGTGTGAGGAATAGTGAATCGGAAATTGGATCAGCTAAAGCGAGGAGGCAGTTGAGAATTGCAGGCGTTTGGAGAGACCGTAGAGATTAGCTACCTACATTCCCTCCTCCTGCAGAGTTCTGTTTGGTCGTGTGTGCTTTGGTTGTTGTTAGTTATCAATTATTACTTGTGGCATGCTGTTTGATCCAAGTGTGTTTCTGTTTATTTCTTGTGTACGTCTTGGCTGTGTTTTCGTGTCTTCGTGTTAATAAACGTCTTCGTATGTTATTGAGACCTATCGATTCCATACATCCACCCGATGACTTGACGGACTTAGTGGAAGAGGTCCCGTAACATTTGGTGTCAGCATGGATTTTAGCTGATTTTCCTAATAATGTATATAATTGTGTAATTAATAAAAGCGAAGAATTTGCGTATATTTATCAAGATTTAATGTGAGTCGCGGTATCATGATGACGGGATTGGTTTTCATGTTCGAAACCCCAAAGAATCACCATATAGGCGCGACTGGTGCACGTCAACTCTATTAGGGACAAATGTCCTATTGCTGGTGAGATACGGAAACTTGGACAGGAGAATAATGAATTAGATGTCGTCTTTGTTACCTAATCAAAGTTTGTAAAATGAAAAATAGATAAGTTCGTCCCAGAATAGCCTTTGTGTTGCTTTGGAACGGGGACATAATGTTTAGCACTGCTAGAAAACATAACTATATTTAATTCTTAAATTAAACAATTATTAAGTAAAGTGGAATTAGATTTCTTTTAGGAAAATATAATGTATTAAAAAACAAATTTCAGATTACTTAATTAACTTTT
>JAPMOR010108372.1:225088-415693 GCA_026543865.1 Argiope aurantia | reverse complement strand
ATTCACACGCGTAAACTTTCTGGATGTAATTCGCTACCTCTAGAGTAAATGTGATTCAATACAGTTGAGTGGGGGAGGGATCATGTTAAAATATATGAATAAATTAAATTCTTATTTTAATTAATTTTAGCCATATTTTGAAATTTAGACAATTACCCACCTTCAGCGTGCATACCACCCCTAGTCACATGATCATTTTCCACATGATTATTAGGATTATGAACGTTCTGGGTGGGTGCGGGAGGTTGGACGAGAGGCGCCGGAGGTCGAGGCTGATCTAAAGGCGCTGGAGGTCGCGCGGGTTGAGGTCTAGATGGTGGTGGACCAAGTGGGGCAGGTGGTTGAGGTTCAGATATCCATGGATCAGGATCCCACCAACCAACTCCAAAACGATCTGCTTTCTTCTAAGAAACAAATCATTCATCTTTTCACAAATAAATTTTAGAAAATTTCCAAAGAAAACACATATGTTGGAACGACATGCACTGTAAAGCAAATAATATGTGCTTTTTTTAAACTTTAATACAAGAATATATTAAAAATTATTCAAGAAAAAAATTAATTAAATTAAATTTCAGATTCTGTTGTCTTCAAATTAAATTAAATAATTTTATTTCCAATTTATTAAATTTAAAAATATCATTTTTTAAAAAAAAATTAAGATTGAATATTTAATGAGATGAATAATTACAAATTTTAAACATCCAGTTGTATTTCGGAAATTAATCGTTACTAATCAATATGTAATATAAAACCCATAATTAAAATTTAAAAAAAGCATGAAAATTTTTAACAGCTACTACACATCGCATGATTATGAATTAATCCAAATAAAATATCTCATCATACTTATGATGATGTACTTAGCATACTTAGTATATCTTAATATATTTTGTTCCCTTGCATAATTTTGCAGGAAAAGGAAAATATCTAATATTAATATTTAATTTATTAGAAACTGCAATACTTTTTGATTGCACATTTTAATATAAAACAAACAATTTCTTTTTAAACAATTAAAAAAATTAATATAAAACTGAAAATTCCATTGTTGAATGCGACTGAAATATGTTCAAGCAAGTGTCTATGAGCCTGCCTCTGGCCAAAATGACATGGTTGGAAATAAAGAACAATGAAGTTCACTTTTATTTTAATTGCAGCCAGTTACCCCATTACCGCAGAGCTAAGCCGTATGAAAAAAGATTATTGTGACCGGCTCATTAACCATCCAAATTTTTGTATAAGAAAAGAGCGGCCAACGAAAGTTCGAAGAATCTCCAAGAGCTGTAATTGTTGGTAAAAGGCTAGAAATCTTTTCCATCAATTCTTTTAATATTTTTAAATTTCCAGGGTATTGTAACAGAGTTGTAAAATTGAGAATTGAGTTAAAATTGTAATATTGTGTTAAAATTACTATCCATAGTGAGTCATCCTCTAATCTCTTTGAGTTGGGCACATTCTGTTATGCAGTGCTGGAATGAGCCTATTTCGCCACATATACGTGTGCTGTCTTGCATCGTTCCTAATCTGTAGAAATATTCAGGTAATCTTCCATGTCCCGATATGACCTGCACAATTATCGATTGAAATATTTTTTTATAATATTTTATTTCGGTATGAATCCATATGTTACGCATCCTTTGCTCAAAATGATCCATCTATCCTGCAATTGCATAGTCATCTCTCTTCTAATTTCCCTTTTCTTTTTAAACATTTGGAATGATTTTGCGATTACAATATCTATTTCGTCTTTCTGTGCAGTGTTTTATCCATAATCATCTGCTCTCTCGTTTCCACATATTCTGGTATAAGCCTTCATCCAATTTAATCTAATCCATTTGTTCTCTTTGACCAACAATGACGGGTACTGGTGGAAAAATATAGTCACTACTACTGAAGAGTTTATGCAACCGCATATCACAGCAAGCAGCTCCAGACGAGATTTGGTCAAGAGAGGAGGGAATAATAACTTCAGTAGGAAATAATAACCTTCCACTAAAGTAAGAGAGAGAACGAAAATTTGGAAGATTATTATATCTCACGTTGAGAAGCATTCCCATAATCAGCGCAACAGTTTTATTTCTATTCTTTCGGAATAGAATTTAATTTAACTATAATGTTGCGTTTCATTTTAGCCAAATTTTGAAATGTAATCAAAGATAAATATCTTTAGACACTTTCCTTGTGAAAACAAAGCATGCATCATCAATAGTAAATTATATTATTATAAATTGCTTAAACATTTTGTTCGGAGTAGAACACATTGTCCTATTTTACATGGATTGATAGGCAAAATATTGTTTTCTAAGAAGAGTTTTGCATCACGAGTAAGATACTCCTGCAACGAGGTTCTACTGTAATGGAAATTCAAATAATTCAATTAATTTTTTACAACGAATTTGTTAATGAAATATTCATTTTTATAAACAGCTAGCTGATACCCGGCATGTTGCTGCACCAGAAGAGATAATTTTGGAATTATCGTTTGACATTTGAAATAGCTGTCTTGTTTAGTTAGGAATGATAAAAAGATGGATACTTATTTTCTTACAGACCATGAATGCATTCATTGAAATTAAATGATACATAAAGGAGAAGTATAAGTAATATTTTTTTATTTTATTATTCAAGTATACTTTAAAGTAAACAATGATTTTTGTTCTGTATTTAGCAAAATCAAATAAATGTCTTGGCTTGAGCATTCAACATACAACTGGCCATGCGGAAAACATGGATTTTCTAGGTTCAAAGCAATAAGTTGGTAAAGTTTGATCGCAATCAAATAAATGGTACGGCAGTTCACAGAATACGAACAAACAAAGATTCATTTTTATATATTAGATATAATGATTGTACAATGTTTATATCCTTCGCGCAAGTATAAGCAATAAGTGGGCAAAATTTTATCGCAATCGGATGAACGGTACGGCAGCGCATAAAATACGAACAAACAAAGATTCATTTTTATATATTGGGAATCAAGATTTCTTACTTTGGTATCATCAGGCTGGTCTTCAAATGACGCTTTCATTAGGACTTGACAGAAGATGCCCCAAAAAATGAAATGTTCAATGAAATATTTCATTTCTAAAGTAAAAAATAATAATAATAATAAGGAAACATTTATAGGATTGTAAAAATGATTTGTGATGCATTCGCTGCTTCCTTAAAAGGAAATCACAAAGGAATTTGATTGAATGACAAGTAAAAGAGTGGTTTCAAAGGACTTTTGTATCTCGTCCATGTTAAAACAAGCGAATAATAGTTTTAAGATTTGTAATAAACTGTTTCAATTATGTAGATTTATTGAAATTTTACTAAAAATAAAGACTACTTTCTTTTTTTAATACATTGCTATTTTTATTCTAATGGAAAAGAAAATGGAAGAATTTTTTTTCTCTCAATTCCTCAGTGTATTTTGAACAAATTCAATAAAATCTTTGCTTAAAATAAAAAGAAGTCCATCTGACGTTTGTAAAAGATATTTAGTATATTTTAGCGTTTTTTTCTCAAATATAGCATTTCCACTTTTTTTGATTATGGAAGTTTATATTAAAAGAAAAAGTTTTACTAAAAAGTTAAAAAAAAAATTCATAGACTTTTTTTTTTGTGCAAAACTACTATAAAATATTTGTTACCGGAATCTCAATTTTTTTTCCTTTTGAAAATATAATGAAAAAAATCCTTTCATATCTTTTTGTATACGAAGTATAGACAAAGCAATGTAAAATGAAAAAAAAAAAAAAAAAATACCAGCTTGAGAGTTTGACGCATTTCCACCTTTTAACCTCCCTGAGCTTGAAAAACACATTTTTGGCACTATGTCTATCTATATGTAAAATAAATAAATAAATAAAAAGCGTTTTCAGCTATATGCAGGAAATTTGTTTCAGTGTTTACAATAAAATTTGCATATTTCTTCCAGATTTTGATAATATCCACACATAAAAAGTATGTTTGTCTGTTCGAACACGATAGTTGCAAAATGAAGAAATCTGGATGGATAAATTTTGGTATATAGATTTAGCATCTAGAGTGTCGATACCTTTCCAATTTTGAATCAAATCCAACCAGAGAATGGCCGTTTGTCGGTCTGTTTTTTATCAAAACATGAAAACGCGATAACTCAAAACCGCAATGATTTAAATATATAAAATTTGGTACGTAATTGTGTAACTGCAATTGTAGTTCTTTTTCAATTCTTGGTTACATTCGGTTGGGAAAAAATGCATATAAAATACAATTTCTATTGTCGGATGCTATCAAACCCATGTCGGATACTATTAAACACATGTTAAACTCCAAAAAACTCCCCATTGATCACACAATACATTCAGTAAAAGTGCTAAATTTAATATGAAATATAAATAATATTAAAATAAAATTAATATTAAAAAATTTTCAAATAATTTTTAGTCAATTCAAAAGTATATCGAGATTTTAACATATTTCCACAATTTTAAAGTATTTCTTCAGTAGCTTCGAAGCAAAGTATCGCACAAAAATTATTTTAACTTCACTAAAAAAAAATTTTTTTTAATTAGTCTTCCTGTAATACTAATTTTTTATTTTTATTTTAATCCAAATTTTACAAGCAAAAGTAACAATGCAAAGTAACAAACACACATTCACAAGCACAAGTAACAAATGTAAATGAAATAAGCATACTCTCGTAAAAGCTTTAAGCTACATACTTTTACCACTATTAATGTTATAAAAGTTAATAGTTTTCTGTGGACATTAACTTCGAAGTAAAAGTTTCACCTATCTTTTCAAACTGATGGCGCTTTTGAGTTGGCATTGTTTCTTTAGATTGATTTATGTAAAAATCTTTATGCTTAGAATGCAACGACTGATGTAATCAAGCGAAATGAATACAAGGCATACAAACCAAATGTAAAAAACTACGAGGTTTCGGGCTCCAGACTTTTATTATTGTATGTGTGTCTTGAATGTGCGTGCGTGCGGCATCGAATGCATTTACTAGATATTGTGTGTGTAAGCATGAGTGTATAAGTCTGTGTTTGGATTAACTTTATCTCTCCGAAATCCTCCTCCCAAATCCCTCCGCTTATAAAACTCTTACAAAGTACGGGATAAGTTTTTAAAATGGGATGTTTCCATGCTGAAATATTAACAAAAATTAATTTTTTTTATTCAGTTTTCTAAATTCGGTATTTCATTTCGATTTATTGTCTTAGTTCTTTGATTACTTTCGAGCATAATTGAATTAAAAGTTCAATTCGTTATGTTTTACTAATTTTCAAGATAGAATTATTTGCTACTCGAAGCAAATCGATTTCCAAAAAATATATATATATTTCAATACTTTAAACATGATTCTAAAATTTTCAATATATTCTTACAGATGAAATACTTTTAAAGTACTTCTGGAGAAAATATGTGTTTGTATTTTTTTAAATCTACGTAGATGTGATAAGTTTTTATCTCCCTCTCATATATCTTATCTCAAACATCTCATTTGAACACTCACAGAAAAAAAAAAGAGATGAAAGGAACATTGATTTGCCACAATTTGAAAATTTTTTTTATTAAATGGTGTAAATTAGTCTTTTTACTAAAATTCTGTACAGTTTCCTCTTTTGTAATTATATTTAAAATGTGCATTTAAAAAAAAAGAATAGAAATCTGAACCATAATGTTTTGAAAAATTAAATATTTTAAAACAATTCTTCTCTTTAAATTCGATAAATTAAAGGCTGAATTTTGAAAAAAAAAATCAGAGTTTATATTTTTTTATTGAACGCATTCAATATGAAAAAAATCAAATATTCCTTACGTATAAAGAGGAACATTGTATGTTTTATCATTATTTTTTCAATAAACAACCAACAGTAGAACTCTAAATATTTAATGAATTAATGAAAAAATATTAAATGTTTTCCTAACTAGAAATATATTTAATACATCGTTGTATTAAATATATTTCTAGAAACAATGGCTAATCTGTCTAGTTTTATCTTCTAAAGGCAAAAACCAGATAAATATGCATGCTTTATATTTCAAAGTTAAATTCTCTACATATACTTTCATGTGTAGAGAATATATTAAAATATTACTTGGAACTTTTTTTGTTTCTCTATAGAGTTTACTTATTCTAAAGCGAAATGCCTGAAACTTGAATAATAATAAAAGTCAAAGTAGAGAGTAAAATACTCTATACATAGAGGAAGAAATAATATATTTTAACCTTAAATTATCTACAAATAAATAGTAGTATGATTAAAGTCAATAAAATAATAAAAAAGTAGCAAATATGTATATTTACTTTTTAATTAGAAATATTTCTACTACCGCTGTAGTTTCTCTTATTATTTGTAAAATTTTTAATACTGATTAAAATTGCTAATTCATTAAAATTAATCATAAACAAGCTAAGTATATATTCTATGACTAAAAATTGACGAAATTGCAAAAAAGGTAAACTGTTTGTTCATGCCAAGGTTAAAACTAAAATGTAGAGATGTCACTTACCTCTGCGTTCTCACCGGCTATTTTAAGTAAATAAACTTGTTTGCTCCTTAGATGTCTTCCTTTATACCTTCTGGAAATTATCAAAATACAGGTCGCTACTGCACATAAAAAAAATATACCCTACTACCGAGATCTCCACACTAAATTTGAGTGTCAGACCCTTCATCTCTTTCTGACACGGGGGTCGAAAGACATTAGAAAAGCCCATAGTCAGAATGTCATCGAGACCCGAGTATGACAAGGGCGATTGTCTAGTGGCATTCCTTGCCAACAAGAAAGGAGGGATTGCAATGTAGGTCAGTATATACACTTAACGGGGCAGAGGCAGTTGACCAAACAATAGTATAATGTCTCGTTGGTTATTTATAATTTGCCCTGCGATCCCGGAAACGAAGATGTGTGCATAAAGTTATGGATTCCATTTCATCTAACACAGAGATAACTGTTATAATTTTAAAGAGTTGAATATTGTCTTAAGGTGAAAATAAATAAATAAATAAATGCCATATGTCAAGGCATAAAGAATAAAAAAGCAAAATTTGAAAGATGATATATGAAATTTCAGAGCAAAATGGTAAGAAATGCCAGCCCTGTAAGCCTTCTAGAGCAAAACAATAAACTCTTATAGTAGAGTAATTTACATATCATTTTGATGATGTAAATAAAGAATCCATCTCGAAATGAAACACAGATTCATGTTATAATTATAAAAACCATGAATTAAACTGGCTAAGGGCCCCCTGAAGCTGCAATTCTACGAGACTCAAATTAAATCTCGTTTCGATAAATCTAGACTTAATATGAATAAAATCTGGATTTAAAATTCTAGACAAAAATAAAGTTGATCACATAAGTAAAGACAGCAGCAATCTCTTGAAATGTTCACCGATTTTACATTCTCGTACTTAAAAGTATATAAACAAAAAGAATAGAAATGGTCACAAAATTCGATCTCTAGATTTTGAAGATCTCCCCGTTTCAAGTCCGTAAAAGAAGGAAATAACTATTTTCGAAAATGACGTCTGTCTGTAAGTGAGCATGATAACTGAAAGAGGAAATAAAAGCGATGCAATCTGTATGCAGTCTTTCACCAAAACTGTAGATTTCTATTAAATTTTGGCCAAAACTGAAGTTTGAAAAGTTGACAGCGATTTTCCTTGTTTCCGAAGAGCATGTGAGCCAAATTTCAATAAGATAATATTGAATCTGTAGATTTATATACACACCGGTTTAGGTTTAGTTATATTAACGTCCCGTTTAAAGCAACACTTGGGCTATTTGGGGACGGACCTCGTAATTTTGAACCGCGGTCAGATGACGAGGACGACACCTGTGCTGGCACCCCCCTCTCCACACCACACCACACCAGTGCGAGGACGTTTGGTCAGGACGGATTTAACGTGCAACTGACCCCCTTACACGACGCTTCTTCGGTGGAATCGGGTCTCGAACCTGAAACCCTCCGGTTCCGAAGCCGAGACCGTACCACCAGGCCACCACGGCCCTTTATATACACACAGAGATTGACATGTAGTCAATCTTTGTGACATGTAGTCAATAGCCTTTGGCGGCCAGCTGATTCGCCAGGATTCAAAAGTAACAAAAGTTTCTAATAAAATATTTTATATTATTTAATGACTTCTTCAATAAAAATTTTTAATCCTTTATTTACCGACGGTACTTTTAAAGCACCGTTTAAATCCGGCTGATTTCTTCACAATATGATTATTTTTTCTAACAGTATTTGAAATAACACGAAGAATGTATTTCCAATAGAAAGCAGTAGATGTAAGCAGTTTCTTATTAATTTAATTATTTTAATTGATTAAAAAAGGGGTTTTTCCCCCTTCTTCCTGGGTTTATTCTGTACCAAAATTTAACTAATGGTTCAAAAATAAATTTGTAAAATTGATAGTAAAATAATTTGGTAAAGAAATGATTAAAGCCTCAAATTTTGATAGATTCATATTATTTAAGGAGTCTGACGTCCTTCCATTTATTTTACTGTGCATTTCCTTCATTTTCTGTCAGCACCCTTAAAATTCATTTTAAAAAAGGATACATTTTGCTGTTTTTAGCCTTTTAACCATGTCACCTAATTTTGTAAACAAAAACAGTATAAAATTTAGCATTTTTCTTCGTATTAATAGCATTTTAAATCTTTTATCAATACTTCCTAAAATTTAGAATATATCGCTTGCTTCTCTGAAATCTGCTTTGCAAATAATGATTTAAATGAAAGGCAGGATAATAGTTAAAATTGTAAAGCAAAAGCGGAAAAATACCTGTAACTTTAATAATTACTTACATCAATAACTTTAATATTAATTAACAATTTATTTCAAAGTACGTATCAAAAATCGGGATCCATTATGACATAGCATCTATCAAGTATCAGTAAGAACGAATTGAATATCTTCAAGAATATATTTAACTTTCTGAGTAATGAACCTGACTTTTCGGTTTTTAATATTCATTTCAGAACCAGATAATTCAAATTTTTGTCCATATTTTCTCAAATTTTTGAGCAATAAATATTTTTAAAACTATGGGGATATCATTAAATGCACGAAAAGTCCGGTTCTTTCATTTTAAAAGTTAATTTACTAATTTAAATATTAAAAAGAAATGGCATTATATGCCTCTCAGAGTGTAAACAAATTTTTAAAATAACTATCTTAATTTTTAATAAGTATAATAATGCAGCTTGATAAATATATTTAAAAATTCATTTAGACAATGTATTTTAAGCTTTGAAAAAAAATTAAGAAAAAGATCTTGAACGCAGCAATATACCATTTAGAAAAATTATCTTCATTCCCATCTATTTGGCATTGAAATGCATCTAGAATTACTAATGAATTAATCACATACATAGATTATTCGTTTTAGGTCACATGACTTTCATTATCAACCACGGAGATTGCCAGCTTTAACAATCTGTCAAAAAAATTTTACCATGAAATATGGCTTCTTTTTTCAAGTCCGCTTTACTCACTGACCTTCTTATAACCCCCTGGCATTTTAATCCGCTTAAGGCATACAGAAGTCGGGGGATTGTTCTGTTTGGACAGCTTCCGTCTTTGACCTGTTCCGTTCGGACGAAGCAGGTTCAAGTACAGAAGCAACAAACTTCCTGACAGTGAGCTGAGAGTTCAACGAAAGATCCATTCTGTTCTCCGACTGAAATACAACAGATTTTTTAGTGCACCATTCAGTAAGAAGATTTATAAACATCAGAAACTTAACGTTCATTGTAATCTAGATATGCGATGCATTTTCATATGGCACTCAAATTTTCCATTGATTCGTAAATATTTTATTCAATTATACATATTGTTTTCATGTATGTATATATACATACATATTGTGTATTATACATACATATGCATACAATTTACATACATATTGTTCATTTTAAACATTAAGTAGAATTATTTATAAATATCTAGGCTGTTTTTGTTTTTTTTATCGCTTTTACCCTTTATAAGGCTAATTTTTTCTACTCGGTATATTAAAATATGTTTAGGACTCAGACTAGTTTAAGAAAAGTGACTCGTTCAGTTTATTAGATAAATTTAATTTGAATAATTAATTAGTTTGGTTAATTAATAATAAAATAACAAATCAAGACACACCGTTTTGTGCGAGACAAGGAATAGAAGCAAGTATATGTCTTACTGATAAATTTGTTTGAACTTGCACCAACCTGCATAACTTCATACAAAGATTGATGAATTCGGTGGGAAGCATATTTCCCATGATTCTAGAAAAGGTTAAAGTTGTATGTAAAAACTGAATACTAAATTTTTATCAGTTAACTAATTAACCGAGGATGATTTTCATCAGTTACATAAATAACTGTTATTTAATGAGAATGATTTTGTATTTTTTCTGTTGTTTTTAATTTGTTCAAGTTTTGATGCAAAATATTTTGATTGATAATGCTTCTAAAGTTTTATTATAATAGCTTTAATCTTAATACACCGTTACGTTTCTTAATTTTCTTCATTTTTGCTGTATAATATGAACTTAGGTTCCAATTTTTGTACTCGTTATATATACATAGATATGTATAGAATTATCTGATTGATTTCTTAAAAGGATTCTAGCTATTAAAATGCTTCACAAGATATAATTTTGGAAAAATTTATATTGAGCTTCTCCGATATGAATGCTTGATAATTAGTCTGCTTTGGTTACAAAAATTTTTGTTTAAAACAGCTTACTAAGATAATTTTGTTAAATATGTCTAATTGTAGAGAAAGACTGCATAAAAGTCTACAATGTGTAATTCTTTATCACTACATTTATTGAATCGAATAATATAAAAAGTACTTCATTGCTCCATTTAAAATATTTTCCAACTGGAAGTATATGTCTATCTCTAGTGCTTTAGAAATTAGCTAGCGAGTCGAAATCAGAGAGGACACTCCATATATTGACCAGTTTAAAAGAAATTTCTAGATTAAAAAGTACTAACAAATAAATTTGTCATTGCAAAGAATATAGTCGCCCTAATGGATGAGTTAAATAATATTTTTTCTAAATTTGAGTTTAAGACCTATTACGTTGTTTTGTTGATAATTTTTCATACAAAAAATGGTTAATTTTATTCAAAAAAATTAAAGAAAAAACCCGATTTTTATAAAATGGAATCAATTGTTGCTCTTACAGTCAAAGCGGACTATAAAAAGAGTTAATGCGTGCAAAATGTGCCATGCCAAATTAACTTTGAATTCCTTGGAGCATCTTACAGGAGAAAAATCTCCTGACATCAGTGAAACAGTGCAAGGCAAGCGGTGGTTAAATATTAAATAGCATACGCAGTTACGCTTGCCATGTTACAACGAATTGATCCTATTTCATCTCTTGAACTTATTATCAGAAAAATTAAATTTCATTCTTTCAAATAAAATTCAATTTCAGATTGCATTTTTGTTTATAATACATACAGTAATGTATTATAAATAAATTTCAAAAATACATAAAAAATGCATACAATGTAGAATAAATTACATATTTTTCATATTATGCACTATAATTATTCATACACTGATTGAATTATTAAGTTTTTACGTAAGGTGTGTTTCAAATTTTTAGAGACACCATATAAAAACATAAAATCGGAATAATTTTTACCTAATATCTGTAAAATCTTCTTTGAAAAACATGAAAAAATAAATATAATAAAAAAAATCTAAAATAATTAAATAAATATCAATGCTAATAAAAGAACAAAATAGAAAAAAATGCCAAATTTGTGTTTCAAATTTTTAGGGACAGCTAGATGAGATGGTGTATAAATTCAAGTTAAATCTTTATTATTGCTCATTTTCATTTACTACCAGTTGTTTTAATAACTTAAAAAGCTTATATTGAAAACGTCCACGTTAGTACTTAATTTTTTGACGAAGAAATATGGCTAAAGGTAAATGGTTATCAGATCTTGAAAAAGGCCAAATAAAAGCTTATTACAACGAAAAAAAGTCTTTGAGAAATATTACAGCCCTTATAAAATGTTCAAAACGTGCTGTTGAAAATTATGTGAAGCAGTTAAAGGGGAAAACAACTGCCATTCAAAAGCGAGGACCTAAGCCAAAGCTCGATTCACGTACCCGCAGAAGAATTATTCAGAAATGTGTGAATGGAAAATCATCAGTACGAAAAGTAACAAAAGAATTGAAACTGGGATGTTCTTACACTACTGTTTGGAGGTCAATCAAGAGCAATAAAAACATGAAATATGCGAAAAAGGCTTGCAAACCACCACTTGCCAAACAACACAAATTACAACGTTTATCCTGGGCAAAGGAATACATGCATTTCAAAGATGAGTGGATAGAAGTCATGTTCAGCGACGAGAAGAAGTTTAATCTAGATGGGCCAGATGGTTGGAGATATTACTGGCATGATCTAAGAAAAGATCCAGAGATTTTCTCCAAAAGGCAAATGGGCGGTGGATCTGTTATGATTTGGGGAGCTTTTAGCTTCAATGGTACATGCGAACTGGCATTTGTGAATGAAAGAATGGATTCTGATCGATACCAAGAAATGTTGCAAACACATTTACTTAATGCAGGACCTGGAATATGTGGTCCAAATTGGACTTTCCAACAGGATAATGCATCTATGCACAGCTCAAAATCAACAAAAAAGTGGTTTAGAGATAACAATGTGAAAGTTATGGAGTGGCCAGCTAGAAGCCCCCATCTAAACCCCATTGGAAATCTATGTGGTCTTTTGGCAAGAACGGTTTATGAAGGAGGGCGCCAATTTCCTTCGAAAATGCAACTTCAAGAAGCAATAATGGATGCTTGGTATTCTCTGGATCCATCACTTCTTCAGAACCTAATATATTCCATCCCAAACAGAATATATGATGTCATCAGAAAAAATGGTGCTAATATTGTATGGTAAAAAAGATTAATTTGTAGTTTTGAAGCTTTTAATTCCACTGCCCCTAAAAATTTGAAACACAAAATTTGTGCTACTCTTTTGTTTAGTTATTTCAAAGTTGAAATTTATTTGTTTAATCTAAATTATCTTACAATATTTATTTTTGTTATTTATCTAACTTGTTTCAGAAATAAATATCAAATATTTATTATTTACGCTTTTATTTTCATTTTTACT
The DNA here is from genome assembly GCA_026543865.1 of Argiope aurantia. Taxonomy (NCBI): domain Eukaryota; kingdom Metazoa; phylum Arthropoda; class Arachnida; order Araneae; family Araneidae; genus Argiope; species Argiope aurantia. Next base: position 402,562 of record JAPMOR010108372.1, on the reverse strand, counting down.
GGTGTCCCTAAAAAATTGAAACACACCTTATGTAGTTTTTACGTTAAGTTTTTATGTATGTATTTTTATTGATTATTTCAACAATCGCTGAAATATAAATTCCAACTTACGTCTGCTTCGCACTTACGAATTTCTCCGCCTTCGATTTACAACCTGCCAGCCAAAATAATCTCATTATTTCGTATTCTTATCTCATTTCAAAATCAAAATTTGGGTATCAACTATAGAATGGGGAATGGGGTGCCTTTTCATTTGTAATAAAAAAGGTTTCAATGCATCATTTCTTCCTTCCTTTTTTTCATTTACGATTCTTTATGGAAGCTAAAACGTTTTGAATTCAGTAATCAACTATGAAGAAATCCAAATCTTCCAGGAGAAAGATTATTTTGAATTTGAGAAGTAAAAGGTTTTTGGCTATTGAATTAAGGCTGTTAAGGAGTTAAATTCTTCAAAAATTATTTTATGCAAATTGAATAGACGCTGGGATCAAAACAATACTGGATCGCCCACCTTCGCTCTTATACATATCCAAAGAACTTGCGGTCCGCTGATCTCACAAGACCGATCCTTCAAAAGAATATGAAAATCAAAATAGGATTTTTTTTAGTCACATAAAATCGTCTAAATGTTAAATTTGAGAAATGGCCTTATTTATCTCTTTTAAATGTCTAATTTTATAGAAAGAATTAGCAAATGAACAGAATGGTAACATAGATTCTTGCGAGATTTCCGAAACAATTTTTGAAATTATTATTAGCTACTGGTATAAACATCATTTTCTAGTAATATGAAATGAATAAAAATGAATAACATATTTTGAGAAACGTTTTTCATTTTAAATTGCTTCAAATACATCTTTTTATATTTTTTGCTAATCAGATAATTTTGTTAATAACACTGAAATGAAGTGAATTTCTAATTCGGTAAATAAAATAAATTTATTTCAAATACATAAAATTTTAAGATGGTAAACAACAATTTGTTCCGAGAACAATAATAAAGGATAAATTGAGATACATTTTTAAAAATCTGTAACTACTTTTTATAACAAATTATCTCCCCTCAAAAATAAATAAGTACATAAATAACAGTTCCATTTTTGAAAATAAGAACAAAAATAAAACATTTTAAAAACATATATTTTTATAATCAAGTGTAATAAATTACCATGAAATACGAAATTAGTATACCGTACTGTTTTTTTTTTGGGGGGGGGGGTACTTATCTTCTAAATCTAGTATTTACATCAGTTTCCAACTCATGTGAACAGCAATTGCGAGAAAGCTGTAATTTTTACTGTATGATAATTCATATTTGTATCACTAAATATTGTGGCATGTGCGTAGTGATCGCGATGAATAGTTCCACAGATACTAAATAATTAAGTAATAAAATTGCATTCATAAATTTATCCCCAAAATAGATTAAGTGAATTAAAATTCATTTTATCTAAATGTATTTTCGATTTACATTCATTTGTAATCATCCATATAAAACCATCAAGAAATATTTGTAATACATCTATTAAAACAGAAAAAAAAAAGAACTGAAATATAAAAATAAATATTTTTATTAAGAAAATAATGCAAGTGAAAAGTATGTTATGTAAAAGCAGTCAAATTGGGCAAATATGAATCCCTTTGACCAAGAGCATTCATCAATTCCTTATTCTGATCTTGAAGATTGGCGATGGTTTGGCAAAGTTCTTTGATTTTCGTTTCTGATTTAACAATTAAATCGTCAACTTCTTCTTTCCATTTGCTGCTTATTTTGAATTCCGAATTTAATAGCTGTTGCAGCTCACTACACACATTTTTATAATGCTCCTCAGTGGAGTGCAGTTGTTTATTCAATGCATCCTGTTTTTGCTGCGATTCTTCTCTTAATCGAAAAACTTCAGCTGCAGTTGCAGTTTTCGTCTTTTTCAACTCTTTTTCTAAATCAGAGCACTTTTTCTTAAGTTTTGTCACCTCATCGTTGAATTTAATTCGATCTAATGATGACTGGTTGAAGTCTTCTAATAATTTTTGTAATCTACTTTTGGATGTTGCATATTCCTCTTGTAAGCAATGTATTTCTTGCTCTTTTGCAGCTTTTAGTTCTGCTAGTTCAATCTGAAGCGATTTAACTTTGAATTCATTTTCATCCCGGGATCTTTCTGCAACCGTAAGACGTTTGCATAAATCATCAAAGGCACTACTTGGCAAGCCAGATGAATTCTCAGAATACAAAAGTTCCAGTTTAGATTCTAATGCTTGCTTTTCTCGAGAGGCTTTCTCAAATAAACTCTGTTTATCACTGTTTTCTTGATGCAAGGCCTGAATTTCCTCCATTAAGCTTTTAATTTTTTCATTGGATTGTTTCTGAATTTCTTTTAATTCTGCTTTATACTTAAATGCTACCTTCTCGGCCTCAATGTCCATTGTCTGTTTAAGATGTTCGATTTCTTTCATGAACTGTTCTTCCCTGTACGCCATTTCTTTTTTCTTTAAAATAGCTTCTTGGGCTGTCAGTAAACTTTCTTTGGCATCTTTTTCTACAACAATAATTTCATTCCTTAATTTTTTATTCTGTTCCTTCAAATCGGCAACTTGAGAAGATAGTTCTGAATTTTCGGTTTTGACAACAGACATTTCTTCTTTGGTGGAAGACAAAAATTTCTCTGTTTCTGACAAAAGAGTTCGCAGCGAAGTAATTGTCTCCAGCATTTCTGATTTTTGGGAAGACAAATCTGAAATGATAGTTCCATTTTGAGTCACTTCATCCCTTAGCTGCTTCAGCTCGTCTTTACAGTTATCATATTCTACAGTCTTCGATAGTAACTCTTCATTTACTTTAGCCAATTCATTCCTATAGTTCGTCACTTCCACTGACAAAATATTTAAACCTTTTATGTATTCTTCTTTGATCTGTTGGATCAGCTTTTCGCTTTCACCTCTCTCACTTTCCACTAAACTTTTTTTGCCGATCAACTGCTCTTCTTGCTTTTCAAGCTGTTTGAGTGCTTCCTGCCACATTTCAAGCGCAGCATTTTTTGAAGCAACAGCTGCTTGCAATTTTCTCTCCAAATCACCAAAGCTAGTTTCAGAGATTTGCTGCTCTCGTAAAATAATATTTTCCTTAAGCTCATTGGTAAGCCTTTTATTTTCTTCAAAAAGTTTCGAAACTTGAAACCTTAGTTCGGTTTGTTGAGTTTTGAAAGAATTCAATTCTTCCACTAGTGTTTCATATGTGCGGAAGTATTCTTGAGATGCAGGATTCATTGTATTGACTAGAAGTGGACGAACTTTTGAATAATATAGGGAAAAAAAGGGATTTTTCGTTTATAATGATGACAAAAAGCAATAAAGATGAAATCTTTTGAGGATCGAATATTCAACAAGGAATTGCTCTGCATGGCAAGAGGAAATAAAGTACATCATTGTCAGATCAGCGTTCTATATTGCAATGAAATGTATCAAAATGCAAGCTGAAAAAAAAAGACATAAATATGTAATAATATAAGTATAAGTGACAATAATATAAAAAGATAAATACTTAATGTAAGGTAAAAAGTAAATTTTAATATAAATAATTGTTTACCAAAGTTATGAATTACTCAAAGATTCATTTTTGCCACATAAATCTATTTCAGCTACAACAAGTTTAAATATAAAATAATAAACAAACAACAGAAAAATTAACTGATTGGTTGAAAATGAATTAAGTTTTTTTTAAGTGTAAATGATTTTACGAGATTTTAAGAAATTTTACATAAGTTACTGCAATGACTCATGCCTGATAATCAGATAATATATTTAACCAGATAACTCCTTCTTATGTAATTTCATAAATGGTTTGGTGCAAGTACACAATAGGTATGAATCATAGGCAAGTGATGCAGTAGTCAAAGTGTTAAACCAAGCATTAATTAATTATTCAATTGAGCAATAAGTATACTCATTTAGAATATTATACAATAAATCTCAGCAATCATTTATAGTAGAATTCAATTACACTTGTTTCATATCTACTAAAATCATGCAATTTTTCATTCCTAAAAGCAAGCCAAATAATATAAAATCACTTACAATTTTATAATTTCTCCCATTGCACAAGTATAATGGTAATGTATGAAAATATAAGTTTTAAAAAACCCAAAATTTGAATTTGAATTCCAAACAACATCAGAATTTTTCAAAGTTGAATATTAGATATTAAATTTATGTGAAATTGCATAATAATATAATGAAATATAACAACGCAAAATGCAGTTTTAAGATGGAAAAAAATAGATCAAACAATTACTTAAAATGGGAAATATATTATAAAAATACAAAAACTATTTTTCAACAGAACAAAAGATAAGTGTAACATCTAAAATCAATCCGTAAAAGATAACTGCAAAATAAATTATTATTTAGAAATAGTATTCTATTTAATAAGATTTTATCCAAACTTTTAACAGCCAAAAATAAAAGACGGAAGAATTAATCTAAACAAAATGCATATTTCATACTAATCTCTATTAGTGCCCTAAGATTACGAAGCTACTTTTTTTTAAAATACCTTTTAATCTCAACAAAATCAGTATATATATTATGGCAAATGGGATTAATTCGATGACTATATTGGTGATTATTTATAATCCCCACTAGGTTTATCAATAAGTATAAATAATCACAGGCAATTATATATAAGCCCCAATTTATCATATATATTGTATACATTAAGCATAAATTTCATTAACTCTTGTATAAGGGAAAAAAATTTATAAGCAGTGGTACTGTAATATAACTATAAATAAACCTAATATTACTGATATTAAAGCTCTTTAAATAAATCAATGAATATATTCATATTAATCTATTATTTAAATATTTCACAAATCCAATTCACTAAAAATAGCTTCTATTTTATACCTACAATTTTTCCACCGACAAATCTTTTTAAAGTAAAAGGAATTCTTTCATATATTAAAAAAAATTAGCCACAATAAAAGGGAAACATTCTGTATTTTATAGCTACAATGCCATTTTTTTTTAAAGTAGTATCTTCCAAATTTGTGCTTAAATGGTGATGGTCTGTATAGAATTTCAGTTGTAATATTGAAGGATCCTTGACTTGAAATTCAAAGTCACTAAAGATTTATTGCAAATTAGAACATAGAGCCTGTTATTTAACATGCACTATGTTCTCATTTGCAACGAATGACATTTTTTTAATTAGATTATTTAGCTGAGTGTCAAGATCTCTCTTCAATTTGAATATTTTTAAAATTTAACCGTCAGCCACAATTATATTTATAATACTTTCTCTATACTTTGTATATGAGAAAACAGCTATTCATATGCTACAGTACATAACAGCTATGAACATATCTAGTGGACATTAGGTATTTTATGACTCTATGCAGAGCACATTATGAGGTCCTTCTTTTAATAAAATGGTCAACTTAATTTCACAATATTTTTTAACAAGTTAATAATTTATTTTAGGTAAATGTATTTTACATTTAATTAACTTAAAGAATATGTATTTGTTTTTATTTATTTATTATCAATCCACATGCTGCAATGCCGGAATAATTTATCTATTATTCCAGCATCCACATTCATATACAATATTTCTGAAGGTGTTTGATTTTGTAAACATTATGTCAATGAAGTATTAATATATCTTTTTGTAATAAAATATATAAGAACCTGATCACTTATACTTGATAAAATGTTAACATTACCTTAATGTTTTATCACTCATAAGATCTGTACTTTTTACAAATTTATTTATTTGGAAACAAGAAAAATAGTTTTTGAATCAACATGCTTGTGGCTCCCTCTCAAGCAATTGCCTAGTTCTGCCACTTTAAATATCTTCTACAGTAATTATCCTTTATTTTAAATAATACATTTTTCTATCATATAACTATCTTTAATTTTTATTGGTTCCGCAAATGAATATAAAATTTTAATCCTTCTTATATTAATACATAGTATAATTTCAAAAAAAAAAAAAAAAAAGAAGATGTACAATGGAACAATTCTCTAAATTTCACTCTATATGCACTCATTTTTGCACTTGAAAAAAATTACATACATATTATCTAATAATTAATTTCATATTGCACACACTTCTACACCAATAATTCTGTACACTCTTTTAAAATATATTTTTAAGTTAAAATTGACAGAATGAACGATATAAGATAAAGCTAGGATGGATACAATGGACTACAGCAATAAATGCTTTGAATCCCAAATAAATTTTCAAAAATATATTAATGCAGTAAAAAAACAAATAACACAATCTTAAATAACATAAAAATCAGACAAGTTATATTTGTTTATTCATGGCTTCAGATCATACATACAATGTAAGATTAACAAATGTTAAAAATTAGTAAAAACACCAAAAATTTCTTGCATCTCTTAAAATCAGTCACAATTCTTTAATGTAGATAAGAAAATAGGTTTCATTGAAAATATTTATCACTATCTATAAATCAAGAATAAAATTACAAAATTGCCAATAAAGCATATAATTTAAAATTTATTTCATCCCTTGAAGAACTGCCATCTATGTCTTAAAACATGAAATATTCCAATATAGAAATAAAATAAATAAGGGATTGTTCTATTATACCAATCATCCATTGCACTATATTCTTCTTTATAATACAAATATTTTTAATTTATTTTGTAAATATTTCAAGTTATTGAATCTTTAAGTTAAAATATGTTTGTTAGTTTCATAAATATTAGAAAATAATATTTTTTGGCAAAAATAAATCAACAAATAAAATTCCTTCTAAAAATTCTTCTGCCCTTGTGTATTTATTTCATGGATCAGAATATAAAGTTTTTAAATGTTAAGAGCACAAATTTTAAAGATAAAGAGCTTCCTCTTTTCAGCAACATGGTAAAAGTAGCATCTGTCATAAGTCCGATTCATAGCTAATTGATAGAAGTTTGAACTTCAGATATTGATTAATTACTGTCAAAAACCAGTTTTGTATAAATTTTTATGAAAAACCACCTAAAAAAGAATCTCAGTCTGTTATAAAAAATTTTTGTCGTAAACTTAAATTCTATTATATCAAATTTCAATTAATGAGACTTAAAACAAATTTCTATTAGATTAATATATATATAATGAAAATCATCTTTTTTTTAAAATATAAAAGCATTCATTTGTGACAAGAACTGAGCATTAATAACTTACTTAATTTTTTTTAAGTTTCATATTCAAATTAAAAATATGAAATAAATAAATAAAAGCTATTTCATCAATTTATTTTTCAATTAATATAACAAAATTGAATTCACCACTTTATATAGTTAGAATCTTTAAATATATAAAAAACAAACATTAGTACAAAAGAAAATCGCATCTAAAAAAACACCAAAAATGATGATCGTGAGGTTGTTTGAGATTAATTGAGAGCAAAAGATCTAAACATACGAATGGATAGTAAATAAACAATAAAATTGCTTTTCTTACATTGACTTGGTTGATTGCTATGCATGAGGTTGCAGCTTGGACAGATAATTAAGAAATATTCATTTTTATTTACAGATGAATTAGCCATATCATCAAAATCAGTTTAAATTTGCTTTCTGTTTATAACTGGGGAAAAACAAATAGATTATTTTATATTGATAATACTAAAAAAAATCAATGCTTCATTTATTTTATTTATAGCGTTTATTTGTTAAGTGGCATCATCACATTTCACTTGTTTAACAACAATATTTCGAAAGCGGGACCATTTAATTATTCTCGTAGATTTTGTGGTTTATTGAAAGATGAATACTCACATTTTTTTACAGTATTATTATAAAAATTCGAAAAATTGTCATAATGAAGACTCATCACATCCAGAAACTAGAAATAAAGTTGCGGAGAAACTTTTAGATAGAGTCTGTTGTAAAGTTATTAAATTAGTTCTTTCGGTAGTTTTGAATTATTGTGAATTTATCATGCATCTGTCTGAATTATTTAAGTCATTGTAGTATTGTTATAAAAGGCTGAAAGGTCAAGGAATACACATTTAAAATTTATAAATGATTAAATCTTTAAAGTCCCCCGCTTGTTGAAATTGAATAATTTAATATTCCGAAACGGCCGAGAGTAAAAAAAGCGGTTCATTTTCTTTGCGTAATCCCCAAGTCTTGTAACATATTTTTATCTTACTTTCTTCGACTTCTCTTGTGGTGGCAGCTTTTCGTGAGTAATTCAAGATTTTCTCTTCAGTTATCCTAGAGACGATTGGATTTATTCTGATTTCTTCTGCTCTCCAAGTCTTGTAAAGTATTTTTTTTTTCTTACTTTCTTCGATTTTTCTTGTGGTGTAAAATGGTTGGTATGAATGTGACAAATGAGGAATCCCTTAAATTGAGGGTTTTTTTCTTATTTAGAACGTTTGGGAGCGAAAGCATGTGTTGAATGGTGCATGAAAATGGGTTTAATTGCTGATGGTCCGAAGTGTGGTGAATGCGGGCAGGATATGGTTTTAACAGAAAGGAAAGATCGGGGGGATGGGGTTAATTGGGTTTGTAGAAGGGAAGGGCATTATTGTAAATTAAGCATTCGGGCTAATTCATGGTTTGAAAATTTTCAGATGGATCTGTCGAAGGTTTTATTAGTGACGGCCATGTGGGTGAAGGGTTGTACCCGTTCATTTATTATGGAAGAGGCCGATATCGCCAGGCAAACCACGACAGACTGGATGAGTTTTTGTAGGGAGGTATGTGTTTGCATGCTTGTGAATAAAAGTGTTAAACTTGGGGGGCCGGGTAAAATTGTTGAGATTGATGAATCAAAATTTGGGAAACGAAAATATAATAAGAGAAAGAGGGTTGAGGGTGCATGGGTTTTTGGAGATGTAGAAAGGGATTCGAACAAATGTTTTATGGCTGTGATACCAGATCGAACAAGTGAAACTTTGATTTCGGTACTGAAAGAATGGGTTCTTCCGTGTTCCACAGTAATGTCTGACTATTGGAAGGCATACGATTGTCTTTCATCCGAGGCATTTGTGCACCTGACAGTTAATCATAGTCTCACATTCAAGGACCCGTATACAGGTGCCCACACGAATTCAATTGAGGGGACTTCGGGAGCGTGTAAGAGATCTTTAAAAGGAACAAGAAGAGTGAAAGACGGTACGGACAGCTATTTAACAGAATACATTTGGAGGCGGTGTCACCGCTCCGGGGATAAATCGATCACCCGGCAGTTTTTCGAATCAGTCATAAAAGTGTACCCACCTGACAAAGAGATCGAAAAAGAGTAGTAGCCGCCATACCGACGAAATTCACATCCTTAAATCGGGTAAGTTAAAAAAATTTGTATTGCTATTTTCGTGCATTTTTTTAAATTTAACATTGTTTAATTATTTCTAATTCTTCTTTTTGTTATTTTTGTATTATTCATGCCAAATTTTTGTCCTGCCATAGCCCCATGGACTCTGTAATCTTCAGAAAAAAAATTCTTGAAAATAGTCATAATATTGAGAAATACAATTCTGAAGATTACAACGTCCGCAGGACTTGGCGGGAAATCGCCAAATGGTACCCGTCTCTAGAAATTATATATTAATATAATTCCTTACAAAGTGGTTAAATTTGCATCTTCAAAAGAATTTGAAATGTTGTATTCATCATCATCATTGCCTAAATCTAATTGAGATTTCTTTTTTTAAGGCACTTGAGTTGCAGCGATTATTCAGATGTAATGATTCCTTTGGCCTAACTGATTACTTCAAGCAGCATCCAGTGTTCTATATTCTTTCTTATTTTTTTTATCAGTGACAACTTCAATTCTCAATAAGTGATAATTACAGAAAACTGTATTGCTGGTAAATGTATAATGAGCATTTCTAGACATGTTCAGTTAAAGAAAGGGCTCAGTCTGATTTCAAAATTTTCATTTAAAATGAATATTTATGAAAAATATAAGTTTATACTTAAAGCTGAACCATAAAATATCAGTGTATATTAGGACATTTACATGAATTGCTTATAAGAATTTTTGTTTAATATCACATGCATATAAACATAAGTGGTAAAAAAAAATTTGTAGTTGGAAATATGTCTTTAATTTTATTGCAATGGATTTCAACATGTTTTAAGTTTTCAAGTACTTGAATTTCTTCTGTTTATTCACATTAATCATTTATATGAAAATTTGGAATAAAGAAATTGACATAATATTGAATGTTAATGATGGAAGAATCTGTATTTAATCAAGATGAAACATTTTCTAAATAAGTGTTAAAAGAAAAAGTGCATATGCATATTTAGGCTTTCATCACTGTTTTGAAACCACCAGTGTGAGGCACATGGTAAAATAATGCATAATATTACACAGAAAAGAAGAAGAAGAAAAATCTAATATTAAATTTATGTAAAAAAAGATTTTTGATATGAGAACTAATTATATTATTTATATATAAAATTGTTTATTAACATGCATTATTAAAGAGAAGAAGCTGGGATATTCTACAAATCATCTTGGCTTTATCGACACAATAGATTATATTTATACTATGCAATGTATGTTCATAAAAAATAGTTGTAAAAAATTATTCCTTAGGCATGATTTGAAAAATAAGGTTTTATAGTGTGCCTAAAATGAATCTAAGTGTTGTATTTTTATTTACAATCTGCTTCATAATGTAACATTTAGGGATTTTTGTGTGTGTGGGGGGGGGGGGGATTTCAATGACATTGTGAGTTTAAAAAATAAACACCAAACCCATTTTCATATTTAAAAATTTATTTTTCAGATGGGCTTGATTAATTATGTGGAAGATGGAGAGATAAGAATTAATACAATGCATATTTGAAATTATTCTTGAAAGATTTTATTATCATTTTTCAGTATGAAGTGAAAAATATTCCCTCTTGTATATACTTTATGAAGTGTTTAATAATCTCCCTAAATGTGGTGTGAGTAGTTTTCTTTTTATCTTTACATGAGTTGTTATATGCTGGTAATTAATTTTGAATTCAAATCTTACTGTGGTAATAGTGAAGTGATGAAATATTTTTTGGTTTGATTTTGCGTGCTGTATTGATCTTCTCCCTGTTTTAGTTCTGTTAAAGTTATGCAGAGAAATAATATAAATCATAACTGTATTTTTTTATTAAGATGCAAATCATATTTCCTCCCAAGGAAATAAAAGAATAAGAAGAAAAATTTTATTAAATATTTTTTTTTCTATTTTGCTTGATTTTATTTACCATCTTTTATGGAATTTCAATATTCTATTCTCATAAAAGTTATCTTCAGTGGCAGGAAAAGTTTTTAAAAATTATTAGTGACTATTTGGAAATAATAAAAGCCCATATAAGCAACAGCATTCAATGAGTGACTGGGCCTGTGTTCCACTTATTAAATGTTCTTCGGGAAAATCTGAATTTTCTACTAATTTCTATGATTTTTTTTTTTAATTTCCTCTCATAACTCTGGCACAATAACAAAACATGTCCTTCTCTATCACATTTTTGAAATAAAGAAGGAATTGCGAAGAGTCTGGCTTCATGGATGATAAAAATAGAATGAATTTCTCCAGTACTTTTTTTTTTTTTTCCTCTCTCTCTTCCACAGATGCAAAATTTGAAAATAAAAAAATAGCAATAATAAAAAAAATTAATTTCAAATGAAAAAATTAAAAGTTATTTATTATAATTAAAAGTTAAAATCTTTTTTGATAATTGAAATAAATTTTTAATAATTTTAATGATTAATATTAAAAGTACTTCCAAAATTTCTGCAATTCTCAATGTTATTGTATATGATTCTATTTCAGTTGTGACTCATAGTTTAAAGAGCTTTAATTAAAGTAAAATAATTTATTGAAAGCAAACATTTATTTCTCAAAAAATTTCCATTTAAAAATATCATAGCACTTTTATAAATTGATATAAAAGAATAAATTATCTTGAAAATTCTTGCAATTATATCATAGGTTGTGTTATATCTTTAAAAAGAATAAAATATATTCTGAGGCACTTTCCCCATTGGATAAATTGTATATAAATGTGGTGATTTTAATGGGTAAAACTAATATTAATATATATCACAATACTCTGAAGAATTAGAAGTTATAACTGATGACTGATAATATATAACTAATAACTGATTGATTATTCTGATTACATTGCATGAACCACAACTGAATTTAGACACAAAGAATTAAAAAAAAATGCCACTATATTAAATTGAAGTCAGAAATTTTCAGGTATTTTTCCTTGATGTTATACATAAGACAATAGCAATATTTTAAGGAGTAATGTAAAAACTGCTAATATTCTTTTATTTAAAAAAAATACAAATTGGAATATTAATTCTGAATCATTTTGAATAATCATACTAATTTTATTGTTAGACTGTTGATGGAGAATTTGCTATGCAGTTTGGATTATGTAATGGAAAGGATAAAGCTGAAAAATCATTATTCGTCAGATCTTTGGTTGAACCCCGAAACAATTGTATCCAATGAATTGAACCAGCATTCATTTATTACATCTTATTTAAAACAGTAAGTACATGGGAAAATAATTTTATCTTTAATACATGTTTCTATATATATTTATCTTGATGGGTAAAGTGAACAGACATTATGTAAATACATTTATAGCCACAAATATATACATTTTTTTTTTAATTTACAAGAAATATTTTGATTCATTTCACACTTTTTGAAAGATGGATAGCTTAGTGTAAATCACAGTCTTTATTTTTCCACTTGTTTCGTAGTTTTATAATCTTGCATGCATATTACAAATATACAAGAAAAACATTTCGCTTTTTAAAATTAATAACCAATTAAACATGTTGCACAAATCAAGAGAGAGCTAGTTTTGTTGTTATGAATGAACTTTTAATTCTCTTTGAGTAGTAGATAATGATGTACTTAATTCTGCAACTTATATTCCTCACTTCTTTTGGGGGTATAAAGCTGAAATATTCTATTGTTAAATCTCTTCTCAGTAAAGATCTTTTACCTGTTAATATTTGAGAAGCTGATTTGTCCCCTATAGTCCTATGTTTTATCCCAACTTAGTTTCAGTATTCTATACGAGTATAAATGAGAAAACTAATTGAAAATTATTGACGAATTTAATATTTTTCTTTTCCTGTCCCTAGATATTAAACATTTTTAGCATATATGCGTATATATATATATATATATATATAAAATCAATAAAAAAGAATCAAAAGAAAAAAAGAATCTGGCCTGAAGACTTTCTCAAGGGTCATCCTCAGGCAGGGATTTAAAACAAGGGATTTTTTCTGTGAGGGGTCTGACTTTTTGTCCAACAGAAATATTGAGGAGAATAAGAAAATATTGAGGATTGAAGGGAAATTTGTTTATATATATTTTAAAATTGCTATTAATTAATACATATCAACAAAAGTCATATTCACAATCAGAAGGGTTATACTGGTAAATATGATTGTTGGAATTTTTTTAAGCTTAGAATCAAGATTGTAACATCTGGTAATGAAATTTTTTTTTGATTTTTCATTTATATCAATTTTTAATGCAATTATTATTTGGTTTTGATCTATTATTCAGAATGAAAAGGCTTGAAGAAAGAAAGGAGTTCAAGAAATGTCTGAAAATCGAGTAAAACCATGTCAAGAAAGTTTATCTTGAGACACCTAAATGCTAATGAAAATAGGGATTTTAAATTGAAATATTAAAAAAAAAGTATTTTATCTATGATTTTAACACTGCATTATAAGCTATTTTATTTTATAATGTATTTATTTGATAAAATTGGTACCAACAATTGAACACAAACAAGAGACCTTTGAAAAACAGGAAAATATCTATACAAAAAAAAAAAGTTATATATAAATTTTAACAACTGCGATCATGATATTTTATATTCTAAGTTGATTTTGGTTTTAAAACTGATGTGTAGTTGTTTATGAATTCTTTCTTAGATATTTTTTTTAATAAGGTGAACACTGATAATTTTGTAATAATTTATTTTTTTCTAGAACATTAATCAGTAATCTACAACTTGCAAATTACATGTGGTTCTTTCAGTGTGAATATATAGCTTTAAAATGAAAATAAGATTATCATTTCATCTATAATTTTTTAATGACTATTAATTATAAAATAGTAAATTCATTTGTTCCCACAAAATGTTGGGACTTTTAGATTGGAACCTCATATTATATGTTTGCATATCCTTCTGAAATTCATCATTTTTTTTTTAAATAAAAAAATCTCACTATAGAACTACCTATCTATTATGCTGCCACATTTATCACTTGAGCCAAGAATAGTTTTTGCAAATTTAAAAAAAAAATAATAAAAATAATGAATACTATTTTATATAAGAATAATTTATATTCTTAACAGTTGTAAAAATATATTTAAATTTCCTATATAGTTTATTATATAGTAATAATATTGCTTTTTGAATGGAAAATCTTTAATAATGGATATTATCAAATATATCTGTAAAAATCATGAATGTTTGTTTTTTTTTAAAATTAAAGTTGACCATGCATTGATTCTTAATAAGTAGCATGTTTTCTCATTTATAGGTTTGCATTAGAGGAATTCTGAGAGTAATTAAGCTCATAAACCTTGTGTATATTAAATAGAATTTTGCTAAATCCCAATAATTCATTTAATAAAATCAAACTGTAATAGCAAACAAGAATTCGTTGTCAACCATATTAGCAGATACAGAAAACTATGTAGAAAATTTACAAACCTTTCTTTATATAACAGCATTGTAATTTTAATATCTGTTTTCATATTTAGGAAGCTGAATAAACAGAGCAGACATCAAATTTACAATACAAATTATCCATAACATCTTATGTAAAAGGGAGAAAATATGTTTTCTTGATGAGGAATATTTTACTAGTTTTAATATAAATATATATGCATATATTTAAATTTGATATTGAATTTTTAATTTATCAAGTTGATTAAAGTTATAATAAATAACACAGATTACTCTAACTTTATATATTTTATTCATTATATTAAATTTTTGTAAAATAATATATTTGTTTAAAAAAAAAAATTTCCAATATAAGTTTGGAGTTTTTTTGTTTTTTCTTTAAGTTCATATGAATTTAATTTATGTTAATGTTTAAAAAAAACATAATTAGCTCAAAGTTTAGGAAAAATTATTAAACTATTATAAGTATATGTCAGCATTTTAAAAATGTCATAAATATTGGCAGTGGAAAGATAAAGGTATTTAATTAAAAAAAAATCTGAGTTCTTAAAAGTAGTATATTTTCATGTTATTTAAAATGTTTTTTTCTGTTAATATTGGTGAGTTTTTACTCTAATTTATAAAATGTTGCCAGTCTCAAACCTTAATAAATTTTATTTTTTATTCTTCCCAAGATTGCCAATAGTGCTATAATAAATATTTTTATTATTGAACAACTGTCTTTTGCGGAGTGCTGCTTTGTGAATTTAATCTTTTTCTTTGTTTTTGGGTGTTTTTGTAATGGGGGAAAAAAGGCAAATATTACTGGATGATTATTAATTTTGAGAAAATTGCTAATTAATCCAACATTATATACTTTAAATGCTAAAAATTAAAAATAATATGAACAAACCCCATTAATTTACTGCTCACTTCTTTAAGTAATTGAATAATTGAAGTGGTAAAATAGAAGATTGTAGGTTTAAGACTTAATTTTGCTGGTCTCATGGTGTCAATTTTATTGTAAACTTGGTTTATAATAAAATTGTCACCATAAATCAAACATATTTACATTGGTATGTATCTCTTCTTAAAAGTGCAATTAAATTTATGAAGTCTGTTTTAAAAGTACATTTTTGAAATTAAAAAAAAATGTTTATCTTATAAATTGATGCAAAAAATAATATTCATATTGAAGCTAGAGTATTTTACTTAATTGTTTTTACAAGCAACCTTTCATATCTTTCTATTTTGTAACAATATTGATATTTGTAAAATTTATTCATTAAGAAATATTCCTTTCAAAATTTTATATATATCCAAAGTAATCTATAAACTAATGGTGATTAATTAAGTACAGTTTAATTTTTGAAGCTTAAAATAACCTTTAATATCCATGACACTGAAGTTAAGTACTTACACTTGTTATTTATAAAATCATTTAGAATCACCATTTGTTCTTATATATCCCTCATGCATGTGATTACTTCTAAATTCTTGAAAATTAGTTTAGTGTTATTAGCTTTATTTTTCAGATGTTGATTTCTTGGACAACTTTAAATGCATATCAAATTGAAATTGCCATGTTAAAACCGAAGTTTTGTTCTCAAAAAACAGTTTTTATTCTTAGAACAGCTACAATGATATTATATTTCAGTTGGTCTTTATATATTTATTAATCTAATAAACAATTTCTTTATTCAGTATCAAAGTTTTAAAGAATAAAATCTAATATTTAAAAATACATTATCTAAATAAATGCATCAATTAATGTTGATGTATGTGTACAATGTGCATTAGTTTGTGTGTTTTGCTTAGATCTTCTACCTTACATCGACTGTTTATGAATTTATACATCTATATAAATGTTGATGAGACAGTAACATATCCTATTGAATGTTTGACAATAGATTACTTTTATTTTGCTTTCTTCATAGATCTTTATTTTAATTCAAAATTAATTATCTATTCATCCATTGTCATTTTAGATTGGTGAGAACAATCTCAACAATTTTGGGGAAAAGATGCATTTTGGGTATTTTGCTAGTGACTACTTTTTAAAATTATGAACTTTGGACACTGAAATATTTTTTAATGGGATTCATGAACAAAATATCTCATAACCATTTCATCTTCTTTTGTTATATTTGATATGCTTATTATATATGCTTATCATTCCATTGTATGCATATTTCAGTTGTATATTTTCTTATTATTGACTCAAATGTATTTCACACATACAGCAGTCTCTCTTTCACTAAAGGTGTAAAGCTTGACCTGGCACAATAGTTTAAATGCTTCATTTTTCCTGTAAGAATAAGAATGGATTGTCTGAATCTGTTCATATTTATTATGTTAATGATAGGTGATTTTAAGATACAAAATCATAAGTTTAGCACTAGGTGGAGAGATCAAATAACATTTTGTAATTAAATGTGTGAGTAGTATCAGCAGATTCAAGTGATTGCTCTATTAACATCAAATGTTATTCTTGGTGCAGAGTTAGAATAGTATGTATTGTTACACAAACACAAGAACTTTTGGACTTGCATTTTTCTCAAAGGTTACAATGAATGTAGTTCTCATCTAATTCATTTGCCAGCTCAACTATCAGATTTAACACAGATACATTTTTTTTTGTACGGATCTAGAAATATCACAGTAAATCTGATATTACAGCTCCTGCTTACAATATATGTGGAATCTCTAAGACATACACTAATCTATATACAATTATTTTAAATGTTGTATTGGCATTGATGGTTGTATTCAGATGACATTTCATGAAAATTTGAAATTTTTGTTTCCTTTGATGTTATTTGCCTTTTATTTTGTTTCCCTCACATTTTTGTTACACCATTATTCATATATGATGCTTAAATCTGTTTATGTTAGTCCTCTATATGTATCTTTAAATTTGTGCCAAATATTTTAATTTCATTTGATTACTGTTAAATTTACTGTTTTAAAGATTACAATTGAGAATTTTGTGTATGAATATACTGGCTGTTTTAAAAGCTGAAAATATTGAAGATAAACAAGATAAGCTTTACATTTCTGTAGTTGATCATAGAAAGTATCATTATGATACTTATCAATTTGAAGAGACATTGGAATATTTCTTTGATTTTCCCTATCAATGATCCACATAAATTTGTTTGAAATACATTCTTGTCAAATGCAGAGTTGCAGAGCAGGATTTTAAACATGGATGTCATCTTAATTGTTTTGATTTAATTTGCAAATACTAGAATTTCATTCATATGCAGTATGTCGTAGAACATTGTGCTTTAGTGGATGCTTTGGGGCATCAGTTCTTGCCAGAATTAATTTCCTTTAAAAAAGGTTTCCATCATTTGAAAATGAAACCCCCCCAAAAAAAAGATCTTGCTAATTACAAAGGTTATTTACGGCTAAGGATTTTCAGATTTAGAAGAAAAGAAGATCATTCTAAATTATTCGAGAATGACCATTGTATAATGAATTTGCAACACTAGCTGATATTATTAGTGAAGATGATAAAGCATATAATTCAAGAAGTTGAACAAATTGTAAAAAAGCACTAAAGAATTGCCTGATTTTGTAGTGGAAAAGGATTCAAATTTAAAGAATACTTTAGGAAAAGCTTCAATTTTCCTTTTTTCTCCTTATTGCAAATCTTTCAGGGGTTCACCTTTTATAGATGGATATGAATGCTCCAATCCTTAGGTTCTCAGATATCATTCCATCCTTCAGGTACCCTTCCTTTAATATTTTGATTTTTGCTTTTTAAAATTATTTTCTCCCGTTTGCCATCAAAGGAGTTCAATATGAGAAGCTGTCACCACTCTGTTTTTGCTCTTGCTTTTCATATTTATTGAAAGACCCCCATCTGTCAGTCTTGCATGGGAACTCGTGAAGTGGGAGATATATCATAATTCTCAGCGAATTGCTTCGGCTAGTAGCTAAACACTTGGATGGTTAGAGATGAAATGAAATGATCACTCTCTTGGTCAGGGTTCCTCTAATATGTTTTGATTAACACTAAGGAATGCCCAGAGTTGGCGACTGGTTTCTCTTGTTGGGCTCCGGAATGTCATAGTATTTAATATTGCATAGGACTTTTTCAATATTATGAGCTGCGAAAAAAAAATCCTCCTTCAGTGGCATAATTTTGAGACACCTCAACTTTTTCTTCCTACCTTTCTTGTAATGCAAACACATTTCAAGTAATAAGGATACCTTTCATTCAATTTCTCCTTTTGTGTGTGGGAAAAGCATTAAACTTTGTGTTGATAAAATGAAATCCATTAGAAAAACCTTCACGCTGGCGATCAATCATTGAAATGGAAATATAAAAACAGGGTTAAAAGTTATCCAAACTTAAAACTTTATCAGAAACTTATCGACAAAAATTCTAAAAGTTCTTACTGATTTCATAACAATGAAAAAAAAGGAGAAAAGGTCGAAGCATGGCTACAAATAAAACTGAATCACATGTAAATAGGTACTTTAAATTTTGGAATTCTCCACCCAACAAGAAAAAATTTTTTGTTCAAAACAAGTTTTGAGTCTCATCGTTTTGTGCCAGCAATAAATACCAAAATGATTCTTGATAATCTTGTTAAATCATCATTTGTGAATTCAAATCTCAAAGACATGTCAATTGCTCACATTTTTACTTGCATTACTAATAAAGAAATTATTTTGAAACTGAAGAAATTATAGGTTATGATTCACTTAAAATAAGAGAATAAACACCTGTCATTCTTATGCTGCAATCTCAACTTTCTATCAGTTCAACTTATCAGAACATGGCAATCTTGAAACAAATTTTTAAAAACATGTTTGATGGATGAATTTAAAAATCATACAAAATAGAAATTTGGTTCCTGGTACTTGTGTAATAATTGCATCCCCATGACAGATCACAAAACATCGCAAGCAAATAGACTTCTTCAAAACTATTGTTCACCAGTGACATATAATTAATATTGCATGATAAAAGTAGAAATATGTGAACTGTTTCAATGAGACCTCTCCTGCTTATTTTCATTTTTGCAAATAAGCTTTCTTTTTCAATGAGTTTTAAAGTTCGTTCTTTTGTCCCTTTGCTTTCACCATATTATTTTCTTATATCTATCCAATTTTTGGGGAAATTATCAAAGAGGCTGCAGCAACTATTGATAATTGTTATTAAATGTTAATTATTTTCGATTTGATTCAATTCGAGTTCAGTAAGTTTTCATAAAGTTATTTTTAAATATTTAGCTAATTAATTAATCAAAATTTTTATAAATATCAAATATATGATCTCATTATCTGGCCATTCTTTACAATTTCTTGAAAATGACAAAATACCAAATTTTTCAATGCTTTTTGTCTGTAAAAATACAGTTAGTTCTTAGATGTTCTTGATGAAGAGAAAAATTATGACACAGTCTATAATTTACTTCCTATTCTTGACTACTAAATATTTTGCATTGACAATAAGCATATTATTAGAAGAGTTTTTCATTTTTCACGATATTTTCCTAAATACATCCTTGCCAATTTCTGACCAGAGAATTTGTAAACAACAACACCTATTTTTGAGAGAACATACTAAAATTTTAATGAAAGATGTCTATTGGTCTGAAATGGACTTGTTTGTTTGTTTTAAATTTTATGAGCTTTGAAATGATTTGTTACAGAATTGTGCATCATGAAGAATTAAATGTGGAAGTCTTTCCCTAATTATCTACCTGTTATTTCAAAATACGACTTTAATCTAACTAAACTATTGTACCTCTTCTTTAGAACTTAGTAGGCAGTTAGTGATGTATATAAAATAATGGAAACAGGCTTATATATATATATATACTAGCCGCCTTTGGCGACCAGCCGGTTCGCCAGTATTACCGCTCGCTACAATTTCCAATTAAATATTTTAAGTAACTGGTCTCTTAATAGATTCTCAAACAAAACATTTTTAATCTTCAAATTTTGATAGTCATACAGACTTATACTTTTGTTTAGATCGTTTCGTTCAATTTACTCTATATATTTTGCTAATTTGGTGTCATTTCCGGTAAAACGTCAACTTTAATTTAAAGTGAAAATGATGAAATTGCAATTAATATAAAGATATTTTTTAATAAAACCAAGCGTTTTATTTTATTTATCATCTTTATTGCTATTTATTTATTACTATTATTATTGAATATGAGTATTGCAAACAGAATATCTCGGTATTTAAGTCTTATGTGAACTACAAAATATTTTTCATAATTTATGTAATATCTCAAAGAATAATTCAACAAAAATTTCTCAGATTTAGCATAAAATTCAGTTTTTAGTTTTGCTTTCAAAAGGATTCAAATGAAATCAATAATAATATTTTGTTCCTGCTTATAAATATATTTCAAAAATTATGAAATCTAAATTTAATGCAGTAAGGTATCATATTCTGAGAAATATTCTCTACACGCCAAATTTTAAATAAATGAATGAATGTTTCTATTTTCCACAATCAACCAAGACTTATTTATGAAGTTTTGAATGTTAAAAATTTAGAAAAACTCAACATTTTCATAATCTTAGGCCAATTAATCTTGAGAAACCTGCGCGCTGATTGGCGTATTTTCTTTGAAACGATCGATGGAAAATCTAAAATTATCCTTTTTTTTTATTGAATAGTGATATTCAAATTTTCATAAATCAGTCAGTTTAAGTGATTGATTTAGTTGATTGGAAATTAACTCTTTTTATTTATTTGTTATTTTGTTATTCGTGATTTCCACAGCAGAAGCTTTATGTAAAATCAAAAATTCGTTATTTATTAGAGCATTTATTGAATTCAGTAAAATATAATCATTTTCTATTTAAACCATTTTAGTATATCTGTTGTGTTCGTGCGTCAACAAAAATAGAATGCAGACAAACTTATTATGAAACTAAATCTTATTACATTGTAGATAATATTATCAAATTTACATCAACTTATTTTCATTCAAAATTCTAGCATCGTTTTTAAGCAACAAATTAAAAGTTCCAAAAATATCACTGTTGCCAATCTGAATTTCACAACTATTTACAAAATAAAATTTATAATTATTAAAACAATCGTTTGCTACTTTTAAATAAAATATTTACTATTTATGTCGCAACAGATCTGTGTCTTACTAAAGGTTTACAAATTAGCTGTGTGGCATTGATTTGAATGGATATCCTGTTCATATTAAACAAAACTTGCCTTAAAATAAAACTGATTTATTGGATTAATAATATAGAGAGTGTAAAAGATCATAAAATAATTTTTCTTGAATTTATTTTTTAGAAAAAAATAGTACTTCTTATTTGTTTCATTTCCTACAGACGATTTCATTTCCAAAAAGATTTAATTTATTTTTAATTGGAGCTTTAATCAGTGTGATAGCAACACTTTGAAAAGAGTATTTTTTTCCCAGGAATGCGAAACGTTTATTTTTATTTTGTACGAAAGAAATTGTTGAAAAATAGAGTTAAAATATTTATTTAAAAATTCATTAAAAACAGAAATTTAATTTTGATGTTAAAGCATTGGTAGCATTTAAAAGATAAATTTTTGATCTTTAACTTGATGTAAAAATCTTTTTTGTGCGGTAATATTTGCGGAAGTTATAGCAGAAACACGCCAAAATTTCGCTTAATTTTTAAATAAATACAATTCTAATTAAAAATTCGAAAAAATAACCCCCAGGTGCACATTCCCGGCCTCCAAGGTATACACGTGCCAAATTTGGTAGCTGTAGGTTGAATGGTCTGGCCTGTAGAGCGCCAACACACACACACACACACACATTGAGCTTTATTATAAGTATAGATATTGCAGGGAGAAGATAATCACAGCTGATGTTTTAAAAAAATATCACAGAAATGGCACTGCTGGAAATTTTACTTGTAAATGTTTTTTTCTTTTTTACTTCTGTATTTTAAATAAATTTTCTCTTTATTTGTAATGCCTGTTCTGTCCTGTTTATTTGTAAAGTTTACTTGTCATGGCATTTCAGGTGGTGCTACTATTTACTTTTAAACAATTAAGTCCTCTCTACCAAGAAACACGGGACTATCGTTAGTTATTCCCACTGAGGTTAAGTTTAAAAATCTCACTCTTGCAAGACATGATCTGTTTTTACTCCTAGCAACATCTAGATAGATTCTTTATAAGAAGACTACCTATTGCAATGGTTTTCATGGTATGACTTCAGGGAAATTTCTACAGATCTTGACTCTTTAATACCTAAAACCATCATCTGTTCAAGTTTATATTTACATTTTTGCACAAAGCTCATTGCCTAGCATGATTAATAGAATAATTTTGATTGGATCGTAACCATCACTATATATATTGTAAGGAGATAATAAATTTTTGATGAGTTCATAAAGGGGCCATCTAACTCAAAGAAGATGGAAATGATAGGGGTTATAATTTTCATTTCCCTATGACTTCTAACTATAAGAATTAAAAAAATCAAGTTAGATTAATTAACATTTCATTAAGATGGAAAAAAAAAACTTTTGTATTAAATGGTTTTCGATAGCTCTCTTATTTAGAAATTAAGGACTGGAATGGGATTTTCAACTATTCTTTAAATATGATCTTTATTTGAATGTTTAAATAAATAAAAAAAACCTTAAATTTGAAGTTGATTCAATGCAAGCAGACTGAAGCTAAATTGCCTGAAGAAAACTTATTAAATAAAAATAAATTATTCATTGGCAACTTTATGTAAAAAAATGATTAGCTTTAAAAGATTGTCAGATGGTTACTTCTTTTTAATGTATTTGATATAATTATTTAATTAAATGTGGCAATATAGATCTTGTTAAATATATTTTTTGAAACAAATGCTGAATTATTCATATCCATAAAGTCCATGCCAGACATCTTACATGATCAATAAAATTATTATGATTGCTTCAATATGCAATATTTTATCGTTTTTATAAGGATTATTTTTAAGGAATGTTATAAGGACTGAAAGGATTTTGAAAATGTTAACTCAGGTGAGGACTTTTTTTTTTCTAGCCGCACTCACAAAATTATATTTTCAAAAATCTGTAAATATTTTTCTAGAACATTCCATTAATAGTAAACTTATGATCGGATGCAGCATATACTTACAACTATAGTAACACTTCACCTTTGGGCTTTTAATGGTTATATGTATTTATTATTATTTGTATATTGAAATAAATTTTGCTGAATCTACTGGGAATTAAATTTTTCAAATTGTGGATCAACTCCATCTCCAGTCCATCTGATCTGTATTGCCATTCTGTTAGTAGTAACGTCATGTCAAAAGGCGGTAGTGCGCTGAAGAATCAGTTCCCACATTACTCGGGTGTAAACCTCTGAACTTTGAAATCTTAAAAATCAAAGGAGGGGGGGGGGGAGAAGAAGAATATCTGAAGAGAAAAAACGGAAGTGAAAATTTGAAACGATAGGGGAGAGGGAATGAAATATCTTGATTTCGGGTAGCTTAGCAATTGCGTTAGACTAGGCATCATGTGGTCAGCTGATGTGAAAGCTGCTTCTATCTGTTCCTGGTGTACTTTTTTTGCCGCATCGTTATGATCATGCGATTTATCGAAACCAACCAACGATCGTAGAAACCCTTTTACCTGTAGGTGGTAGTGGGCCAATCATTGTGATCTGTGCGAAGTTTTTTTTTTTCTACAGTTTAATTTAGTTATATTAATGTTCCGTTTTAAAGCAACACTAGGACTATTTTGGAAACTCGGCATTTTGAACCTCGGTCAGATGACAAGGACGATACCTGAGCTGACGCCCCCTCTCTAAACTTCCATACCACACCAGTGGAAGGACATCTGCTCCCGACGGATTTAACATGCGCCAGACTAGCTTGTACGACGTTTCTTCGGGAATCGGGTCTCGAACATGAAACCCTCCTGTTCGGAAACTGAGACCTCACTACCAGGCAACCGAATTGATTTTTGTGACGAAGAGAATGCTATCTTTAGGCATCAGATTCAAAAGAACTCTTGTCTCGTTTCTCATTATAGTGAATGCATTCGGTACAATTTTCACTTATTCTATTTTTTGTTTGCATTCCTTGTTATTGTGATACTGTTAAATAAAATGATTAATTGAACAATTAGTAGCAGAACCTTAACTCAGTTAACCCTCCAGCTGCTTATCCCGCGATTTCCGCGGATTGGCAAGCAGTCCATTTGCTGTTGAATCCCACGTTTTTTGCAGTATAGAGTGTTTATTTTTACGATTACGAATTTTTATTATATTGTATTATTATCGTATAACATATAGTATCTGTTCACTTTCTTTGAAAAATACTTTCTTTGAAACTTATTTGCAAACATCGCATCTAATTAGTGATTTTAAAAAATTACGCAGCCAAAAAGTTAAATGTTGCATCTGCGAAAATCCAATAACACCACCTGAAAACACATTATGCCATTAAAATGATAAAAAAAATTTCCATATTAGCATATTCGACGTGCTCCAGACAATCACGAATGCAAACAACTTAAATAAGATGACACATAGCTAGTAAAAAAAACAATCTGATTGATTTATATGCTTATAAATCTTCAGTATATCAGATTAACATGTTTACCAAGATGGAATAAAAAATCATTTAGGGCCCTCAAATGAATAAATATTAGTTATAACAATTTTTAAATTTCAGTTATATCAAATTTGACTCTACCACAAATGTAGCAATTACAAAATATTTCTGTTCATATAAGGATCTTGTAATACACGGCCGTGCAGAATTTTGCCTTAAAAATTGCTTTTCTTATTCTCATTGAATACATTTAAAATCGCGTGAACCGATTTAAAATCCTTCCGAACATTTTAAAGAAGCCCCAAAAAGTCTTTTACCCATTTGTACTCTTTTTTTAATTCAGTTATATCAATAATAATAAAAATGGAACACTTATCTGCAGGGATCTTCTCGGCACTCAACAAGGGGGAATCAAATCACCAAGGAACTCTGCATCAACAGGAGGATGGAAACCGTGCAGAGAGGAGGAATCATTTCCCACTGCTAGCGTTTTCTTTTTACCGTGGTTCTATCTCTTGTGATGACAACATCGTAGTGGACTATATGATTGTCCACTCCAGAGAAATTTTTCACTTCCTTTATTGTGCGAATACATCTTCGATCACCCAGCCACTTCTATTTGTCGACACCTCAAAAATGAGGATGAGAAGCGTTTGGTGTGGTGGTTGGTTCTCGCCACCTTGATGAGTACAGAAAAATTTGGGGGTTGGTTACCTCCCCTTGATGATGGGACGTATTTCCCAAAGGAAGAGTTGTACCGAAATCGGTGAAGGCCCTTAGGATTCAATCACATTTTCCTCCAATGTTTCCATTGCGACGGGCCGGTCATTCATTTTTTTCCGAGTGTCTTAGGACTGGTTGTTGTCAATTAATGATTATATTTCAACATTTGTAAACAATATTTGCAGTGATGAGATAACAAAGACCTCCCAGCCAAATATAATCGCAGTCTCGGTTATTTAGCAGTATACCATTAGCTGCATGTTACGATCATTGTCCCTTCAAAGGGGCGGGCAACACATCACGCTCCGTAGGAGCTCTCTGAAGTCACGCCAAAAAATCGAAGTCCATGAGACACTACAGAAAACTTATATAGCTTTTTTGTGCTTAAATTCCTCCACATCTCACTGGCTTCTTCATTTTTAGATGCCTTTAGGCTTCTGACAAAGTTAAAATGGGAAGAAAAAAAATGCTTCATTTGGATCAATTTCGAAGTAAAATTTTTATTTCACACTAAACATATGTTTCAATTTGCATGTGTAGTGGTTTGAATAAAATTAAATTCAAGTTTTTCAATCTTTCGGCATGATAGAATTTTTTTAAAAAATGCATTCTTTATTAATAATTTAACTTTCAAAAAGTCAATAATCTGGACGGACAAGCTGGTTGTAAAAGGCGGCTAATTATAATTTATTGCATCGAATACTTTTTGAGGTTGTTTCCCTCCTCCCCCCTTCAAATTCTCGATGTTAGACACTATTTTTTGTCTACCCTTCATTTTTAATTTTTTTTTCTAATCGTCTGGATAGTTTCGGGAAAAATGGAAAAGAAAAAAAGTCCCTTTCCACCTCTCATTTAGCAAATTCGTGTATGTTTGATGCGCAGTTTAGGCAGAATGTCTCATTTTTCTTTTCTTGTTATTTAGAATCCGCTGATTTCAATTCTTTAGTAAATTTAGAGTTACATTAAATGAATGATTTAGCACTTGATGGAGGAAAAATTGAGTCACATTCGCGCCCGAAGTGAGTTAGCAAAAATCTTCCATGTTTGACCTTCACGAACTCTATGTATACATTAGTTTTACAATCTAATGTTTCATACGATTTATCTACAAAAATTAAATCGTCTGTTTAAAGTTATTTTTTTTATTTCTTTTATTTAACAATAATATTCAAAAATTATCTAAATTAGAAAACATTCAAAACCGATTTTAAATATCGTCTTGCAAACTTAACATGCGCTTCTTTCGATAAGCATTAAGCATTCTTAACCCTTGGTTGTATTTTGATGAGCTTGATTTGCCATAACAATTTTAGGCCACATCAACAGCAAGAGTCTGGCACGTATATGCCTTGAAGTCAGGAATCAGAAATTAAAATTTTAAGTAATTAAATATTAAGTTGCGATAATTGAGCCGGTATTTTATTGTGATAACTTCCGAAAATATTGTACAAAAATAAGTTTTACACAATTTCAAAATTAAAGAAAAAAATGTTTTTATTGATATTGATCGGACATATTTTTCCTGAATTTTGCCAATGTTTATTTATTTATCTATTTATTTATTTATTTTTATTATTTATTTTATTTCATTTTTTATTATTTTTTTGCTGTATTTTCAACAATATATTCGTTGCTGCAAATTCACAACCGTTTTCATTGTTTTATTCAATATCTTATCGCGCGATTTTCTTCCATTATTGAATGGCAGGAAAGAAAAACTCCTTTGCTTACAAGAATTAGCGTGAGTGGTCTCCTCAAAACGTTCTCTCGTATTCTCTACTGTAGGTGTTATCCCTGAAGACATCTTGCTTGGAAGTGACTTTCAGTGGTTGCGAAATATTGACCTGTGGTATGAATTGAGCATTTTCACTCACTCTCTTGTGTGGTCCCTGGCAAGTGAGTTGACCATTAATTCCTGACACGCGTTTTTCCGAACCCCGTGCCTGAAGCGAAAATTTGACATAGAACTTATTAAATTTGTAATAAAATCACTTACCAAATTTGATACATATAAGTCATTGCGTTTTTTAATTATAGCATGCTTCTGAAAGTACAAAACGACAGATGGTCAACCTCTTGTTGGATTTGGCTCAAAATTTGGTAGTGTCTGCATTTTAAATGTTATTGTGTGTATACCAAATTTTATCCATCTAGCTCTCCTCGTTTTATAGTTATTGTGTTAATGTATATTCGAACAGCCGGTTAAACTTCCTCTAAACAGAATTTGCTTGAAATTTGATTGAAATCTACAAATTTGGTGTAAAGACCGAATACTAAACATCATCCATGCAGCTCAAAGCATTTTTGAGTTACGTTTGTCACAGACCAACATAATGCTGGAAATCAACGACATGGGTAACAGAAGCGTAGGAAATCTGAGAAAATCGACAAAAAGTGCTGTGAATTCAAACCGTTAAACATTCACTATCCTGAATATCATAATCTTTCAGAGACGTAACAACCGGAGGACATGGATTTATCGAATACCTTCAGTGTTGTCATGAGAATTAAACACTTGTGAGTTTAGGTCACCTCTTAGTTTCTCGTATAAGAAGCATATAGAAAGCATTTCAGTCATTAAAAAATTCGATCTTGAAATTTTGACGAATCACCAGATTTTAGATTTCCTTGAATATCTCTGCTAGTAACAAAGATAACTCAAAAACACTTTGAGCTGGGCCGATGAAATTCGGTCTAGGGTCTTTACACCGAATTTAGAATATAAGTCAACACGATAACTACAAAACAAGGAGAGCTAGATGGATAAAACTGGGTACAGAAATTAAACATTTATAATGTAGGCACCTATAAAATATTTTGGGTCAAATCCAACAAAGGGTGAACGTTTGTCAGTCTGTACTTTCAGAAGCTTGTAAACACGATAAATGAAAAACGCAACGACTTAAGTTTATTAAATTTGGTATGGGATTTTGCGACTGCAATCAAATGTTGACTTCAATCGGCTTTGTAAAGAAGGGGCTAAAACACAAATTCTATTTTATTAGAGAATATGCGAGAAAGTTTAGGGGGCACCACTCATGTTGGTGAATGAGAAACATCATAAAAAGAGAAAAAATACTACCCTTTAGGCGAAAATCTGCACTGCATCTTCGTTTTCTTGATGGCGCAGAATAACATGAATATTATAACATGGCACACATAAGTCTGCCTGCTTAGAGTCTTTGCATTCGTTTCTGGTGATTGATTGGAAAAAAATCCAAATGTGTACTGGAAGTTAAATGATAAAAACATCGATTCATATATGAGAAAATGGATGCACTCCTGTTAAACACTCAAAAATCCAGAGCATTTAGATATTTATTTTTAATATTTTTTGTTGTCATGATTGTAGAAAAATATGAAAAGAGCACTTGTTTTTAGCATGATTAATGTTGCAAGATATTAAATACTCATTTAACAAAGAAATTACCATTTACGTTTCATTTAACTCATTTCTATACATAAAAGGTGAAAAAGAAAAATAACTGAGAGAAAAAAATAACCACAAAGCAAAAAAGACGGGGGAAAATGAATGACGATTCTTAAAATATGAATGATACAGCCATAATGCGGGATCAACTTGATTTTCGTTCGATTCGCCGCCCATTACTAGTAGTTGCTAAGCCCTTGAGAAGTGCCGATAAACGCTCAGAAGATAAACATATGTAAAATCGCTTGTTCAATTCAAACTCACGATCGAATATTTGTCTGAAGCTATTTTTCCCTTCACTTTTTCTTTCTTTGAAGCGAAGTGAATGAAAGTTTTGCGAAGCGATGATTGAGTGACAAAAACCGTTCTTCGGACGTGCTTCAAAAGGAAATCGTTTGTTGCTCAGAAGTTCTGAAAAAAACCTTTGTGTTCTTTTTTTTTAGATCTATCGAGTGAATGAGTCGTTGGATGTGTCAGAGTAAACAGTGACTCCTACGGCGAAAAAGAAATTGAGTGTAGGATTTAAGAAAATAATCTTCTACGCGAGACGAATAACAGTAGAATAATGATGAAAATTGTTTTTTCGTAATTTTCTGTTTTATATCTAATTTTCCTTTTCCAGTTATAGCCAGAATTTAAGAATATGCAAGAACAATGGAAATTGTATCATCTTAATTTTTGAATTTAAATCTCATTTCTCTTTAAAATTTTCTTTTATTCAGAAGCATTTGTTGTCTAAATATGGATGTAATATAAGAATTTTAAATTTCTTCAAACTCGGGCGTTTCGAATAAGTATATATTTAGCTTTCTAAAATTTTACAACGAAAAAATCTTAGTCAGAATTTTTTTTTAATTAAAAGTATTTAGAGTATAAAAAGTTATATATTTTGGACTAAAAAATGACTCACTAAAACTGGCATAAATATAGTTCAGAATACATATAATTTTTCATTCAAATGGTTAATAATTTTTAAATTTAATTGGATCATTTTTGCTTTCTATATGCAATAGTAGTCAATGAAAACGCGACACTTTCTTTTTTCATGAGTATGACATAGTGAATTTTAATTGGACATATAATATTGTTGAGAAATAGAATTTTAATCCGTTTTCAGCAGGAACTCACGGTTGCATCAACTCCGTGTATGAAATGCGACAAGCTCTAGGTTGATTCTTTTGTATTTGTGGTTATCGTATATACACTGGTGTGCAAAACTTAAGCAACAGGTATGTTTTTTGCCATAACTTCACGAGAAATCATCTGAGAGACATGAAATTCAGAAATGAGATACAGCATTTTGTTCTGAAAGAATGACGAAAGCATAGTTGCGCAGAAATGAATACAATGCATACAGTATGGAATCAAACAAAAAAAGGCTTTATTGAACTCATAGTATCGTTACACATGATTGTCTGTCCAAGAGGAAGAACAGCAAGCAGATGTTCCTTAGTATGGGATATGCCCTCCCCTTACTGCAATGGTTGCTTCACACCGTCTCCCCATACTCAGCACCAGATTGTCCAACAGTTCTTGAGGTAAGAGTGCCCATTCCTCAATCAGCATCTGTTTAAGTTGTTAGGTGTTCCCAGGAGGATGTAATCGTGCCGCAAGGCGTATCCCCAAAGCATCCCACACATGTTCCATCGGATTTAAATCAGGGGAGCACGCCGGCCAATCCATTCGAGTGATATCTTCACTTTCCAGGAGCTCCTCAACAGCATGAGTCCTGTGTGGCCGTGCATTGTCATCCATAAAAACGAAGTCTGATCCAATGGCACCTCGGAACAGACGCACATGGGGAAGGATCACCTCCTGACAATAGCGATCTCCAGTTACTGAACCTCTGTCGGAAACGTGGAGCTCAGTCCGCCCGTTCATCATAATGCCTCCCCAGACGTCAACTCCAGGACCACCGAAACGGTCTCTTTCCGTGATGTTACTGGGATGAAACCATGTCTCGACCTTTTTTTAAATCAACTGGCGTTGAGAATCACTTTTGGCACTGAATCGACTCTCATCCGTAAAGAGGACACGACTCCACTGATGAGATGTTCAGTTTTTGTGCTCCCTGTACCACTCTAAACGGTGCCGCCGGTGGGAAACTGTCAAAGGATGCAGCGTTCAGGACGGCGGGCGAATAGGCCACCTTTGTGAAGGCGTCTGGACACAGTAAAACGCGATACTTGTCGCCCCGTTGCTGCACAATGGCGCTTGCTGACTGGTTTCGGGTTCTTTTCGCCTGCAGGACGATATATCGGTCATCGACTGAGTTGTTTTCCTGGGGCGGCCACCACCAACCTTTCTCACAGCTGTACCTGTGGTTTGGAAGGCTTTCCAAGCGCGCGAAACGACACTTTTGTTGATTCCGAACTCTTCAGCTACACTGGTCACAATACGCCACTCCTCCAGCTTTCCGATCATTCTTCCACGTGTGAAATCATCCAGGTGATTTCTGCTAGCCATATTTCACGAATTAACTCACGTGCACTTGCAGCGAATGTCCTTATTTGTGTCTCCGTCCTTTCTTTTATTGTAGTGTTGAGCTGCGCGCGCCTTCCGCACGTGTTTTGTGTACGCTCACGTCGCCTGTGACGTTTTGTTCCTGATATTTGCATACGCATGACCTTTCTCTTGAATTACGTGTTCATTGTACTGATCGCAAGAACTCCTTTTCTGCAATTTCATGGCTATCTGCTTAAAATTTGCATTGTTGCTTAAGTTTTGCACACCAGTGTATTTTCTCCTATCCTTTATTTTTACCTCTTTTATGATGTGTATAGAGTTTCTGTAACGTTAAAAAGAGAAAAAAAAAAAACTGAGATTTTGTTGAATTTTTACATTTTTAAATTTCTCCTGGAACCGATAAGGGGTCTTTTAGAACTTTGTCTATGAACACGATAACTCAAAACATGTTTTGAGCTAGATGGCTAAAATTTGATATGTTGTCTTTGCTCCAAATGTTTTTTTTTTTCCAGATTTTGAACAAAACTCAAACACATGAAGCGTATCAGTTCCATTGCAGGTGAATATCATAACTTCAAAACACACTAGATAAGATAAATAAAATTTGGTACACAGTGTTCGCATCTAAATTATTGACATATCAAATTTTGAACCAAATTCATCAAGAGATTATATCTGTTTAGTGCATGCGCACAAATTATTTAAATAAAATTTCGTTTATGATCTTATTGCTATTGATATTGTCACGTAGGTACTTTAGTATGGAACTCAATGACATACACAAGAAGTAAAGTTAAAACCAATTTATTAGAACCCAGTGACTGACAGACCTTCTGCTATTATACTAGCAGGGAAAGTTCCAGAATATTTTTCTGGAGACAGTAAGAAAAGTCCAGAACACTTACCGGGTAAACTAAAGAAAGGTCCAGAACCTTCTGGAACATGAAATAAAGTTAAACGTAAAATCAAGGAATCAAATATTTTCACAAACTGTGAATCGCGTTGTCTCTAGCGGGATTCGAACTTACGATCTCTTGATTATGAGACCAGTGCTGTGACCATTCGGCCATGGAGAATCGACTGCCTCTTTTCAATGCGGCAATATTATTGTGATTTTGCGTCAAATTTCTCCAAAAGCGGCAAAATGTGTCACATAATGTGTTCCCAAGGCTCACAGTTTTATACGGAGATAACAACTTTGATAAAGAGTACGAGAGAAAGTTTCTAGGAAACTACTATATTTTCAGAAGCATGTAACGCAATGATTTAAATACATCAAATTTGGTGCGGATTTTTTATTTTTATTTTGATTTGATTTCAATAGGTTGGGAAAAAAAAGAGGTGCCTAAAGCAAAAATTCGATCTTCGGATATTACTAACCACATGCCAGCGATGAATCGTCAAACATTTGCCAATAGTGACACGAGTGATTTAATAAAAATGCCAAATTCACGCCAAAAGTTAAAATTTCATAACTATTGCACTTCAATGCCACACAAAAAGTTTTCCGCTTTACCCAAAGTGCACAATTTTTTTTTTAAGAGATGGAGGGCGTTGGTAACACTTTTGTTAGAAATTAAAAAGAACGAAACGAATTTTTAAAAAGAAATGCGAGAAAGTTTTGATGAGACCATTTTCACTGGTTGTAGAACGTAATGGGACCATTGCAGCCAATGCGACCGCATAAATAGTGTTGTGAATTAATCCATTTCTAACAAGTTTTATTTAACTTTGCAATAATGAAGAGATAAAAACGTGTTACCTTTTTGAATGCACTTTATGCATTCCTATTTAAAATAATTCGAAATGAAATAAAAATTCTGAATATTCAAACAGATTATAATATACAGAAAAAGATTTAAATGGTAAAAAGTTTGAATTCACTACAATTTCCTATAAAAGTTTAGTCTGCATAAAAACATGGTAATAATAACAAGTTGCATGACTATTCATTCATAGCAATATGAGCTAATAAAAATGATTTTATACTGCTTTGAAAGACCAAATTATTTGTCCATATGCAAAAAGCACTTGCAAATAAAATTTTGAATTAATTTTAAACCATTCGACTCAAAGGCTTACAATATAACATCAAAAAGTATTTAGAAGCTCCAAATTTTGATAGGAGTTTTATAAATGTTGTTAGTACATAAATGCAAGCACTCTTTACTCATTTTACAGAAGAACCGAGATTTTTTCAACTAAAAAGCAGTAAAATAGGATTTAAAATAAAATACAAAGTATGTTTTTCATAAGCTATTGAATTTTGTTCAACTCGTACTTCGATTAAAAGTCTTTTCCCCTGGTGTTTTATTGTCCACCTCCTTTTATTGAATCGAATTTAAAAAGATACAGAAGCATAGAAATTTCAACTCGGCATAGTTTTTTCTATTGTGAAAATAAAATCATATATAGCATATTCATTTCTTATTTGTTCCTAAATTTCTTAAACTGTTCTTTTATAACATAAAAAGCCAAAAGAATCATTGTTATGGCATTGACGATAAGATCGTAAATATACATCAATATCCAAAACGTTAAGGACATTTTGTTAGTGTGTTTCAAATTTTAATAAATAGTGCCATTTCCTGTCGAACAAGCGAGAATATCACGTGACCGGGGCATGTGATTTATTAAAGCAGGTTTTATTCAGTTTAAATTTATTTAATGATGCACGTAACTAGTCATTGCAAGCTTAAAACTTGGCGTTCCATTTCGATAAAATTCTCTTCATAGAGGCCTCCTAGTGAGAAAATTTAACATCTCAGTACTTCCAAAATTAGCATCAAAACATTTTTTTTTTTATCTCACTTCATAAAATAACTATTCTCAAGCTCGGAAAAAGTGTAGGCACGAAGGTACTGGAAGAGCTGTCAAAAGAGGATTTTTGTATTTGCCTCTTTGTATAAACGATGACAAAAATGCACAATTCCATAGGCTAATTACTCCGAAGGAATTCCATATTAGATATATTCTATTTAGATTCATTCGTCCGTAATAAAAATGTTGCGGCACTTTTCGAATGTAGTGGTAGACTCTGAATTCGAAACACTAGTCTGTAAATATTGTTTACCAAAAATTGGCGATTTTTTTTATTTTAATATCACTTCCCCCCCCCTCACAGAGGTTATCTCAGACATAAGAATGGGAAGCTTTTAGAATGGTGTTCAGTTCTCGTTGCCCTTGTGGGTACAAAAATGGTGTTGGATCAGCTACCCCCTTCCGATGACAAGACGTGCCTCCTACTGAAGGGGTTGTACCATGGCCATTAATGATTCTTTGGAAACAACCGCAGTGTCCATTAATGCTGCTGCGGTGGTCGGGTCATTCAGATTTTTCCGTTATCTTCGAGGCGGATCGGAGTACTTGTTTATCGTTTACTTTATTAGCAAAAAATTAAAAATTGGAGAAATAGCGTTTTTGCGTTAATACCCTTCACAATTCTTAGAAATTGTTTGTGTTAAAATGTAAAAAGAGGAGTAATTCATAAATAAGACTTGATGTATTAAACAATAGTTTAACACATTGCCATTCAGTTAAAGAGACATGTGTTCATTTTTCAAAAACACCAAATATATAACGACCATGATTCTGAACAAGAGCTGCTTACATTTCTCAACAACCACATTCTTTTGTTCAAATACATAAGTATTTTCTTAAATATTTTAACTTCTAACGGCGAAATTCTTACCCTGATTCTCCGCAGCTTTAAAAATACGCCTGTTTGACACAGTTTGTATGATATATGCTTAAATCATTGCACGGACACTCATTCAAGTATTGCTTCATTGACACTTATTAATACAATCAAAAGGAGAAAATAGAAAATGTTTCACAACAATAAATATATTCCAGAAAAAATCTCATACATATTATAATAAACATTCATACAGCTAACATAGCATGGCACACAGTTAGTCATTCGCATGCATTCCATTCCCAAACCGATTGTCAGTGCTAAAACCTTTTATAATTGGAGTTACACGGAGCGCAAAGTTAGTTATCTAAACCGACCCGATTTCTGTTATTGCCTACCTTTGAATTGAGCCTTGTAGGCTCATTGCGGAAATTGAGTTGAAGTAATTACAATGTGTGTGCGCGTGAGTATGTGAGGAAAGGAAGCTGAGTGCGCTTCAAAATGGGGTAATGGGGTTTTTAATGAGACGTCCACGATGGAAATTGGAGTTATTGTAAGTGCATGGCGTTGAGTGTTCGTGAATGGCCATAATAAATAAAATAATTACATGTTAAGAAACTTAATAGTGTCGTCAACACTGCGCCATCTACATATCTCTAAACGATCTTGAACGACTGATTTAAAGATAAATCCTACATTACTGGTTACCGGTTTACTATGATTAAAACACAAATATTATCAAATACAAAATGATTATTACCAATCCCTAACTTGAAAAAAACGTCCCATTGTTCCAAATATCTAGCCAACATAATTACACAGCAATTGCTGTACCCGCCATGGAAAGAGTGAACCAGCATACTGAGTCAGACTGTTTCCCATCCATCCTTTTCGTGGTACATGTACCTCCCCCCCCCCCCCGATGGTTCCTCGCTCGTATCATAAGGGCATATATTACAGTAAAACTAAATATGAAACATAAGTGCTTGATATCACGATTTCATATGTATTGTGATACTGGAATTGCATACCGGATTTAACAATTACTAGCATTTAATATGAGGAATATATTGATCGAATATCCCTGAAAATGGTTTGTACTGCTTTTAACGAGTTGAAAAGAGGAAGAAGAATAGAACATTGATCTGTATCGGCTTCATTTTAAAATCCATTACGAATTTTGCTGAAGCGAGTGAAACAAGTGACATTACTACATGGCGTTAAAAACTATGCAATTAGATGTCATGTGTCTGTAATGTCACAAAAAGCGACTTTGGTAAACAGATTGCAAGATGGTTGATTGTGAAAATGTTAACAGAAATTTGTATATTACTTATGCAATGATATCTCTTAATTTAATTAAATCATAATTGTTTTCGTAATTTTTATTTTAAAGTAGCCCATATTATTTTATTCTAAAATTTCCTCTTATTTCCTGATCCATATACCATTTTTTATTTAATTATTTATAACACGCATTAAAAAAAATTATCGATTCTGTAATTCTCATGATACAAGCGATGTGATAGAAATCCTTAATGCCTACATGCATTCCTTCTAAAGATACCCAAGATTCCCTTTCCTCAATTGACACATGTCAAAGAAATCCCTATGATATAATCTTTTAGTGAAAACTCGGAGGTAAAAAATTTCAGACTTTTTCATTTTTGTCTGTTTCGGGATGAACGAGCGCGTTTCATCCGCTATACCCTTCTATAAAGCATGCCCTCTCGTGGAAAAAGAAACTGGTTAATTCCAAAAATATATAATACTGAAGTTCATTCAGCCTGAATCTGATTATTATATGTATATAATATTTCTGACTATTATATATATATATAATATTTCTGAATATTATATATATAATATTCATTTCGATATATATCACAATAGAGTGCTTTTTGATTGAAGAAAACTGAAATAGGTTTCAGAGGACCCTTCCATCGACTGCGTTCAAAGTTTCATACACGTCAACTATGTTGATGACAAGTCCTCATACCGAATTTCATTTCTCCAAATCGCAACTTTTTAAAATTGTCGGGTTCACGTGCTCGCAAATATGGACTAACAAATGGTCAACACTTAATAACATGTATTAATCTATTTGCATTTTTGCGTCACCATGGAAATAAGAAAAGGCAGATTTAAAATGGGTAGATTTCACCCCTTATTTGATTAGAGTCTGGGAGTGTGATAGGAAAATCATACACTGGATTTCATTCTTGCATTTCGTTGAATTTTTCAATTATGTTCACAGAGAACGCTCATTTGAAAAAAACAACAAAAAAAAATGCGCGACTATGTGCGCGTTTCAAACTCGGAAATGTCTGAAAATTGGCGAATCTTTTGACAACTGCAGCATTTTCTCTTTATATACATCATTATAGATAAAATATAGAAAATCTGTCATGTTGAATAATAAAAATCGCACATTTGATAAACATAAGTATGATATTATATATCATCATATAGTTCCGTATGTAAATTTTAATTAAAAAAAAGGATAATTCTATTATATTTTTTAAAGAAAAATGTTTCATTTCATGCATATAGATAATATAGTTTTTTATAAGGATGAGCATAAGAGAAATATCCGTAAAATAATTTCACATTATTGAAATGCGACTGGCATGCATCACAGCTCTTAACAAGGCAGCGTCAACAGCTAACGCTATTACTAATGCTGCTAAAAGGACCGAAAAAAGCACCGAACAACACTCCTGTTTTTTTCATCAGTTCGGCTCCACTGAGGAATTGCTGTCTGTCATCAACAGATTGCAAAGGAAAAAGGAAGAACTACCATTTTCCGATCCATCATCTGAAACCTTCCGGAGTTAGAACACCACGCGCGTTCCAAAAGTGCCCTGGGATCCCTCGCAGCAATAAAAGACTGGTCAGTAGAAGGGCCAGCTCTACATTGACCACTTAAGTTCCGAAGAAGATACCAGTCTTTCCACTCAAGAGGGCCCAGCGTTTCTTCTAATATTTCACCATTTGCTTCGGCTAAGTCTGTGTTGACAAAACTCTCTTAGTATCAAATCAGGGGCTTTTTATTGTCCTGGAACGTCGTTGCAAGATAATCCCGCGGGAGCATTAGATTGAGGGTTTTTTTCTGCCCCCTCACTTTCCATCCTTCATGGCTTTTTTTTTTTCTCTCTCTCTCTCTCTCTCTCTTTTTCCCTCCTCGATGGAATCGTCGGCAGCCTTTTTGCGCGTTGATTACCTTTCTTCCTACCCTAGTCAGAAAAGATGTTGCTTGCTTCCAAGTGATAATGGCAAGCTTGAGTACTTTATGGCTCAGTTGGCGGGGAAAAAAAAAGATTTCTTGTTTATTTTGGATAGATGTTTTGCTTTTAGAATTCTGACTTAAGAGGTTAGAGATCGTTTTCTCGAACGGTTGCAGAGATTCAGAAATCTGACCAGATTATGTCAAGTTTCCGTTTATTGTGCTGCAGAAATGAAGAAATAGGCGAACTTGTGTTTTCTGTATCTATGTTTCTGCTAAATGTAAAAGAAAAGCATTAAAAGATTCTTCGCTTGATTTGCAAATTAGGCAGACAAGGCAACGGCCTAGAATCGCCAAACTAAGAGAGAGTGAAATTTAGCACATGTTTTTTATTTATTGTTTTTGGCGACCAGATAGTTAACCCAGGTTATTGAGTTTCATTTCATTCTAGTTAAATATTTTAGATATATTTTCTTATTTATGATTCCTCAAAGTGATCAGACATTAACGCCGTGTTATTTTAATTGCCGAATATATGCTCTGATTATTGAATACATAATCTTTCTAATAGGAAATCGTACGATGACGTCATAGCTCTACTAAACACGTAAAAATTCGTTTAATGTATCTAAATTCTTAATTAAATCAATTTAATATTATTCATTTTAAATGTATAAAATAAATATCTGATTAATCCAATCGCCTCATATTGGTTATATTTCATTTCAGATAAATAATTTTTTACAACTTAATGTTCATGTTTCCGCCAAATTGTACGACATTAAAGCTGTGTTATTTTAGTTATCTAAGTTATGTTTATAGTATAAATGAACCTTTCAAATGGAGACAGTTCTACAATATCGTAACCATATTAAAGTCTTAAATATTTTTTTCGTTTGTCTTCCAAATTTTATG
Organism: Argiope aurantia; assembly: GCA_026543865.1. Classification (NCBI taxonomy): domain Eukaryota; kingdom Metazoa; phylum Arthropoda; class Arachnida; order Araneae; family Araneidae; genus Argiope; species Argiope aurantia. The sequence goes on along the minus strand of JAPMOR010108372.1, from coordinate 362,931 downwards.
ATATTTGTAACTTCTATTATTTATTTTTTATTTGTCTTGCAGAAATAATATTGTAGCTTCGATACTGTATGTTGTCTTGTCGATATTGTAACTTCACTTTTTTATTTTTGTTGTAAACTATACAGATATTAAACTGAATCCTTCTCCTTTTACTTTAAACAATATTAAAAAAATTACGCGATTAATATTTAATGAAACAAAGAAAACAATTTGAATTTCTGGGCAACAACGTAATCTATTGCTGAAAATTAAAAAAAAAATATTTTTAAGGAAGTGTCAAAATTGAGAAAAAATTCGCATAACTGTTAAATAAGTATTATTAAAGAGATTTTTTTTAAATTTTGAAATAGTGAGGAATTTATTCTTGTGCTATAATGTTCTTAGAAGTTATAACGAAAAAAATTCAGTTTAATTTTCCCAATCTCCTTGGTTTAGCGCCAAGTTTGGTAGCTGTAGATAAATCTGACCTGTACAGCGACAAAACATACACACACACACTTTCGTCTTTTTTTTTTTATAAGAAAAGAACTCTATTTTAAAATGAATCGATGTTTAATAAATTGATGGCATATTTAACTACATTTAAATCATTGATTAGATTATTATTTTATAAGTTATTAAATAAATTTGGAAGGAAAAATAGAATAAGACTGGGTAGCAAAAGATTTGAAAATTAATTTATAGACTAAAATATTTGACATCATTCTTTAAGTAAAATATATTATTCCTAAAAAGTCATATTTCACTATCTTTTCTATCATTTTTTTTTTTTAGAAAAGTCAAATTTCCTTGTTTTACTACTGTGCTAAGACTAGGAAATCGGGTCAGCTTTCTATGTTCGATAAATCTAAACCTCATTTTTCTTTGCTATTTTGCTATCCTTAGAAAGAATGAGGACTGTTACATATTCGAAATATCCATTAGATCTTTTCAGAACATATCCAATGCAACTGAAAAAAGTAGACGCAAAGGAATCAGTTTATTGTCATTTTTAGAATTGCAACCATCTAAACAATACTGAAAAGAAGATGAAAAGTTTTACCTGGACTTTCTAGTCTTGGAGATATGCATTTATTACGTCTCTTACCCCGATGAAGAATATTCTTTTTTTTTTTTTTTTTTTTTTTTTTTTTTTTCCACCCAAAAGCTACGGTGGCTTTGTTCTTTGCGCCTATCGATTGTTCGCTGCAGGAAACTGGAAACTTCGACACGGGATAAGTAGAGATATCACCTACTGTTTCCTCCTGTGCCCATCCGTAATCATTACACAAGCTGTCATAGAAGGCGAACTTCGTAATCAATATAAATATTCCATCGGGGAGAATCCATAATTTGTATTAACTCCCCGCGAAACCATCTTTTAGCCATTAATTAAACTCGTGGGCCGGAGAAGGAGACTTCCAGAAATTGTAATGGAGATAGATGGAGATTTGGGGAGCCGAAGAGTTGATGGGTGGAAGGTAAAGTTCTCGATTGCGGCAATATGAGAAAGCAATTTCTGAGATGAATTATGAATCGAGGAAGGGACCTCCTTTGCTATGAAGACAACTGTTTCAAATAAATTCACTTTTGGGCGACTAACCTTATCACAACAAAGGAGAATATTTTTGAAGTAATACATACAAAAAAACTGCGATGAAAAAATCCTTTCATATCGACTCATTTTTGTGATTTGTTGATATTGGTATCTCACGAATTATTTCTTTTGAAAATCTATACTCTTTCATCTGTTTGCTTTGGTTTTATAATCAAATCAACTGTTTCGAATGAAAACACTTTCTGGTTACTAATCATTTCACAACAAATACTATTTATGTAATGCATACAAAAAATTGAGATGAAAAATCATTTATTATCGACTCATTTTTTTTATTTGTTGAAATTTGTAACTCACTAATTAATTTTCTTGAAATCTATACTCTTTATTCTATTTGTTTTGGTTTTTAATCGAAATTTTTCATCATAATTCTGTGAAAAACAAAGTTTATTTTGCTGCTATATAAGTTTATTTCTGGATTACCATGGAGAATGTTTTTAATAAGCCTGCAAACAGGTTTTAAAGGCACTTGTCGGTTTTAATGGCGACCAAAAAGTGCCAAGAAAAAATTTCCCAAAATTATAAAAATATACACAAGTGCATAAATATATTATTATATATATATATGTGTGCATAAGTATAAATCAAATCACGTGTGAATCACATGTTATACAGTTTGATTATTGAAATCTCCAAATTGGTGACATTTTTTCTTGGCGCTTTTTTTGTCGCCGCTATAATTGATAAGTACCGTTTTAAGTATTTTTTTTTATGACTACTTAGAATTCGTGGTGAATTTCTTCTATTTCTTCTACTTTTTACTGAAAAATAATGTGAATTTGAAATTTTATTTATTCGATTATATTTGTCATACTGGGAAATCCTTAAAGGAAAAATTCTTTGTTCACTGAAAACAAATTTATCTGCAAATTTTAAAAGGTTAGAAAAAAAAATCCGGTTAGGAAACCGGATAGTGAAGATAGATTCCGTTTATCCTATGATGAAAAAGGAAAGAAAATTTTTACCCACACACTTCCTATCGTTTTCGCCGCTTTAATAAGAATTGGTAGCTATGAAGATGAAGGGAGGTATAAGAGAAGCCAGCTAATGAGGGGAAAAATATAAAGGGAATCCAAACTGAAATATCGTAGCTTGATAAGGATTTTGCATTATTTGTAAGAATTTACTATTAATTGTAAAAAAAGATAGTTTGCACACAAAATAAAATATTTATTTAACATTGTTATAGCATGCATATGCATTAAAAGCAGTAAATAAAAAAAATAAAAATTATTGTTGCAAGATTTATTGAATTAAGAGAAACATCTGTACGGAAATGAAATTAAAATCACTGAAAAACTGAAGTTTTGAATTAGGTTATTTTCCTAGGATATAGAAAAAAATCATTAATGCATTGATTAAATTATTATTCAATTTCCAATTCATTAGAATTGAAATCGCCTTTTTTTAGAGTATATCAAAACCTAAAAAATATCTGCTTGCCAAATATAGTAGCTAAACAGCTACTACTAGCTCCCATGGTGTGAAGCGGTTTGAAATTTTTTTTTTCTTTTTGCTCTATGCGTATCATGTTAGGCACATGTATCGCGCAGTTAATAGATAGTATACAACTTATAAACATTATTAGCATCCTCGTTGCAGTTTTGACCGCGATAAATGACCCAATAATGAACCCGGTACCGAAAGGCTCACGGTTCGATCTGATTCCTCCGAGGAACCGTTGTGTGCTGGTGCACATTAAAACCGCCGGACGAAATATCTTCCCACTGGTGTGGTGCGTAGGTCTGAAGAAAGGGTTCCAATCAGGTATGACTGCAGTTCAAAATTAAGAGGCCCATCTCAAAATATCCTCGGAAAACAAGATACTTATCTTGTTTTCCGTCTCTAGACGTAAATATAACTGAAACTAAAACTAAAGAACAATAATATGTTTATTTTTGGGAGTTTATTATATTTCTAGATAATAAAACAAAAATAAACAAATAAATAAAAGTTTCTAAAAATCGAAAGGTTATTGCAACCACTTTAAAGGACTCCCTGTCGCATAAAAATGAGACTGGCATCATTGAAAGATATTTGCTTTAAATTTTAAAATGGTGCACAAAGAATTGTGGATCGACAGTATGTTATGAAGTTTATCCGGAAAAAACATTAAAATTCTAGGCAAAATTTCTAAAAAATTCTTTTTTAATAAGCACAACCACCTGCTAAAACTTAATTTTCTAGGTCTAGTGATTTAAAAGATTTCGTGTTGAGTTCAAGAGCAAAGAATATCTCGCTTTTATATTATAATATATAGATTATGTAAAAAACAGCTAAGATAACTATTGAAAATCAGTTTTTAGCCTCTAACATCTAAAAAATTACAAATATCCAAAATGCTTTGGCATTCAAGTTTCTCGTTATGATGAGGCGCGCTAATTTATCTGATCTTGTTTCTTTCTTTTTATCTTCAATTATAAGGGAGTAATGGCAAGCCGGCATCCTGGCCTAGGGGTAGCGCGTGGCTGGTCGTCACGGATTCGGGCATTGTTGCTCTTTACCCTGTGTTCTATCTGTGAAGTGTGTGAAAGAGTCTCCCTGTAAAAAGGGATTGTTCAAGCGAGTGTGTGAGTATCATCTTGGTTTCAGCTAAAGTCAGACCTCTGCCCTCGGGTGCTCATGGATCCTTACCCTCAGAAGCTACTGCACCCCTCTTTCCCCAATCTCTTGGACTTGGTTTGAATTGGACTTCAATCCAAGGGGTATAAACAACAACAAGTAATTGCAAAATGAAAATTTTAATCTCACAAAGCTTCCACCCCCTTCTACTAAAGATCGACATTTTCAGAATTCAGCAGAGATTATTATTCTTTATACAAGATATTCATCCACAGCGGAGGGCACCTTGTAATTGAGGATGAGAAGCTTTCGGCATGGTGCCTGGTTTTCACCACCCTTGTGGGTACACGAAACGGTGGAGGACTGGCCCCTCCCATCGATGACGGAACGTACTTCCTTAGGGAAGGGTTGTACCGTGGCCGGTGATGGCCCTTAGGACTCAACCACAGTTCCCGCTAATGTTGCTGGTGTGGCGGTCCGATCATTCAAGTTTTTCAATGTGCCTTCCGACGGGTCGGAGTAGTCAGTTTAAGGCTAAGGTATACAAGATATCCGACACCAGTTAAAATCGGATAAAAACTATAGTTGGCATTTTCCCAAGATAGCACCGACAAAACAATATATTTACGCACACATGAAAATATTATCATAGGTAGTATTCCAATAAGAAATCTACAAAAAAATTAATTACAAATTATTGTAAAATTTCAATAAATATCATGATATTTTTTAATTGCAAATTTAAACATAATACTCATTTAAAATTAGCTCTCTTGGGTGAATAGCTGGTTCTTCAGGAATATTGATTGTGCTCCATTTTAATTAAATCTCTTAACATGACTTAATATTCATGATTCACTTAACGAAATATTTTTACATTGAATTGTCATAGAAGTTTATTCTGGCTATTTTATAATGTTACAATTGTTGTGTTTATTGTATGCATAAATTTCTCAGGCTTTTGTCACATGACATAACACTTGCAAGCAGACGTAACTGTTCGCATTATTTATCATCTAAATGCACATTGTCACTTAAAGCTACAATGGTTTGACAGATAGTATATGCCCAGAAAGGAAGGAATAATTTATGACTTTATACTTAACCCACAAATAAAAATAAGCAGATACCATCCACTGGTAATCCAAATTTTATCAGGACATGGAAGATTTCTCGCATAATTCCAAAGATTTGGAAGAATGCAGGAAAATAAATGCATCTGTGGAGGAATCGGTACTGTTTACCACTATTTAAAGGAATGCATTGGAATCTCGGAACTAAGGAAGAATCTCAAGGATGAAAATGATAACTTACTGAATGATAAGTACTACTGATACCAGATAATCTTAAAACTCTCAAGGATGTGATGTTAAAAATTGTCGATTTTTTACCAACTATTTGAAAGTTTTGAATTGCAATGTGTTGTGCAATGTGAAAGTGTTTGAATTTATATTGTTGTGGAACGAGAATTTGGAGAAATATTCAGAATTTCCTGGAGATTTTCTTTAAGTTATGGCCTGTTCCTTGTTTAATGGGAAGATGAGGAGGAAGGTCAGTGATTGACCACTTTGTGGCTGGGGACCAACTGCCTCGAAGAGGATGTCAGTTTAATGAATCGGTTAGTGTTATGGAGGGACTATGCTAAAGTTAGCAGTCGGCCACTACAAATCCTGTCGATACTGCTGCATTCAGTGGTGGCGGGGTGGTCGGCTGTACACAAGAAGAATTGCACTTTGTCTAAAACTGTAGCATCATTTTCTAATATGAAATGACAGTCGATTATAGCATCAAAAAAATGGGCGGCAAATTATTAATAATTTATGAACGAGTCTAATATTATATTAGGAGAATTCAAAAATGCTAAAAGAAAAATTAAAAAATATTCAATGTTTTTTAAGCATAAGGACACAATTAGTTGATTAATTTTTAACAGATTCTACAAAAGATTTTATGACATAAAAGAGGAAAATTGAAATTTATAATGACACTACCGAAGAATATAAAATTAAAAAAAAATTTAATTCTCAACCTTTAGCTATAAGCAGTGAAATAAAAATACGTGATAAACTATTTGTAAAAATCGATCTAAAATATTTAAAATTATTGGAACAGTGGAAATAATTGCTACAAATTAAGCGTAAAAATAGTTTTAAAAAAATAGAAGTTCAAGTAAAAATACACGACAATTAAACTAGCATTGTTTGAAAAGTAATTTTTAAAAAACTTAAGATGAGGAGAAAGCTATTTTTGTGTAGGAATGCTTCTTGAAATTATCAATTTCAAGAAGCAAACGTAAACTTTTTAAATTAAAATTAACCTCACTTTTTGATTAAAATTTTAAAAAGTTACTCAGTACATTGCCATCCTCCAAAACCTATCTTTGCCAAATATGATTATGAAGCGCCAGCATAAGCATTTTCGTTTTTATTAATAGAGAAGTTACATGATCATGCTATGCTTTCTACCTTTTCAGATTCTAGACCTCCGTGCAAGTCTTTCGACAACTTCAAAAGCAACAATTTCCTATTACGCTGCTAATAGAAATTAAAAACCAGAAACATTGTTTTTGCATGACTCCTCTACCACCGAGAATCAATAAATAATGGAAGTGAAAAAACATGTGTAGGAAGGATTTTCTAAATAAAACAAAAGGTTGAGCGCGCAAAGGAAAAAAATCACACATTCGCTCATAAAAGGCAAAATTTGGAGAAAATACTAAAAAAAGTGTTAGTAATAAAATAGAATGAGGTTCGAATTAAAATATGAATGAGTGATATACTATTTTAATGACCACCTTTCACGGAACACCACTATGTTTTCCTTATTTGGGGGGGGGGACCCAGTTTTCATCTAATGTATTCATATGCCCGCCTTCTCTTTCTAGAAACATCATTTAGAACAAATGCTAAAAATTTGATTTGACAGTATCTTTTTTATCCCTCTTAAATATGTTAATTTCAAAACACCTTTCTAAAATCTATTATATTTTATTATTTAATTCGCAAAAGACAATTATAGAAAAAAAAATTTTAACAGGATAAAATATGGCTCATTTATTAATAATTAAATTCAAATGTTCTATGCTTAACTGACGCAACTATTTTTTGCAGTTGGAGTGTAAAAATAAAATACTAATGTGATGCATAGTGATCTTTCTTGTGTCCCAGAGAAACAAGCAGAAAAGTCTTAATTTCATCTACGTTTGTCCTTTCTTCAAACGCGAAAGCTTCCACCAGCTGTAAATAGAGAAGAAAAAATAGTAAATGTTAAATTTTTGTACGCTGAGTTATTCATTATTCATTCAACATATTTATATGAACGTCTGTTTTGAACATTGGAAACTTTTTACTTTCTCGTATAAGAGGTTCACCAACAGCATTCAACTATAATTCAAAAATACTACGAATTATTGGTAAGAATGTCGTACATAATCTTTATATCAAACTGAAACTTTCCATTACATCTTGGCTTAAAGAATACACACGAAAAATCTTGGATCAAAACGATCTTGTTTTTCATTTCGTCAGAACCCGTCCAAACACATGGGAACACTATAATTCAAAAACGCAAATAGATTGAAAACAGGTAAAAAAAGATGCAGATTTGTAATTTCTATTAGTTTTTGGATTTAATCAGTTACAGGGATGATCCATTGTTAGCCTATATATTTGGGAATAAGTAAAATTTATTATACGAAAACGCAAGAAATACTCAACCAATAAAAGCAATCGTCGTGAAATTAAATTAAAAGTAAATATTTCCTGTATCAAAGCTAATAAAAGATACATTGTATTTAGAGAGCACTAATGCTGCTACATCTAAAACACAACTGAAGTTAACCAAATTAAAAATAAATATTAAATTTAAATGCAAAAATGGAACCAAAGAGAAAGAAATAATGAATCTGGCCTAAAGACTTTTTCAAGGGTCACCCTCAGGCAGCGATTCAAACCAGGGATATAAGTAAAGGCAACGATTTAAACTAATGAATTTTACTATACTAACCACCTATAGCAGCCAGTCTGTTCGCCAATATTATTGACATTTTAGGCATTCTAAATTATTAATATGGAATGATTTAAAAAAAGAACATTCTACTTTCTTTATGATTATCTGTACAACAAGAATTCAATTGAATCAGTTTACTGTAAATTGAAAAGTATACTATATAATATGAAATAAAAGCGGAGATGAATGCGGATGAAATAAAAGCGGAACGAAGCGGATTTTTAATAGAATTTTTTTTCTCTTACCTTCTCGAGAAGTTTTATGGGAATCGGCAGATTACTGGAGTAGAGTTTTTCGAGCACGATATTTTTGAAAGCCAGTCCTGATCCCAAGTCGGGAATCGCTTCGATAGGATAAGCACTGCAACCGTAATTCAGAACGACAGCGTTTCTTAGTTGTTCCAACAAAAGCATTTTTTCAGCACTGTTAAAAAGAAAAAAAAATCAATTAAAATTTGAAATATATATATTGAAATAGCAGAATATACAGAAAATTCCATTTCTTTCAATTTGACTTAAAATATATGTTGCAATCAACAATACATTTCTGGAACGTCAGAAAAGAAAATATTTTCGAAATTAGCTTTGCTGATCTATTTAACTGCGACCGAACTTTCCGCTCTAAAATAGCTGGTTATTTATTTAATTTTCTTTCTTTTTCTTTTTTTGTTAACATATATTGAAACTTTAATAAATTTGCCTTGTAAAGTTCAATAGATAAACATTCTTCTACTTCTTTATTCTATAGGGAATTTTCAATGAGAATCCCTATAGAAAGTCTACCAATCATAAAAGGGTTTTTATGGCAAAATGTTCGCAAAATTTCTACATATCTTCTTCAAACACGATGCCTAGAACTCACGCCCACTTCTTTATAAGTAGAAAATTCCAAACGAATTAATAGGTTTAAGTGAATTTTGAGAAGAAATGATCGAAGGTTAAAGTTTTTATTTCCAAATAATCTCCTTAACCTGGTAACTGGGTATGACGAAATATTTCATTTCAAAACGAATTGAATATTACCCGGTTAACTATTGAAAATCTAGTTAGACGAATAATCACTTCATTGTAACGAATAAAATTTGTATTTAAAGATTTTTTTTAAAAAAATATTTACTATCCCATAGAACTTAAGAATCAATAATCCTCTTCAAATAAATATATCTATTATAGCGCAATATGCATTTAAGGTTTGTTCCGAGTTCCCAGAAGATATGACGACCTCGTAGTGGCGTCTCGGTCTCGAAGTCGGAGGGTTGCCGGTTTAAGATTCGATTTCATCGAAGATCAATCGATTTAGTTTAGTTATATTAACGTCCCGTTTATTAAAGCAACACTAGGGTTACTTTGGGACGGACCTCGTAATTTTGAGCAGTAGTCAGGTGACGAGGACGACACCTGAGCTGGCACCCCTCTCTCCAAGCTTCCACACCACACCAGTGCGGGGGGGGCATTTGGTCCCGACGGATTTGGCATGCACCATACCAGCTTACACGACGGTTCTTCCTTGGAATCGGTAGATTAATCGAATATGCGAGTAACATATTACTGCAGAATGAAATATACTTTAGCCTTTTTGTTTGCCAATAGGATTGTTGTTATTTCATTGTTGACAACTTTCAAAGGAATGCTCATCCAAAAACTTTTAAAGGTAATAATTTAAAAAAAAGTTTTTTTTTTTCAATTTCACAGTTTTATAGTTAAAATACATGATAAAATTTAATGGTGTGCACACTTATAATCAATTGTAAGACTATGACGACACATGAATGCAAGATTTAATTCAAATAAGATGAACTATTATCAACCAATCATCTTATTTGAAGGAAGATAATAATAAAAAACTAATTATAATAATAAAAAACTAATTTTTCCTGTTTGGTGAAATGTTAAATGTGCACAGTGGCCCCTTCGAAATTTTTCAGATATCAGACCAGAGGATAATGAGCACGACGGATTCGTCGAGGTTCATTTAAAAAAAATGCATTTAAATAGCAAAACCTACGTTTACCGAAAATAATAGGCAAAAATAAGCAACAAATTATACTATTTATAAAAATCATTACAAAATATAAATTCAAAATCTGAACAGCAGCAGCCTATTGCTCAGATTTCACCAAGATCATCGACGACCGCTTTGTTATAAATTATTTTTTCAATTCAATATTGCCCACACGCTCTTTTGAAAACGCTGGATTGGTAAAATGCCCGATTTTAGAGGGATCATTTGAATGTTAAATTTCATCTATGTCTATTTGGTCATTCAGCCATAACATATGCAACTTATACGCACAAATGAAGCAAGTATTTAATGGCGAAATTCTAAGAAGTTTGTAGTAAATTAATATAAAAACCTCTCTTCATTGCAGTTTCGCTTTAAGAAGCATTATATACTTTGCAATTCTCTTTTTTTTATTTCAGTTAAAAACAACAAAGAACAAATTTAATAACAATAGTTTATATACAAAATTTGATAAGAGTAATTTTAAGCTCTTGAAAACTTACTTTGACAACTCCTTTCTACCATTAGCAATATCAGCCAACTTCCTTTGATCTTCCGCGCACACATCTAGAAGTAAAAGTGCAATTTCAAATAATTTTGTGTGGTAGTAAGTTAAATTATTATACGGAATTTAGATTGATTTTAAGAGTAATCTTACAACAATTAAATTCTAAATCACATTCCTGATTGGTGCTACTCTGGTCTTCAAAGCATAATTAACTTTGAAGGAGCTTAGAAACGCGTAGAGTGCATTAATTCTTGGACGTTAAAACCACGCCTTAAGTAAAACTTAAAAATAATGTACTGCAGATTATTTCTTAATTGTTCTTAAATCAGGGTTGGGCAGACTTTTCCAGGATCTTCTAATTTTTTTCAACGTTTTGCGATCTACCCAGTTTCGTAGATCTACAATGTTTATAAATGCGGAATATGTACTTACCTACATAACAGCGCACGTAATAAAAATTGACACAAATATAATAATATCAAATGGCGCATTTAATATAAAAAAATTTAAATACATATAAAAAATTAAATCATTTTTATCTAAAGATAGTTCTTATGGTTACAGTTAGTAGAAAACTTAGGTTAAATACTATTTACCAATATATCGGTATATAATTACTAACTGCCAATCTTTCCCTGGATTCTAGAGGTCATCTGTGAGATTGGAATGACATGTTGTCTTAATTATATTCATCGTTGTAAATGCAGATTCACGCAGGTAGGTAGACCAAAGAATGATGTTAAATGACATGCAAGTTTTTAAAATTAGAATACTTTATTTCGCCCATTAGATTCCAAATGTTATTCTTAGGCTCTGAACTATGTGTTTTTAAAATTATGTCATTTTGAAGGAGAACACTTCTTTTACTTAAAGAAATAAAGAGGATATATAATTTATATTATATCGGTGTTCCGTACATATGTTTCTTTAAGTATGAACGTCTTAAATCTTAGTAAAAGCGATCACCCTAAAATGACTTGGTGGCCCACAGGTCGATCATGATCGACTTAATGCCCACCCCTGTCTTAAATGGTAAATGTATAAGAACCGAAATTAGTTTGAATGTAAATTCATTTTAAGAATATTAATATTAACCTAGCCTGAAACGGTTAACGGTAAATTCTTGTCATTACCTGTGTAAATTTCAGGATGATTTTCCATGAATTTGAACACCAAAAAATCAGCATCGTTGAGAATGAAAGTGCAGCCATTCGCTTTTATCTTTGCTCCTATGTAGAAATCTTTCGCTTCGTAATATACATCTTTTGCCACCTTACCTTCCACCTCCTTTTTGAGGCGACATCTTTTCAGGAATGTACCGCTTCCAAATCCCGAATTCGGCACTTGTTCTTCGTGGATCTTGACTGCGTCGTCTTCCATGAAGAAAGAGATGGTGAATCTGCGGATTCGTTCGGTGTCGCGAGGAGTGTCCTGGAAGGAGGAAAGGATTAGTCTGCTTTCAGTCATAGGAATGTTCTGCTGAACATTCTGAAACAACACGAAGGCTATTTAGAAAGGATCTCATGAATTAGAATCTTTGTCAGATGATGAGAAGACACTTAAACCAGCATCTAATTATCCAAAAGTAGTAATAAGTACTGGCACTTATGCAACTCATAATAAATCTTAAAACTAAAAGATAATCAATTAAAAAGTTGAGGTCTCAGTTACATGATGGACCTAGATATAGAGGTTTCCCCTATTGCTTATCTGAAAATAAAAGCGAAAATGTTATGAAAAATGAGTTCTGGATCAGTTTTACTCAAATTTTCAGAATCTTTAATGGGACTTCTCTCAGCATTCTACAATTTCAAAAAAGATCGAATGCTATTGGCTCGTTTTTTTATAATTTCTTTTTATTTCGCTAATGATAGAATACTTATCTTAGAATGATAGAATAATATGCTTTTTTTTCATATCAAAACAGTTAGATGACAAGAAAAGATAAAAATTATACAAATAATAGAAGATTTAATAATATCATTTAATCATTTAAATATAGTTTCACATTTTAAAAAAATGATCTCATGTCTTTCTTTAGGTTAATAATATACTTAACAATAATCCAAAAGTTTTTATTATATTCGAGAAGTTCGCAGAATGTTGTGGATGTGTAAATCTCTCCTCCTATTGCCTTAATCTTACCATGAGAGGTTGGATGCAGGATTATTAGCTATTCACCACTTAAAAATATTATTAGCTAACTTGTGAAACTTTCATTAAAATTTAGTTTAACACATTCTCTGTCAGGATTCCTGCCTGCGATTCGAATTACTATCTAATAAGATGCTTATTCTTTACTCTCTCTTAATTTCAGTAGATAAGTGAATATCTATTTACATAGTAAGTATGAATCACAGGCGATTCACACGGTGAACAATATGTTCATATAAACTAAACATAGGCATGATTTACTCACATCCAATTTCTAGAGGACTTTTGCTGTCACCCAAATATGGATGGCAGAGCAGGCAACGTGCTAATTAGATTAAGACAAATTCCTTAGATGTTTCTATTACCTGGATATTTTCCTATGAGCAGAAAACAGCGAAGGCTAGATTTTCTTTTGCGTACTTCCTGGTCTTTTTCTTTCCTTGCTTGTGATTCATGTTACTGGCGTTCTGAGTTATGTCCCTACACTACACTAGACGCTTTAGTGCATTTTTTAGCAAACTTTTACGATATTCTAAATTTTTATATTTTTTTTGCTGCATCGTAAATGACACGAATCATTTTTTTATTAATCGATATTTTTTAGTTACAATTCTTCTGCATTTATATGTTATATGAATATTGCAAAAATAAACTTGAAGAAAAAAACCCAATTGCATTCTTTGTGAGATAGTGCATTATTTGTTGAAATATTTAGATACATGTTATTTCTGATTATATTACTTTAACAAGTCAACGTCTGTGAAAAGGAATGCAGATTTTAAATCAAGAATTCTGAATTTCATTCTGCATTAAGTGTAAAGACATATCCTCGTTAACACCAGATTTTACGTAACCTAGCTTCAAAAATAATGCATCATTTTGAGGAAATCCCCCTTAGCCAGTTTAATCAATCAAGTCAATTTAGGGTTTGATAATACTTAATTGGGAATGTTTTCAGTATTCGATAAAGATGACATTTTATGTCACGTATTTGCAGCTTCTTTTTATTGAAAAAACCCTACTGAATCTACTACTGATAGCGCCTGTTTTATATACTAGACCTGTTTAACATTATGATGCAATTCGTAAATGATCCTTTAACTTTTTTTAAGAACAGCGTTATGATATAAAAAGTAATTTCGAGTAAATTTGCTGAATTAAATAAAGGATAACGTAGTGTGAAGAATAAAAAAAAATATATCACCATTTTAGCTGCAAATCTCAAAACTGTATTGACTATTTCGGCCGGCATCGGTCGAATGGGATGATGTATTCTCTTCGGTGGCTGATCATAAGGTTTGAAGCAGTCTTGTAAGGTCTCTTCATATTTTCCAATGCCGTGGGGAGGAATGATCTACAATAAATATTGCGTGTTAAGAATACGGCTAGTGACAGAGAATGATTTAGAATCACATGATTTAAAATATACATTTTCTTTCCAAGGGATGTTGTGCCATACATGGCCGGTATCTCGAGACGTTTTGAAGTCATCCATGAAATTTTTATAACCAGGCAATCAATCTATCCAGTTATTTGAAAAGTTTCAGCTGGTTTCCAATAGCATGCACTAATTACCTTAGGGACATTATACAGCTAATGTCAAGTACAAAAATTAAATCTTTTCTGAATGGTTAGCGTTTTGGACAATATTTCTATCTATTCGCCTTTTAATAAAGGCCTAATTGTGTTTATTTGTCTGTCAATTTAAATATCCAGAAAGGAAAAGCTCATTTCTGTTATTTATGCATTTTTTTACTTTCTCGTATGCGAAGTTTGGGGAAATATTTTTGTAATCGCCCAAAAATTTGAAGATTTTAGCGAATCTCCACGTTATAGATCTCCCTGCGTCCGAAAAACACATTTCTGGCATTATGTCTGTCTGTCTGTGAACACGTAAATAGCATTTATTTGTATTTTGTTCTGTGTGTGCTGTTCTTCTTTTTATTATTATTTTTATTTCTGTCCCACTTTCTAATTTTTTTAATACTTTTATTATTATTTTTTCTGAATTTTTTAATCACAAACAAACTGTAAGCCTGCTTATGTCAATTAACATAAGTTTTCAGTTTATCTCTGATGGTTTGCTTTGTTAACCAAAGCTACTTCCCATTTTTATTTCAAACAGATCAATGCTTTCGGCTTTTCTTTTCAATATTGAAATCCCCTAACCAAACTTCAATCAATAGATGTCAGACGTCGAACAATAGTCACAGGGATGGATAGAACAGGAGCGTCTTCCCATGTTTCTCCCACTTCATGCTCATGACACTGTTTAAATAACCAGAGGGTTACAGTTGCAGGGGAATGAAGCGGTGTTGTGTGCGTCTGTAAACACAATAACTCAAAAACGCTTTGAACTAGACGGTTGAAATTCGGTAGATTTTGTTTTTCTAGAAAATTAAATTTATTTGTAGATTTCTATGAAATTTGAAACGTATTCCATTCAGTGAAAGTCTGGCTGTTTGAGTGCAAGTGAACTCCATAACTACAAAGCACAAAGAGCTGGTAAACATAATGTGATACATAGGTTTAGCATCTAAAATTTAGATCTAAACTAGCTCCGTCAAATGGCTAACCATCTGCCTATTTTTACTTCCGTATGCATGTAAACGCAATGGCTTAAATCAATATCGGTGTGTTATCTCGAGACTATAACTATAATTTTGTGTCGAATTTTCGTGTCAATCGGCTGGCAAATCGATTTCCAAAATACAAATTCTCGCGATAGATTCATTGGAAATGTTAGGTTCATGTCAACGATCTACATTTCGTAAGAATCGAAATATAGATCATTTTATCATTGACTAATGCTATGTAGGTTATTCGCAGCTTTATCAAAGTCTATAGTTTTATACGGATGAGGAGGGGTTAAGGACGATTGCCCTATTTGAAAAGAATCTTGAACTCACCGACTTTCGAAAAAATTATGATTTTCTTATATAAGATTTTAATTTTTCAAATTTGTTACTTCAATCAACTTAAATTTTTCCAGTTAATGGATTTAGATTATTAAAATTACAATTCTAAATGCTTATCCAATTTGAGGCAATGAAATTTCCCTGGTCTTGTTACAGATGTTTGACGATATTTTTATACAAATTGAAAGAGTAATCTGCCACTTCCAAATATTTAGGTTGTGAATTCTGGGAAATTCTTGCGCATCATAAAAATGTATCACCAGCCTGTATTCTTTCATGCATCGAATATTTCGCTGTTATATTACACTGAATAAAAAAATAATTCCAAAATCATGATCAATAAATACCTTGCATGGTAACGGTTTTGGCTTTTCCATTATCTCTATCTGGGGGAGCTCGATTCCGAAGTGTTCTCTGTAGTAGTGTCGAGTGAATTCATCGGCCTTGCCTAGAAAAAACGTCTTCCCTAAAATCTTCAGATCTTCGCCAGTCTTGAGATGCTCCGGCTTTATCCAGGTGATGTCGTCTGTATCTCTCGGCTCCAGATAGCAGGGGAGCTTCTCTGCACAAACAAAGCGTTCGTTTTATTTTTAGCAATAGGCATATTGTCTGCAAATGGCGGGATATGACAAGGAAAAACTGTTTTGAAAAGTCCAGCAGGATTGAGTGTTTGAATGAGAACTGCCAAATTTAGCATGTTACTATCGATGCTCGCTCGCTTTCTATAATTAAATTAGATTTTAATGTTAAAAATTAATCGGAATTATAATATTTTTTCAATAAATGAGGAGTATATATCGCACAAAACCCACTTAAAAATTCGAAACATTATTACAATATTTTTATTCAGTTTTGAAACGACACGGTACATTCTTCCTTGATGAATTTTGTATACAGTGTGTCACAACCCCAAAGACCACAGCGATTTGATGGTAAGGTATCGATTTCGGAAAAGGGGAGGGGATCGAGTTCGAGACCCGATTTCACCGAAGAATCGTCGTGTAAGCGGGTCTGATGGATTATATTAGATACAACGGGGCCAAACGTCTAATGTCCTCCCGTTGGTGTAGAATGGAAGTTCGGAGAAGGTGAGTGGCAACTCAGGTGTCGTCCTCGTCATCTGACCGCGGTTAAAAATGAAGAGGTTTGTCCCTAAATAGCTCTAGTGTTAATAACCCCTAGGGACGTTGATATAACTAAACTAAACTAATCGGTCGCCACCCCAAAACAGTGAAATAAGTTTTCCCTTAACCTTACACCTGGACAAATACTTCCAGTTAATACTTACAAAATTTCATTAAATAAAATTAGTCTTCCATTCTGCAAAAGTGATAGTGATTGAAATATTTCCCTGATATATATGCGTACATTCGCAGTGTTTCACGTTTCTATCTACACAATTTGCGAAGATATGCTTATTTCTAAAATTTAGAAAGATTAATCACAAATTTAAATGACAACATTTATTTCAGAAATACAAATTCATTAAATATAGATAAACTGACATATGCAAATATTTGTCTATTAGTACAACATCTAATCATCATGGCTTCAAAGAAATTTGCAAATCAAGCAAAATGTTGTTCGCTTTCATTGGTCGATAGTTGTATAATCGATGTAATAAAGAGAAATGAAATCGATCGTTTAATATATTTTACAGTAGTACTGGAATGCCGAGCAAGAAAAGAAAAGTTTTTGTTGGCATTTCTGTGCTTTCTAAAAAAAGAATTTATTTCAGTAACGAACTTATGGATGCTCTCGTGATATATATAATCTCAATACCCACTTAATTGTAGAAAATTGCAAATCCTTCTATGAAATGTGTTTACAGAGCGGTTTAGTGATTAGTGATTCAAACTAAAATGCATTTTGCCAATCAAATTTCCCTTCATCTCCAACTGTGATAGAACAGAAATGTTGCACTTTATGTATTTTCGATGTTGATACAATATTTTTCGATTTTCCGCATTTAATAACAAATTAATTAATTAATTTTGTTTGATTCTCAAAGAGAGTTGGAATCGTGTAGTTATATAATAAAAATTAATAACAAGAGTCTATAGCATTTTAAACATGAAACATTAAAAATATTAACAGTTAACAAGTAGGAAAAAAATACATTTTAGACATAGTTTTATTAGCGTTTTGAGAAATCGAAAATAATTCTTTTATCATAAATATGGAATTCAAAATTTTTTTTAAAGTTGTGACATGTTGAGAAAAATGCTATAAAAGACATTAATCTACATTGAACACTGTTATAAATCGACTGCTTAAACATTCCTTAATTACTTTCTCGTATATGTAGTACAGAGAAAGAATTGTAATCGACAAGAAAATAAAACGAATAATTCGACAAAAACTCAAGATTTTCACGATTCCCTACGTTTTAGACCTCTCGGAGCTCGAAAAATACATTTTTGGAAAATATCTGTCTGTCTGTTTGTAACAAAGATAACTTCGAGCTAGACGAATTGGTATACAGTTTTAGCATCAAATTTGTAGCTTTCTATCAAATTTTGGGCAAATTTCGTTCTGAAGTCCGGCTGTTAACATAATAATTGCAAAAGGAAGAGAGCTAGATAGATGAAATTCGATAAACAGATTTAATATCTAAAATGTAGACACATCAACTTTTGAGCCAAATCCAACTTGGGATTGAGTTTCTTTTGGTCTGTACTTTTATAAACATATAAAAACGATAACTCAAAAGCGCAATGATTAAAAATATCACATTTGCTCTGTAATTTTGTGACTACAATTGCTGATCTGTATCAAGTTTTGATTTCAGTTGGTTGGGAAAAATTTGCCTAAAATACCAGTTCGATTTTCGGATACTATTAACTTCATATCAGGATTAATCGCCAAAAAACTAACCAAGGATAACACTATAGATCGAGTAAAAATGCTGAATTCACGACAAAGGTTAAAATTTCGTTCCTACTTTACGCTTATAAAGCTTTTTCTGTTTACCCAAAGTACAATTTTTTTTGGGGGGAGGGGGGGCTGAAGGGGTAGCACCTCTAATAGAGAATATACTAGAAAATTTTAAGGAGACCACTCCCACTGGTTAAAATATATTATAAAAGTTATTATTTCTTTTAGGCCCCACACTTTTTTGGCACTAAAAATTTTTTGGCTTCCATTTTTTTCCCCACAAAAAAAAAGTAAAGAAAGGAAAAAATGAAACAAATCTTCTACACTAATAAAAGCGTGTTTATAAAAACGTTATTATCATTATTTTCAAGCAGAAGCGATAATGTGCATCATTTACCGACGTCTTTTGGTCGGTCCAGGAGCACCCTCTGTCTCCGAATGAGAGTCATGAAGGAACCGCCACTGCTCGCAACGTCCAAGGGCCCTTGCAGAACCGACAAGAGGGGACCCCAACCACTACTCGGAGGGTAATTTTCAAACACCGCCAACGTGTCATCCACTAGATAATACTGAAAGAGAAACAAGAAAAAAATTAAAGGATATTCGGATTAGAGATCCGAAACATGGAGTCATAATGATGTTTGGGGCTTGATTCGTTCGTCATTAAACTGTGTATTTAGTCCCAATGATGTACACAAAAAATGTAGATTTATATAAGTTGATTTTAGACGCACTCGGTTTTGAGACCCAAAATGCCTGCTCGATTTTCTTCACGCTACGAAGAAAATGAAGCCAAGCTCAGAAGAAAAGTCATATTGTGTAAGATTATGTGAAATTCGTGAATCCAGTGAAGCATAAATAGATATTTAAAAAAAATTACGGAGGATTTAGCTATAGCCATCAGGAATCTTTAGTTTAGAGAATTTTGGCCGGCCATTTACGAACATTCCAAGCCTTTCAAATCCAATTTTTTCTTCTTAAAATCGAGTGTGAATGTGGAAACCGGCCAGTTTTGGCATAATGTGGAGCTCCACATGTATCCAACTTAATTTCCATTACCCCACGTGATGTCGAACGGATGTTCTGCAAATGAGAGGAAGAGGCTTAGAATATTCGGAGATGCCTTAGGGTGTATCCTAGCAAGTGTTTGGGGGCAGAGAAGGCTTTATTGAGAAGTTTGGAGTAAAGCAGGAGCAATGTGGTTCGATTATTCTTGCTGTATCGATGGAGTAAAAATTGGATACCTTGTCACCACATCTTGGTCTTCGAAACCACATCTTGGCCCGTCTATTCGAAAAGGTGTAAGACCTTGAAAGTCTCCGGGTGGAGAACCATTATTTACTTATTTATTAAAAGGCTTACAGTCATCTTCAGAATATGGGTGGTAAATAAGGTATACATTATAGTTTATCTGACTAAAATAAAAAATATTTCAATTAAATAGTTAGCAAGCCAATTTTGGGTTCTGGAGATTAAGTTGAAAAGCCTATATAGAGAGAGCTGTAACACACATAAGCATAAAAACACACAGACACACACCACAATCACCTCATCTTGTGCGTAACAGGAAAAGATTATAAATGAGTGAACAGAGTCAGTAATTTTCTTCCTATCCTTACTGTGAGAACTATTCGCCGTACTGCTGGTGGTCTTTGGGGGTCATTCTTCCAAATTCCATAGAACTTAAGCACTTTCCCTTCGTTCTTGTAGAAATTCACGAGGGACGCCGCGTCCCCGCCTTCTTTCCTATATTCTTTTCTCCGAGACATGTTCTTCTTCGTCTCCGCATGGGGGTCGATGGGTCTTGATTCGGGATCTCTCATTTCGATGCCAGCATCCGTCAGATATTGCTGTGAATATATCATAAAGAGAAAATTATTGAAGCTTTTGAATTCTTAATTTGTCATATTCTGGACGTGAAAAAACATTAGTTATTTTCTAAGAGATTATAATATAAAGACGTGCTTTTAATGCTTGGGTTTTGGTACAAACAATAAAATACACTATTAACACTGATCAATAGGTTCTTTAGAAAAACACGGAACGTAAAAAAATAAATAATTTTAATATTCTCTTGTACAGCGCAAACAAAGAATTACTATTGCAATCGACTTATATTCTGCCTTGAGACCTCATGTCATTTTAAGATGGATTGCAGAAAATGTTTAGAAAATGACTTAGGAGTGAACTGGAAAAAGATGTGACTAATTTGTAGCAAAAAAAAAAAAAAGGAACACCCTGTATCAAGAGATAAGTGATTCCTCTGATGCAAATTGCGTGACTGCCCTCTGAATCATAAAGTCAATTAACGAAATGGCCATTCAGCAGACTGCAGGATAAAAGGCCATGAAGCATATTTACTACAAGTCAGATACAAGTCTATTTGATCATGCCTAGTTTTTGTAAGCACATTGTAGAAAATGCATCGTATTTTTAAAATAAATGGATTTTTGTATTATATATATATTCATATGGGAACTTCCCGAATGTGGAAGTTTAACAAAATGAAATGCGAAGCATTGTTTCTTACTGATAACCTAGATGGCGCACATCACAGCAGGCAAATATACTGATCGTTTGGCGTCAAAATTATAGGGTAATACTAGATCCAATTGCTAATATTAATGCAAGTTTAAAGAAACCTTCTTGCTGTAAATTTGTTCAGAACAAGCCGCAAATGGTGACAAGACCAACTGGTTTTCTGCAATAAATCATCACTAAAATTTTCGATTATGTAAAATGATCTTAATGGCTCCACAACAAAACATTTTAAACTTCAAATTTTGATAATACAGTTTTAGAAGTTTTACATCGTTCTATTCAACGCTCTATACATTTCCTTAATTATCTATTATATCCCTAAAACATAAACTTAATTTAAAACCTTCAACTTCATTCAAATTTGTATTATCACAAAAACTCCTATGCTGAACCCAAACATATTTTTAAAAATATAATAATAGAAGTTTAGTTTAGTTTAATTATATACGTCTAGTTTTAAAGCAACACAAGGGCTTTTTATATAAGAACAAGAAACAAAATCGTTTGACACTGAAATTTTGTGTCTACAACAGAATTCTTTTTATAATTTATCTCAGAGAATTATTCAATAGAACTTTCTCTGATTCAACTTAAAATTCCATTTACTACAATAAGAAAGATTTATTAAATATAACTCATAGGACCAAGGATACGAATAAAAATTTAAAATTCGTACTTCATCAGAACATTTAATGACTCAAAATGCATAAAATGTAATTGACTTCATTTAGACCATTTTTATATCATTTATTACGAACAGTTTGAAAATTAGCTGCCGTGGCCCGATTAAAATGGATAACCTCCATATTTAAATATTTTTGTTTATTTAAAATATTTTGATTTCCTAAAGGACCCAAATGCACACATGTGTGCATCGAGCATTTGCATCTTCTTAGTCACCTCGCATTGACTTACGACATTAAATTGTATTTTATATGGGTGTCTGACAGGGAAGGGAAATATCTTTAAATCAAGTATTGAGAGATATAAAACAATGAGATACTTGAGCGCAATATCACTTACATGTAAATGACGTCAAGATAAACTGAAGACTGATAAAACTAAAATCAAATTATACACGATTTAAACCAAATCGTACATCATACAACACATTTGATGTCAAATGAATGCGAATTCCAAAGGGAAAAAAATGATGGTGTCTTCTGAGAAATATTATCTACTTGATCGCAGCACGCAATGCTTTGAATTTATTCAGTATATTATTGGAGGAAAGAAATGGAATGTGGTGTAATAGGATTGCGCTTTGCAAGTGCCGTCACGTGTTGGTATTAGAGTATGTCATTGAATGTAATGGCATTTGAATTAATTCCTTATATAAATCTACAATAAAGGCATTACAAATAAAATCATTTAAACATAATTCGCACTTTTCTTTAAATTGCAATAATTCAAGTATAGAGAAAAATAAGAAACTTAAAGAATAATTTTTTTCAAGATATAGTCCTTTTGAAAAAGTCCTTTTATTAATTTATTTAAAAGTATGCTTTTTTAAAAAAATTGTTGTCTTATGCTTTTTAACCTTTTATTTATAGTTTATTATTAAAATTATTATGGAGTCTTGAAATTAGCTTTTCTTAGATCTATTAAAAAATAGGGGCAATTATATGAAATCAAAATTTAAACTTAGCAAACAACATGAAAGCAGTGGAATTTATTAGATGTTTGAGGCACACAATTTTAAAGACCTTAATTTAATGAATTGTTTTTTACAGGATCATACATATATAATCTCATCACTTCACAATTAGTATAAGACATCAAATAACGTTTTTTAAATTATAAAACAATTTATTCACTCATAGTAAAACAACACATGCTGTTAAGAATGACAAAAATTCACTGAATCGCAAAGTACGCCAACTTTTATCAAAGAAGCACACACAATTTACTGATGTGTTTTGAATTATATAAATTTTGCTCGCTTATGTACGCCTTCATCGTTGGCATATCGCACTGCCAACTGAATGAAAAACTTTAAATAAGATATTAAATGGTATGACTATGGGTAAATTCAACTTTTCAAGGTAGGTTAAAATATATCCTACTACGCATAAAAAAATTAAGCAAAAAGTGACAATGTTTAATCTACCTAACCCCAAAGAGTTTTAAAGAATGTAAAAATGAATCTTATTCTTATCCAATAGTTTTCATGACCCTGTGACCATGATATTTGAAGTCTTGTCAAACATACCCTTGTCCAGGCATCGCAATCAATCAAATGTATCTCTTTCCCGTGGATGTTAAGGTCGTTGCCGATGTTCAGATCTTTCCAGCTGTAGTTGCGCTTCTTGCTCGGGTGCAAATAGTGATCCCGTCGAAGAAGCGTGCCCTGGAATCGGAATTGCGATTTAAGAAATCCATCGAATTATGCAGATAATACACAGGGTGATTCAAAACTGTTGCGAATGGTTATAGCTTCCTCTGAAAACGACGGTAGGAGAATCGGTGAGCCAAATCCCAAAATCATAACACGATAATCTTTCCTTTGCCTTTGCATTATTTTTAAATTTATATTTAACTATATAACAGCAATAAATTGCTACAAAAATATATTTAAAATCGTGGCAAAATGCTTGAACATAAATTCAGTTAATAAAACAACGAATAGTTTCATGAAATAAATAAAAAAAATTTTTTAAAAATTAATAAAAATGAGTGGAAAATCTTACGTGGATACAATTAATATCATTGAAAAGTTTATATTCTGAACTTTTTAATGATGTAAAAATAGTTTTTATTTAATAATAGGTTCTGAAGTCACAGAGGAAAAACTTTATTATACTAATTAATGCTTTAATTAAGTTTTAAAATTCTTAATTAATGAATAGTTACTATCAAAAAGGAAACTACTCTTTGTTCTCGTATTCAGATATTCTCCACATTTTTGCGCATGCGTCAACAGGCGTTTGTTTCGCCAAAAAGAGGTAACGCTCTGGCCTATGGAAAGATAACCTCAAAGATTTATGATTATTATTGTTAAATATGAAATATGGCACAGAATTTGCAATGAATATGAACTTTAAATAATATTTTGAGGTAAACCATGGTTATCAAACCATGGAAAAATATTTAATTGAAACTAAGCACAGCTGTTACTCTTGGGGTATTTGTTGGTTGCCAAAGGATTAAAAGCGATTTGAAAAATTATTTGAATCAGACAGAAAATATCGCTAAAATCAAACGTGCATTATTAAAAAGATAATTTTCTGAAATTTAAATAATAATAAGAGGATTTTTCCCACTTAAACCCAAAATAACTATGTTCTTAGTGGTCACCCGAGAGCTGGCCCATGTACAATAAAGTGAGCAGAAATGCCTGCTCGATAAAAGTCATAAATGATATAATTAGATATATTAATTCGCATCCAAAAAAGATATAACATGATGCAAAATGTTAGTTAAATCATCTGTAGTGTATTTAATATAGAAAGCGATTTACTTTTGATATTGAACATTCAAAAAGATTAAAAATCAAAATTTAATGCAACTGTGGAATAACGTGAAATGCAGCTTGTAAAGTACCTGATACAGCATATTATTTGGTATTTCAGGTTCTACAACACGCAGGGTGTCATTTTCCAAATAATAGTAGACTTTTACGTAATGAATCCTATGCGTCTCTGAGGGCCAATCAGCGACTGTTTCCTTGATGATGCCGTCGAAACATAACACCTAAAATGAAAAGGACCATGAGTTTTCGTTATTGATTAGCATTTTATGATGAATCTATATTTCGATGGACATTTAAATAACGAAGAATTTCACTCCAGTGCAGTAAATTTTAAAGTAACTGATATTTCAAAACTCTCTGTACAAATTTGAAGAAACAAAGTTTAATAGCATAAACTACTATACAATTCATGTTCTAAGTTCGTGGGTACCAAGAGTTAGGGGGACATTCCCACTTGAGATCGCATGTGAAGATTAGAATAGTCACACTTTATTTTCTGATATAATACTTTTTTAGGAATTATCTACAATGGCAATATATTGATTCTGATGATGGAATTCATTTTTCAGGAATTCTGTAAAAGTGATTGCCATCCTGTAAATATCTGTTAGTTTTGCTAATGTGCATTGATTATATGATAAAAAGTATAAGTTTTGGGAGTTGGAATTCGGATACATAACTAGTTTATTGTTTCATAAACATGTTCGTTAAATTCAATATTTCTTCTTCTTTCTTTCTTTTTCATTTTTGTTTTCATCTTTTAAGGACACAATAATTACAGCCCTAATGTACCATTGCTTCAGTACAGTAATAAATTTGTGCTTGTTAATACCTTTTTATCTATCCTCTATTATCCCTCAAGTTTTGTAGTAACATTTTTGCAGCTTACTATTCTTAAAAAAATAGACTCAATTACAATAATTCAGTATTATTTTGGCACTAAAACTCGATTTTTGAAAGAAAATTGCTTAATTCTTGCTTGGTTCTATCTGTAATTCTAAGCTATATACGTATAATATATAGCAGCTATATATAACAGCAAGGTAATATTTTCTTTACAATGCCATATTCTGCTATGCAATTATTTAATTTTTTTTCATCATCCTTATTACTAATGAAATATAGTACGATGATATGCTGATGAAATTACGATATTTACAAAATAATTGAAACGTTATGAATAATGTCCTTTAAAAGTTTTGTAAATGAAAAATGTTGTTCTAATCTCATGTCAGTTTTATGTCTACTTTCAACCAAAAAGTAGCATTTTGCGAATTCCTGATAGAAAGTATTTCATGTAGAAACTATACTCAGAGTAATTTATGATATGTTATTACAAGTATCATATTTATCACTGCAGATTCTGGATGAAAGAGAAATTTCTACAAGAAAAATATTTGTAGCTGGTACGAAGTCATATCAATTTTAAATCTATATTTCCTATTGAAATGTAATTAAAGAAATATTTCTCGATTGACTGTACGCAATATAATTTATAATATTATTTAACGAGTGTCGTCCATACTTTATTCTTTAACAAGCTCTGACGAGTCAGATTTATTCATCGTCCATTTTTTTTAAATTTGATTAACTAAACTGAAATCATTCAGAGTCATTATTATTCAATATAGATTCTATGCCATTTTGGAGTTATCTTAAGTGTTTTCCGAGAATTATAAGTCGAATTAAAAGAACAACACATTCCAAAAACAGGATATATTATCCAAATTGAGAGCAGAAATTTTGAAATAGTGATTCAGAAATTTTCACTAGTCCAAGAACAAATGTAATTATATGCTTTACATTTACAAATTTCTGAAGCTGTTTTCAAAGAAATTTCTTACCTTTGAATCCATTTTCGCCCAATGAGGAGTGAACTTTTCGATGTCTGGTCTCTTGGGTCCATACGTTAGCTCGACCAGGCGGTCTTTGTTGAGGACAGCATTCTGTGACTTCAGCAGAGCAATGGCTTCCTTCGCTGAGCCGCCACATCCGATATCACGAGCCACGGGAACACCTTTGCTGTAGGACAAAGTCTCGGAGAATCTCGATTTAGGCTGGAAGGATTCACACACGAGATTCAGTGCAGAAAAGAGAAAAGGAGGAAAATCGAATGATTTTTCTGTATATGGTCAAGATTTTCGTAAAGCATTACTTGAACATTTATGATATTTGTTGTAAAGAAAAGAGAAGGAAAAAGCTGGTGTACTTAGTTTGGTATGGCAGCGTTTCCGACTTTAAGAGACCGTTCCTTGGAGGAGAATAGTATGAATCTTCTCCTACTAATAACAACGAGTCTCTCTCTCTCTCTCTCTCTCTCTCTCTCTCTCTGTGTGTGTGTGTGTTTGTGTGTTTGTGTGTGTGTGTGTTTTCGACTTTTGGAGAGCTCTCCTTGGAGGAGAATAATCTATATCTTATCCTACTAATAACAATGAATGTGTGTGTGTGTGTGTTGCCATTTTACAGGCCAGCCTTTCGGCCTATAACTATCAAATATGACACATATATATCTTGGAAAGAGGATGGGAGTATATGTGCACCTGTGAGCAATTTTTTGAATTTTTAATCAATTAAAAATTAAACTGAATTCAGCGATTTCAATCATCAAATTATATAGCATGTGTTTCTATCTATCTTTATGCACATATTATATATATAATTTGGCGAAATTTTTTCTTGGCTCTTTTTGGTCGCCGTTAAAACCGGCTAGTATCAAAAAAGGATATCTTTAAGGGTTATTTAACTTCAACTTCTAGTAAACTTTAATTAATAATCGTGAAATTTTTTCCCAAATTTTGGAAATTTTTTTGTGCCTAATTTTTAAAAATAGATAACATTGTTGACCTGAATTTCAAATCACTTTCATTGTTTTATCAAGTGTTTGATTTTCTCCCGTTGTTGAAAGCTACAGAAGAGAGATTCTGTTTAATATCTGAATATTTCACAAGACGAATGAAAAACACGAATGAATTCACAATGAATTCAATTGAGTCGATAAATGAATCGCATATTTATGGTTTTAATAGTGCTATGGTATGATGTGATCTCTATTCGGAATCATCATAGGCACAATGAAGTGAACATATATAAGCCTGTTAAAATAATACAGCTTTAAAGTCTGACAATTTGACGGAATCGTGGACATGGACATATATCTAAAATATTTAACGGAACTAAATAGGATTGACATCTCTATCGAACCAGATGATCGCCAACGGTGTTTAGTATATCTTAAAGAAAAACGCGGAAAAAATATTAGATTTGTTTAATGATATCTTACTCTCTTCCAAGGAGCGCTCTTCAAACGTCGAAAACTATTAAGTTAAAATAATTACTAATTTTTCCCCTGTTGGTTTTTCGGATTTTGTATTTCCCAGATAGCCTAGTCCGTTATACAATATTGTGCACTATTATATACTGGCAGAAAAAAATCCCAACACCAAGAAAAAATGATTGTAGAGTAATGAAATTTGGACAATATATTTGTCTAGTTAACATGTTTACATGATTAAAGTTTCAAGATCATAGATTACTTTAAGCTCAAGAAAATGTCAAATTCTATTACATTAATAGCCGGTGTAACCTCCAGAATTTTGAATGCAAGCCTGCAAACGTTAATGCATTGTATCATACAGGTGCAGAATGTCACTTTGTGGTATGGAATTTCATGCTTGTTGCACTTGTTCTGTCAATACTGGGATGGTCAGTGCTGGCTGCGGATGATGCTGGAGTTGTCGCCCAATGATATCCCATACGTACTCAATTGAAGGCAAATCGGGTGATCTTGCAGGCCAAGGTAACATGTAGACCTCTGTAGAGCACGTTGCGTTGCAACAGCGGTATGAAGTTGAGCGTTATCCTGTTGGAAAACTCCCCCTTGAATGTTGTTCATGAATGACAGCACTACAGGTTGAATTACCAGTCTGATTTACAAATTTGCAATCAATTTGTTTGGAATAACCACGAGAGTGCTCCTGATTTCATAGGATATTGCTTCCCAGACCATGACTCCAGGTATAGGTCCAGTGTGTCTAGGCCGCAGACAGCTTGGTTGCAGGTGTTCCCCTGGCCTCCTTCTGACCAACACACGGCCATCACTGGCACCTAGGCAGGACATGCTTCCATCAGAAAACCCAACAGATCTCCACTCCGTCCTCCAATGAGCTCTGGATTGACACCGCTAGCGGCGTAAAAAGCAATGGCTTGGAATCAATGGAATGCACGCTATGGGGCGCCTGGCTCGGAGCTGCCCTTGGAATAATCGATTTCTAACAGTTTGATGTGTCACTGTGATACCACCTATTTTCAGCCGCAGATACAGTATGATGCGCCATATACGAACTGACGTTACTACACGAGATTAACACTCATGTAGGAAGCATTAATATTTGCTTGAGATATCATCAATATACTTAAATGTTTCATAATATTTGCTTTTGAAAGTGAAATCATTGAAATTGCTATTCTACACTTCTCAGCAATGATTCCTGGATTATAAATACCCACATGAATTAATTATTTATTAAATTAACCCAATGACTGCTAACTATTCTAAATCGATGCACTTCGTATGAGCGACCGACTGTAGCAGTCGCTGGGGACCGAATACTTTTTCGCGCTATACGGATCTTGTATTGGTGGTGTTTATAATTTGTTAATACAAGTTATTACGTGGTACACAATCCAGTCACTATTACTTTGTCCACTTCAAAATGGATACGAACATTTTTTTTTTATTTTCAATATATATTGTTTTTTACCAATAAGAAAATTTTAAAACGCTATAATTTGAAAATATATTTGGATATTGAAAATTGAACAAATAACATGAAAATTCAATATTCTATATATAAACAAAGACTTTCTTTTAAGAAAGAAGAACAATACGAAAATTAACAGTTCAATTGGGAATTTTTAGTTCGAAAATTAACATCTCAAAACAATTATCAACACATAATCCGACATTGTAATTTGTAAACTCGGATGGACTATTTCTCTTTCTTTTATGTCTCCTGCAGATAATACATTTTTTCTTCGCAAGTTGCTTGCTGCATTTAAAATTTTCGAAAGGAAATATCTATCCGTCAGAGGAAATGGTAGGCTGAACCAAACCAAATAGTCAACGAATATGATCGAATAAACGAGATTTTCTTCTTGTTTCTAAGCAATGAGGTATTGGGTTTTTGCAAATGTTGGACATATACGATAGAAATTATTTCCGAAATACACATGAGACAGCAGTACACAGCTAAAGCTTTCACCGAACACACATATGTGTCCATAGGCCACACCAACGCTTTTTTTTTTTTTTTTACTTATACTTTAACCTTAAATGGTCTACTCCAAGCCGTCGAAAGGCACGCGTAGAAATCTGAATGACCGGGCAGCCCCAACAGAAACACTGGCGGGAACTGTGGTTTTGTCCTAAGGGCCATCATCGGCCACGGTACAACCCTTCCCTAAGGAAGAACGTCCCTTCCTCGATGGGAGGAGCCAGACCCTCACCTTTTTTTGTGTACTACCAAGGTGGCGCGAACCAACTCCATACTGGAAGCTTCTCATCCTCAATTACAAGGTGCCCTGTCCGTGGGACTTGCTGAAAGTATATAAGCATCCATAGTAGTCAAAGGGTTAATCATACCCACCAATGACAACCAATAGAGATACCCACCCACTTTTTTTTAACCAACCACAATCCTTTCTTCGCGTAAAATCTTGCTAAAGTCCATCCACACTTACCATCAAGACTCTATTTAGCTCATGACATTCTATTAAAAGCCCTTTTGTCTAACAGTCACTTTCATGAAGGACATAGTCCTTTCTCTAAGGACGGATGCTCCGAGAATATTACCATTGAAGTTGAAGTTGAAAAGGGTTAATCACACGAAAAATCTCAAGAATCCAATGCATTGTCACGTGGATTTCCAACAAGACGGAAAATGCCATCTCATCAAGCAACCGAGGAAATTAACAATCAGCGTTAATAATGATAAACCCAGATAAATTATAATTCAATAGAGATTTCCAAAAGAGTTTTTTTTATTACTTTTCATGAAGAAAGCTTACCTTTTCGAGGTGGATGCCTAAAAACATCTGAGTGGCTTATTTTGAAAACGGGGGAAGAACTTCTTTTGTGAATGAATGCTATTACTGCACGTTGAGAATGAATGAACGCTGAATTGTATAAATCAAGTAGGTTCTTGGAAAGAAAGCGTAAAAAGTGACTGAAAAAAAACCAAAGTTAATTCAGAACTGCTTGTTGTGATATGCTCTTGATTTTATAAAAGATTCCTCAGAATGAAACTTTATCAACAATGACGCTGACATTGTTGAAAAACGGAGTTCGTTGTAATAGAATTAATTATTCTTCTAACAATGTAAAATCAACAATCGGTTGAATAACATTATTTTTTTTTAATTTAGGGACCAATGGACACCTATTAGGTATTTCCGCGAATTTTTTACTTAGAACTATGAAACCTTTTAGGTATATGAATTAAAATATAAATAAATCAAATTTCCTTTTTAGAAAAATTTAAAACGAAATATTATTTTTTTAAAATTAAAAGACGCATACTTTTTTATGTTTAAAATATTTCAGGCAACTCAATTTTAATTTAAAGTTTTTAATTTTTTTATTATTATTTTTCCATATTTTCCAATGTAAGTTTATTTAGATTAAAACTGCATATGATTTTGTAATTCTAATGAACTGCTCATTTTTTAGAAATATTTTTATCCACACTTACTGTATTTTCATAGGAATTTTATGTTTTTCTGAACTAAAATTGACTGTTAAAGAGATTTAAAAAAATCCTTGAAACATAAATGCATACCCTACTTTCTTTTAATGTTTGACCGAAATCTTTATTATCAATTCTATTTCATTTCTTGAAAAAGTAAGACATCTGGAACGTTTCAAAGATATTCAAATCTAATTACAATATCACTTTGAGGAAAGTAATTAAAATGTACTTTTGTTTCTCTGGGCCTTTGAAATATTCATTTTATTGAATAATATATCCAATAACACTATTTTAGTTGAATATAAACATATATTTTTGTGAGGAAGTGATAAAAATAAAATTTCATGTTTCTGTCGATTTCTGCTTATTTCAAAGTCCACTGTCCCCTTAAAGTGATCAGATTGCTTTCACTGTTAAAAATTTGTTTAAAAATTTCATTACATAACGTATATGGCAGCAATATCTTATCAGTTTCTCTCAGAGTTATTTGAACTTTTTAGAAATATTTTATAACTTCTGAAATATTTCCCATCCAAAAAAACCGTGGTAATATTCATAAGTTGAACAAACTTGTAAACTGAGTGATGGAGTATACTCTATACAAAAATCCTTCAAAACATTATACAAGGTTCTGATTATTTAAAATATTTAGCTGCCACTGAATTTCGAAAGCAGTTACTTTTAGGGTAAAATGTTTTCGCTAAGAAAGGCTTTTATTTCCAAATTTTAATTTCAATTTATTAAAAATGAATCAAAGTGATAACGTTTTTCCGCGCTAATTTTGGAATATATTATTTCACAATAAACATTTTTTCACAATATCAAAATACAAAGGATTAAATTATCTGTGAAGCCAATTTTAATCTCATACAATTATTTTTAAAAATGTATATATCTTACACAATAATACTTTTTATTATTTTCATTACTGTGTTTATGCATTTGCACATCGCGACGATATTAGATATATTTATTTTTCTGCAAGCTGTCATTGGTATAATTAAGCAGAAGTTTTTAAAAAATAATATAAAGCTAGAACATATTAATACTAAAAGATTATTATGCTCATCAATATTAAGACTATAGGCTCAAATCCTCTATTTTAAACTTTTTATTATTATTTTTGCCAGTACTATAAATATTTTAAAAACATTTAATATTAGGAATTATTTTTAAAAGGCACAAATTATTTTAATAGCAAATGTATACACAGTGTTTACAGAAACAATATCAGAAATGTGGGATTTCCATAAACACATCTGCATCTTTTCTCCATTTGCTCTCAATTTATTATCGAATATTGTGATGGTAACAAAATAAATTTTTTTGTAGAAAATACAAAGTCATTTTCTACAAATGTCGTAACTAAATTAAAATTTGAATTCAATTTATAATATATTTTAATTATAAATGAAAATATTAAAAAAAATGCTTTTGAAATTCTTGGAGGATTTATTTCCTAATTTTTACTTTCCGATTTACGAAGTCTGGTTATTTATTTAGTTACATTAACGTCCCGTTTTTTGAAGCAACACTAGGACTATTTTTGGATGGACGTCTTCATTTTGAACTGTGGTCAGATGACGTGGACGAGACCTGAACTGGCACCTCCCTCACCAAACTTCCACATCACACCAGCGGGGGGAGATTTAACGTGCAACAGACCTGCTAACATGATGAATCGAATTTCGAACCTGAAATACCCCGGTTCTGAAGCCGAGACCTTACCACCAAGAAACAGCGGCCCGTACGAAGTCTGGAGAAAATATTGCGATCGTCAAAAAATTCGAAAGCGAGATTTTGACGAATCTCTAAATTTTAGACCTCTTGAGTTCAAAAAATACATTTTTGAAAAATGTCTGTCTGTTAGGATAAAGGTAACTCGAAAACACCTTGAGCTGGGCAGACGTAGTTCGGTGTGCGGTTTTCACACCAAATTTCTATGAAATTTTGAGCAAAATCTAAGTCTTATCTGTTCGGCTGTTCGAATATAAATTAATGCGATTCCTGTAAAATATAAGAGAGCCAGTTTTTCCAATGATTCGTGCACTTACGTTTTTACTCTGACGTCCAAATTTTTGATTAAAAGAAATGCTTTCTCCATTTTAACACGTAAATGAAACGGAATTTTAAAAAAGCTGTAATATTTCAAATTTCCTATTTTTTTAAAATTTGTAATAGATTTTATAATTATAATAATTAATATAATAATTATAATAATTTTTTTCATAATTCTTACCAAATACAGCTCTCAAAATTCAGCGACAACAAAATAAAGCTAAGCGCAGCCTGCCAACTGAATTTGAAAATATTAATTCATTTTCATTCAGAACGTACAAATGAGCAGAATTTCAGATATCTAGCACACCAGGAAGTGGATAAAATAATCATTTGTAAAATTTCGTTTTGGAAAATGTGAAGCTGCTCTAATTAAATGAATGAATATATTCGCTGAAATATCGGTAACACACTGCTTCTGAAACTGAGATGACAGTTCATTTCAGACATTAAAAATGTTGTTTATTGGTTATAAAATTCATTTGTCTTTTCTATGTGGCATTTAATAATGCGATCAAATAATACTGTCATTTATATTTTACACAAGGGTTCTGGTTAAAATGATTGTTCAAAATCACGTGCTCATATTCGAGAATCTTTTAGAAATTGAAAATAACAGCCAGTTTTCTTTGTTCCTTCTGACACCCTTATCTGCCAGTTTCATCGTTTGCGTGTAGAAAGGAAACTCAGGCCAAAAATGATTTCTCTCTCTTTTTTCATGCCACTTCTGCACACGGAAGCCGTATTTCTACTACACGAAATAAAAGGTACTTAAAGCTACAAATTTCTTTTAATTATTTTGTCTGACGTTTTGCTGATTTCTTTTGAATCTGGGGTAGCAATAATAGTAATTCATATTACTGAAAAGGACGTCGGATTTCATGGAAGTAAGTCAAGCCTCGGTGATCCGTGGAATTCTATCTATCATCGGCAGAAAATCTGAGTAATATTTCATTAAGTTTTACGAGTATCTGGAAATGTTGGTATGCTGAAAAATGAGCTGAGATATGGCGAGGAAATTAAAAGTGATGATGACTTCTCATTTCTCTTTCTTTTTTTTATTTGTGAAATTATATTAGTGCACTCAGTTTCCGTTCATTTAAAATGGAATCGTGATTTCATGCTATGAGAGAGATATAAATTATTCATTAAATGTTAGATTTTCTTTGTTCTGCACTTTTCATTGACAGAATTTTGCCATGATTTGTCATTTTTATATTAAATGTATTAAACTGCAAGAAACTGAATAAATTATTTTTTTTAAAAAAAACAAGGATTGATTGTAATGGTGGCTTATAAATTCAAAAACGCGTAGCGTTGCAAAATATATTTCTCCAACGATAGCAATACAAATGCCATTTTGAAAAAGCCAGTTGCCTGATTTCCAAAAATAGATTACATTTTTGGCCTGAAATTCAAACAGTTGTCATTGTTTCATCAAATATTTTATCTATTGTTGAAAGTTGAAACAGAAGAATTTTATTTTATTAGCCTCTGTGTAATTTACTAAGAGAATAAAAAATAAAGTTACAGTGTCGCGAAATTTAGAAGACAGAAGAAAAAAATTTTTCTTGTATATTTTTGTGGCGCTATGATGTCGTGGAATGAAGAAAAATCATAACAGTTAAAAGAACAATTAAAATAATACGGCTTTAATATCTATTACTTTGACCGAATCAAAGACATGAAACTATATGTAAACTATTTAACTGAAATTAAATGTATTCATTTTCTCCGGTGAACCACTCTCTCAGTTAGTCACCAAAGATGACTGGAGGTGGATAAAAAGGTAAAATTACAATATCATGAAATTTAGAAAATAAATGAACCGCACATTTCTTAACATATATAGTGTTATTGGAGTTAGTTTCCATTAGAAAAGTTTATGCACTCAATGTACAGCACATTCTCAATCAATTGAAATGAAAAGTTTTTGATATCTAGCAATTCGATGGAAACATGAACATGAAGTAATATGTAAATTATTTAACTAACATTAAACAAAATCAATATTTTTCAATAAAATCAATTTGCGCTTTTCTCAAGGACAGAAATAATCGTTTTTGAACTTCACTCAACTATGAGCAGTTCGCAAATTTGGATGCTTTAGAAGGCTATTTCTCTTTGCAGCCCCGACCTATGTCTCATCACTGATTCGTTTTCTCCCCTCGGTCTTCGTCTTTAGTCTCCTCCACCCCTTTGCATTGATTAGAGATGAAAAATAAAAACTATGTGACAGACTTTAAATAAATGAAAACTATAATACAAACTTTCAAAATAATTTTTCAGGCAGTCTGTAATTCTGCAGCCCCAATAGACAAGTGGTCGCTATTTACTTTCTTATTCAAGTTTGTTTTAGTCTAGTTGTATTAACGTTCCGTTTCAAAGCAACACTAGGGCTGTTTTGGAATGGACATAATAATTTTGAACCGAAGTCAGATGACGAGGGTGACACCCGAGTTGGCACCTTCTCTCCAAACTTTCACACCACACCAGCGGGAAGACATTTGGCGTTTAATTTAATGAGCACCACCGGACTCGCTTACACGACGGTTCTTCCGTGGAATCAAGTCTCGAACCTGAAAAGCCCACTGGTTCCGAAGTCGAGACCTTACCACCAGGCCACTGTGGCGTTTGTCTCTAAAATGAAATCTGAGCTCAAAATGGAAAAATGAACATTTATGTATTCCTATCTAGGTTTCAGTAATAACCACTATTCCCAAATGGGATGTCCTTCTACCTTACGTCAAACTGAAATATATTTTTCGATCACAATGAAACACATTGAATATTCGCAAGCAGTTGCTCCATTCAGGGTCTTATCCTGTGCTAGGTATCGATCCCTTAATTGATGAAATGTTTGGAATTTTAAATCATTAACTATGTTATCAATAAAATTCTAATTTCATGACAAACCAACGTGCGTGCCGGTGTCCTGGCATACGAGTGGCGCGTCTTCCACGTGATCTGGGAGTCCTGTGTTCGGTCCCGGTTCGGGCATGGTTGTTCTTCTTCTGTGTTCTATCTGTGAGGTGTGTGAATGTGCCCTCCCCCCCTTGTAAAAAAAGGGATTGTTACGCATGAAGTAGCTAAGTAATACTCTTGGTCCTATAGTCTGTGTATTTTCTGTAGGTGGTTCAAGGTCACATTTTCTACCAGGTTACTGGTACCAGACAACCAATAACGTGGTTGAAAATGTGACCTTGAACCACCTACAGAAAATACACAGACTATAATAGTAGGCGCTACTGAAAAAGAAACAAGAAACCCTCCCTCGGCTTAAATCGCTGGCAGGTAACTGTCAGCAGGCTTGTCAATTGCCATAAGTCACAACAACACCAAAGTGCGTGGTCACCCCGAAGTTAATCGTATATTTTTCAATATATTTTTACTCCTCTCCCCTCGCAAAAAATTGTGGATCTTGAATCAGTTCACGAATACTTTTAAAAGGCGCTGATGTACGATAGCCACGAAATATAGACCTTTGGAGTAAATGCAGTAATTTTTAGGAATCTATCAATATAATATGCATTCAGATGCTTTTTGGCTGATTGATTGATACCAAAATGTAATTCGTAACTACAATTATAATCACAAGATGATAACGTGCCGAATTTCGTTCATTTAAATCAATGCGTTTACATGCGTGTGAAAGTACGAACAAACAGATGGTCACAGTTTGACAAATTTGATTTAAAAATCGACAAAAATCTATATTTTAGATCATAAATTTGTGTACAAAATTCCATTTACCTATTTCTTTGAGTTTCGTAGTTATCGAATTCATTTGTATTGGGACAACCAGACGGACCGACTTTCTGTTGAATGAATTTCGTTCAAAATTTGAAAAAAAATTATACAAATTTTATCTGTCCATCTCAATTTGTTTTTGAGTTATCTTATTAGCAAGCAAGATAGACTTAATCCACCTCCCCCCTCTTAAAAAAAGTGTGTTCTATGGTCTCAGGGAAGTCTCAAACCTAGAGATTCGTCAAAATCTCGAATTCAAATTCTGTAACAATTACAGTACTTCCTCTACAAAAAAAAAAAAAAAAATTCATTTCACTCCAAACTGCATTTTTTTTTACTTCATAATTTTGCAAATTACAATACGTTTGTGCGGAATTTCTGTATTCCATTGAATATAAACTCAGAAAAGAATAAAAATGTAAAGACAAAAAGAAATGATGCCGCGAACTACATAAGAAAAGAAGACAAAGAGGAATACGAAATAGGAAAGAATTGGCTTCGGCGAATTTACAAAGACCCGTGAAAAAACCTAAAATTCTGAGACTCAATTGTTGAAAGCCTCTCATAGATCGGAAAAGAAGAAAAAGAACTCCGAGAAAGCACTTTAAAATGTTTCGAAAAAAAGAAGGTATGGGGTGGGGAAATGGCGATGAAGAAGAATTCGAAACAAGAAAGAAAGAGTCAATATAATAGACACGAGTAGGAATATTCGAGTTCTTAGGTTTAAAAAACATTTTACAGGACAAGTAAAATGCAGAACATTTTGAAATTTATTTAATTATTTTTTTCATTTCACGGTTATAAAATACCGATATGCTTTCAAATCATCCATTAATCACTTAACATTTAATTTCCCCTCTTGATATTTTTTTTAAAAAAATGTGAAAAATTGGAACCTTTTCGAGGAAGGATTTAGATTTAAACTAGCAGATATCCAAAACTTAAATTTTTCCATTCATCTAATCAGTGGCGGATTTAGATTTTTTGTGACCCCAGGTTGTAAACATTATGAAGCTTCTCTTTTAATAATTGCTCAAATTTATTTCACATTTCAATATATTTTTAATTTATTAACATTAGTAAATTTTTAATTTATTCACATCTTAATTTTTCCTTTTTATTTAATTTTTGTATTTTAGTAACTTTGTGCAAATATATATTGTTACAAACCTGCAATTCGGCTTCCCAGCATAGTTTGTGCCATCAACAGAAAGAAAGTTTTACAGTCATCTAAATGGGACGGAGTCCAGGTGGCGTGTCAGAGGTCCCAGTGCTTGGCGATGAATTTGGTGACTTTGGCGCTAAAATAGATAATACCCGAAACTTTGAGAATTTTCCCCTCCAGTAGGAACCGAGATACGCCTCGAACGTTCCTGATTGGTTGAAACGCTTCTAGCCCCGCCTCCTGAGACCTATAAAAGGGGCTGCAGCTGCCAGACGGACGAAGTGAGAAGCCGGTCGTAGTCGGAAGTCGGAGTAGTTGCTGAAGTCGAAGACAGAACGGAACGGAGCGGAGTAGTTTGAAGCGACGGAGTCAATCTAGTGCTGAACTGAGTTGTGCGCTACTGTCTGCAGTAGATTCTTGTTGTATGCTACACGTCTCGGTTGAAGATAATCGTCTTCTGTGCTGTATATAGTTGTCGTTTTTGTGCTGTCCTGTGTGTCTTCGTGTAAATAAACGTCGTTGTTTTTATTTTACTTCTTCCTGCTGATTGAACGTTCTTTACACCATATCACTTCCACTATCCAAACGAACCCCGGTAAAAAAATACGTAACAATATGTATATCAAGGGGGGAAATGACTAAAGCACTGAAATTCTTGGCAAATTTACTATAATTATTAATTAAGGATTTTTATTTACTAATTAAAACTTTTAATCGTAGAAGGAAAT
This sequence comes from Argiope aurantia, assembly GCA_026543865.1. Classification (NCBI taxonomy): domain Eukaryota; kingdom Metazoa; phylum Arthropoda; class Arachnida; order Araneae; family Araneidae; genus Argiope; species Argiope aurantia. Next base: position 323,846 of record JAPMOR010108372.1, on the reverse strand, counting down.
AATAAATTGCAAATAAATTTAACAATAAAAATTATTATTAAACTGAACTTGTCAAATAACATAACCAGATAAATGAATAGTATTTCAATATGAAATTGATTATATTTTAATACATCAGATAATGATTTTCTTTGGAAGCATGCATTTAAGTATAGATATTCTATAATTCAATGAATTTGTATTTGTCACTATTTTTTGGCAACTAGGATAATAATATTTTGATCTCAAATAATATTTCAATAATATTTTCTAATTTACTGCCTACAGACCCTTCTCAGCTAGAGACCCTAGGCATTAGCCTTGTCTGCCTAGCTGGTAATCCGACACTGGATCTTCAACTTCATTGAAGTTAACCACATATTATAGGTTTAATCTCTTGGCACAATAGATATGATAGTGTGTATCTATGTATGCATAGCTAGGTATAGGATGCTGAATATCTAGGTGTAGGGTATTGAATATCTAGTATGTATAGTTATAACATAGTATATATCTAGTATGTATAATTTTAATATAATATATGTCTAAGTATGTACAGCTAGGTATAGGTTGGTAAATATCTAATATGTATAGTTATAACATGGTATATAATCTAGGTATGTATAGCTAGGTACAGGATGGTGTATATCTACATATACTGTATAACAGCTAATCATATACGTGTAGTCCTTTAACCACTCTCACTGAGCGCCTTTACTAAATGAAAATAAAAAATATTCAATTTATCACACTGAACTGTCATTATCTGCTAAAATAAATGCTTGGAAAATATGAATTCGAGACTTGGTTCTGTCTAAAATACAACTTGTATGAGAGACTGATGCACTATAAGCATCTTCATAGGTGAAATATCTTCTTATTGATAAGCCTGGTGAAATTATAAACTCAGGCATCGTTTTTGTTATCTATCCACTATTCAGAATGATGAACTCCGGCCTCAGAATGGATCTTCTAAACTTCAAAACAGGAGAAAACGTATAAATAAACTAATTAAAATAAAGGGAATCGCATATTATGTGAATAAAGAAAAATAAAGTCTACAGAATTTAATTCGTTAAAGTCTCAGTTTGATTCACTTTTAAAATAATTGTTATGGATAATTCACAAATAAGAGACGGCATAGATTGAAGCAAAATGTAAAAAAATCGGGACAATCTGAAAAAAAAAAAAAAAAAAAAAACCTACAGGATTTTTTATGCAGAAAATTTAGCAAAAAATAAAAAACTAACATTATTTTAGATAGCTATCATATAGCTTCAGGTAGACTATCATAATCAGTTTCTCTCGTTTACCGTTATAGCAGAAATCAAAGAATACTGTACAGTTATTGCTGTATGATTTATGTATTTAGATTTATTTTTTAGAAAGAATAGCAGTTGCATTTATCGACATTTTCAAAATCATTATTTCAAAAAAAAAAGGGGGGGGGAAGGTAGAGAGAATCCGTAAAAGGTTACTCATGCAATAACTAATATACTATGAATTTCTTTTAGAATTTTGTGAAAATACTGAAAATGTGTGAAAGTTCTTTAATAATTTCACATTGAAATTCTATTGAAAGGAATGGCTTATTCCATTTCACTTAATTCACCCAAGGTAGATAAAATTCTGATTTTATTCCCCTTTTGAGTTAAGAATTACATATAGTTTCTGTCACTAGATGGCGCTGCAAAATCTGAAAGTGAGCTTTGGATTTGAACGTTGAGTGCAATGTTTTGTGGAAAATTCTACAAAAAACCTAAAAGTGAAAAAAAGAGAAAAAATCCTGTAATTAAATATTTTTGGTTTAATTTCTGTATGATTATTTAACAGTTCTGAAAATATCTTATTTCTCCTTTCTACGTTTCTTCTTTTTTTGCGTATACGAAGCATATTAAAAAAAAAAAAATCTTTTAAGTGCCAAGATTTCGATCGCTAGGTTTTAATTAATCCTTACGTTCGAAAGTTTCCAGATACTTATAAGGCATATTTTTACAATTATGTCTATTTGTTCTTCGATCTGTGAATAAACACTTTATCCAAACACATAACGAATCACAATCATGAAATTTAGATTGTGATCTTTTCACCAAATTTGCAGATATCTAAATAAATCTTGCATGAAATTTTTTGAACCTAACGTATTTCATGTGACCTCAATAACTCAAACAGAGGAAGGAATGTTTTTAAAGCTATGAATTTATCATTAGAATGATGGATATGTGTCAAATTTTAGACCTAATTTGTCAAAGGGCTGACTGTCTGTCATACATTAGCAACTATGTGAACTTACACAAAGAATTAGATAAATGAAATTTGTATATACATTTCACCTTGAAACTGTAGATGCATACTAAAGTACCCAGTCCATTTTTTAAAAAAGAAATTCAATTTAGAACAAAGAAGCCACACACAATTTTCTTTCATTCTTTGACCCACGAATTTCATTAACTACCTAATTAGACAACACATTCGATTATTTCAATTCCCGCAACAACATAAAGGATTTTTATTTCATGTATGGAAGCGCTTGTAGACGATTCTTGGATTTTAAATTACTGAAGACCCCCATTGAATTGAAGGTTTAAACTTGAAATTCATGCGCGAGTCAGACTCGTCATTGGATGCGAACGAGTTAATGTATGGGGAAACACGATTTTATAAGATAAAACTGGGAGAATCTTAAACCAGCCCTGTGGCACACGGAAAAATCTGAATGATCGCAACAACAACACTGGCGGGAACTGTGGTTGAGTCCTAATGGCCACCACCAGCCACGGTACAACCCTTCCCTTGGGAAGTACGTCCCGTCATCGATGGCAAGAGCCACACCCCCACCTTTTTCTGTACCAACAAGGGTGGCGAGAATCAACCATCATGCCGGAAGCTTCTCATCCTCAATTGCGAGGGAGTAAATTTGAGGGAAGAACACCCTCAAAACTTCCGAATAAGAAATGAAAAAAAAAAATGCTTCGAAATGTGATTGTGTAATCAACTACACAAAATAGCAACTGAAAACTTGATTCTTCGTTTTGATTCAGTATTTCTAGAATACCAGGCGGTAAGTTCTGTAGAATGTTTCAGAGATGCGAATATTAAGAATGAGCAAATTGAATGTATATATACACTTACATTATGAAAATTATTCTTTTTTTTTTAACGCAATGGTGGCCAAAGAAAACAGAGCGCTTTAGAGAAAGTCATATTTCATGGAGGAAGATATCTATTCATATAAAGAAAGACGTGAGAGCCAAAACGATGAAGAAGTTATGGATTGCAAATCCACCACCAAAATGATCCCTTTTCGATAGTATCGGTTACCTGATTTAAACTTATTTTTTACTTGATTTGAACTTATAAGCTATTCGTAAATCAGCGGAAGTGGTCTCCTTAAAATTTACTCGCATACTCTCTATTAAAAGGGTTATTTTTCATTACTCTGCGTAAAATTGTGTACCTTAAGTGAGGTCACATACATTTCAAATAGTATTGCTGAACAATATTACTGAATACTGATTTATAGCTTGAACTGAATCAATCATGTGATGTTTGGTGATTTGACCCTGCCATTTCTCCTACCGATTGATATAAAAATTTGATATATAACTTTAATTGTAGTCTCAAAATTACATTAAAAATTTCATTTATTTAAAGCAATAATAAATATTTAATTTGGGTAATCATGTTTACAAGCATGCGTAAATATAAATCGACAGCCAGTGAACCTTGAAATAGAATTCGTTCAAAATTTAAAAGGAATTTATATTTTGGATGCCAAACGAACGTACAAAATTTTATCTACCTAGCTATTTACATTTTGTATTCTGACAATCGGATGGGCAGATATCTTTTGAATGAAAATATGACAGGAATCTGTGGTATAAAATCAATATGCCAGATTTCATCCTTCTTGCTCGAAGCACTTTTGCTGTTATCGCGTCGACAGGCAGACATACGGGATTCTAAAAATGTGTTTTTTGTGACTCGGAGAGATGTGAAACATGGAGATTTGCCACAATCTGGACTTCGAAGTTTTTGAAGTTTACAATATTTTCTCTTTGCATACTTCCCACACGAGAAAGTGAAAAGTAAATGCTGCTTTCTCATTGGTCACAGCAGTAAGAGTTTAGCTTGTATATATATATATTTACGTTGAGGTGGGATGTGTTATGCGATTCTTTGCTGATTTATAACTAGATATAGAGAATCTGACGAATATATTTTCGAAAAGCAATACTCCTATTTTAGGATTCCATTTTTATATTTAGCTTAGAGATGATTCATCAGGTGTACCGTAATATCACAATACAATAGTATCTCAGTAATCCAGTAGATATCCATCTAGAGGAATGTTGGATCAGCGTTTTTTCGTTAAAATAAACAATTTTAATAACAAAATCAATGTTTATGGCATCAAATATTTCCAAATATTTATATTTATTCGGAAAATTGTACCATAAATATTACTCAATACAATTTAAATTCTGAGTAGCAGTTCATTTCTTATGTCGTGGCAAGGTCACACACTTCGGCATGCGGGATCCCCTTTCGCGCTGTATTGAAAAAGCCGAAGATTCGAAGATCATTGTACGACTATCTCATTTTTGTCTGACAAATATAGATCATTTCGTTTTTATAATGGGTAACAAAAAATAGTAATAAATTTTTTGCAGTGGTCTAGCATCCAGGTACAGGGCAGTGTAGATTTCCCTGGCATCAATATCAAGGAGTGTCGTGGATTGGATTGTTTGAATTTTTCTGGCACAAGAGCCATGATGTTGATTATGCTTAGCCAAACCAGAAAGGAACATGTTTATGTCATGTTTTTAAAGACAAATACGAAGAGGAGACGAAAAACCATATCGTGTGCTTACTGCAATCTACCTTTATTTACGTCATCGACTCTTTGTCATCTCACATCCCGCACCTTTTTAACATACTTTCGTGTTTAGATTTGATGCATGAAGACGAGAATCCAGTGTGCGTTTTGGAGAGCTCAAAATACAGAATAATATAATATAATATTCAATAAAAAAAACTGTTTATGAAAGCTGAAATCGAAAGCTCTTATGAAATCTTTGTTTCGATTGAACTCTTACAAAAGTTGTAAAGAAGAATAGCTATATTGTTCTTCTTGAATTATTTATTTAATAATATAAAAAGGTCCCAGAAATTCAGAATGATCTTTTTTCTATAGTAGAATAAATATCTCCTTTGCCTTTATAATAATTAACAAATTTTATTTTTAAAAAGGCTATTCAAAAGCAAAACATTAATCACAACCATTTCCTGAATATTTTAGCTTATGCCTTCGTTTTGGTACTTGAATTGTTTTTTAAATTTGTAGTTTTGACGAAAATTGTCAAATTAGTTTAGTTGTATTAACGTCCCGTTTTAAAGCAATACTAGCGCAACACTATTTTGGGAAGGATCTCGTAATTTTGAACCGCGGTCAGATAACGAGGATGACACCTCAGCTGGCATCCCTTCTCCAAACTTCCACCCCACACTAGCGGGAGGAGTTTAGTCCCGATGGATTGAACGTGCACCAGACCTGCTTACACGACGGTTCTTCGGGTCTCGGACCTGAAACCCTCCTGTTCCTAAGTCGAAACCCTCCTTTCTAAGTTTACCACCAGGCTACCGTGGTCCACTTCTTTCGAAATATAAAATTATTGAGAATTTAAATCCATCACCTGAGAAATACAAAGTCCGTCATTTTGTTTTCTTATTTCATTTAATTGTAACTTAGATGTAACATCAGAAACAATCACGTATCTAAATTGATGAAAAATCCGTTTTCACATCAATTAACTTATTTACTCTTAGCTCACAAGACTTGAAAAGATAAATGAACTCATAAAAGCAGGGGGTGGTAGAGTATTTCATACCAGGTACTTTTACAATGCCGAAACGCTCTCCTAGAAATCATGCAAGTTAAATTTAGCTGCAAACATCCTCAAACGAGGTGCTCCGAAGCCACCCACAAGGTCTCCACGCCCCCTCGCTCACCGTACTTCTTGTTCTTTCACCAATTTCACACACCACTGCCATACGTGTCAACCCTCCCTCTCTTTTCATCTGCTCCCCAACACCCTAGAGAGAAAAGACACTCTCGTCAGAAGATGTCCGGAATCATTACTGAGTAGTTCCCCAAATATCGTCTGCTTGCTTATGCATCTGACCCGTTCCGGCTTGTATCACGGACAACATATGATTTTTATTCATGTATTTATTTTATACACATGTTGATTATTAATACCTAAACATTTAATACTTTTTAATCTGTTTTAACGATTTTTGTAGTGCCGAATTCAAATAAGAATCCTCTTATTTCCAATCAATCTATAGGTATAAAAAGCAAAAAGAGCCTCATTGAATTTGGTTTGAAATTCATTTGCGATGAAGTTTTGCAAGTTATATTAATTCTTTATAATCACGTTTATTGATTTTGAACATTATTCTTGCTTTAAAGGAAAGTGTAGACTTACAAAGTATCGTGCAAAAGCATTTTTAAATACTTATCTTCAAAACATTTACTTATATTTAGATCTAGAAGAATAATGCATTTTAAATTACTTTTCCTCAAGACGAGGCTTGTTTCAAAATTTGCATTTCTTTAGAATATCATATGAATCTTATTTATTATTTTTTGTAAGAATTTTGTAAATTTACAATAAAGATTACATGTATAATCATTTAAGATTTCAACTTCCATCGAATAAGAGAAATTTTAAATTTAGAAAGAAAAAAAAAACATGGAAATATCTAATACATTTTAGTATTCATAAAAATATTTTTTGAAAATTAATTTTTAAGTCAAATTATATAGTTTTTCCAAATTTTAAACGAAAATAAAAATTAAAAGTAATAAAGTTTAATTTTTAAAATGTAAAAAATAATAAATACAAAAAAATAAAGAGCATTAAAGTTTTTAGTTAGTATTAAATTTAAAAATGTATTTAAATATTTTAAACTACTAAATATAATTACATTTCGATGCATATTCATATATAAAAAAATCAAAGACTAAAACTTTTTTAAAAAGCCCTGTTGGTGCCCTCTGGCAATTTAAAAGGCAACTTTCTCTTTTCTTAACATTGAGCATTCTTTTCAATGAAAATATACTATTATATATTGTCACGTAGGTTCTTTAGTATGGAACTCAATGACGCACACAAGAAGTAGAGCTAAACCAATTTATTAACTCAACTCTGAACTGAGAACCCAGTGACTGACAGACTTCTGCTTTTATGCTAACAGGGAAAGTTCCAGAATACTTTTCTGGAGACAGTAAGAAAAGTCCAGAACACTTGTTAGGTAAACTAAAGAAAGGTCCAGTATCTTCTGGAACATGAAATAAAGGAAAACATAAAATCAAGGAATTAAACATTTACACAGACTGTAAATCGCATTTTCTCTAGCGGGATTTGAACTTACGATCGCTTGATTAAGAGACCAGTGCTATGACCATTCGGCCATGGAGAGCCCACTTCCTCTTTTCAATGCCGCAATATATATATACACGGAATAAAACAATTTTTCAGCCTGCAAGAATGACATTCTTTTTAACAGAGCCCAAACCAAAATCTTTACAAGACAAGACTCATTTATTTTTTTACACAATTATTTATTGAAAGATGGATATTTCATACTAGCAAAATATTGTCATATCCAGTTGGAAAAGAAAATTTACAGAAATTATATATTGCAGTAGAGCTTTCAAATAGTTTTGTGTTTTATGTTTGTAAAGATTGGGATTAATTAAATCAAAATTTCCAAATTATTAATGTTTCACGTTTATGGGATTGGAGAATAGCTACTTAAGTCTTCTAAACTATCAAAAGTACAACAGCAATGGAGATTATTATGAATATGGAAAGCAAATCATCCTTTTCTATAATTTCTTGGCTAATTTTTGTTACTTTTTTCATGTATATAGTCTAAATATAGAAATTTCTATTACGATTTAAACCGTTTTTGATTATCTTTACCATGGCCTTTCAATGGTTATTGTAAATTGAAAGAAAATGATGAACATCCAAAATCGCCACTAGATTTAAACGGTGATTAACTTTTTGCAAATAAATGCTATTCGAAGAATTGCATATATCCAAGATAAAGAATCCAAAGCGGATTTCCGGTAACAGTCGGGCGAAAGCCCGAATAAACAGAACAAATCGGACAAAGGTGTTCATACTTGCCAGCTTATAACTTCTAACAATATAGTTGAAATAAAAAATTTATACAAAATTAGTAAAAATTTAGAAATTATAAAATCCATAACAGAATTTTGTAAACATAAAGCGCATGAAAATCAAAAGTAAGAACACAGTTTCAATAGTAAAAAAATTATATAATAAAGAAAATGCAAAATAACAGATATAATATACGATATAAAATAATATCAACAAAAGCGTAAGATAAATAAAAGAAAATATAAGTAAATATAAAATAAATTCTACAATAAAAGTAAAAAATAAGATAATCTATAATTAAAAGATAATTTTAAATACTAATAACAATAAGAATAAAAAGTAATATATATACAGCTGATATATGACATTTAGAAAAATATAACACTGCTCAAAATTTCAATATGTAAATATTGTACTCTCAAGCACTATTATGCAAAAGAACTTCCAATATATTTTGTACAATGTTCTTGATTCCAGTTTTTCCAGTCTCATGCTGAACCTGTCCCAAAATTCCCATAATTCTATAACTATCTTGAAATAATTTTTCCCTTACTAGTCTTACTTCATTCATTCATAAATAGACTGGTGTGCAAAACTTAAGCAATCCATTCGAGTGATATCTTCACTTTCTAGTACCTGCTGAACATCAGCAGTCAGTGTGGTCGTGCATTGTCATCCATAAAAACGAAATCTGGTCCAATGGCACCTCGAAACAGACGTACATGGGGAAGTATCACCTCTTTACAATACCGATCTCCAGTTACATAACCTCTGTCGAAAACATGGAGCTCAGCCCACCCGTTTAGCATAATGCCTCCCCGACGACAACTCCAGGACCACCCTAACGGTCTCTTTCCATGATGTTACTGGGATGAAACCATGTCCCGACCTTTTTTTAAATCAACTGGCGTTGAGAATCACTTGTGGCACTGAATCGACTCTCATCCGTAAAGAGGACGCGACTCCACTGATGAGATGTTCAGTTTTTGTGCTCCGTACACCATTCTAAACGGTGCCACCGAATGCCAACTTTCGTAGGGATGCACGGTGGTACGATAGTGGACGAATAGGCCACCTTTGTAAAGGCGTCTGGCCACAGTAAACCGCGACACTTGTCGCCCTGTTGCTGTGCACAATTACTGAGCAGTGGCACTTGCTGACTGGTATCTATCTCTTTTCACCTGCAGGGGCGCTATAACGGTCATCCACTGCAGTTGTTTTCTTAGGGTGGCCACCACCAACCTTTCTAACAACAATACCTATTATTTGGAAGGCTTTCCAAGATCGTGAAACGACACTCCGATTCCGAAATCTTCAGTAACACTGGTCAAAACTGCGCCTCTCCTCCAGCTTTCCGATCATTCTTCCATGTGTGAAGCCGTCCAGGTGATTTCTTCTAGCCATATTTCACAAAAAAACTCACTTGCACTTGCAGCGAATGTCTTTAATGTCATCACCTTTCTACTGAATTGTGTGTTCATTCTGTTGATCGCAATAATCCCTTTTCTGCAATTTCATGGCTACCTGCTTAAAATGTATATTGTTGCTTAAGTTTTGCACACCAGTGTAGAATGTCAAACGTTGCATTTATTACATATATTGCATTGTATTGGATGTAATGGATTCATTTATAGAGAAATTGTCTCACAGTAAAATATGAAACTCTTTATAACCCTAATGCATGGAAAAAATAACAAAGGAAATTTGTCGTCCCGTAATATAATTCTTCCTGTACGTAGATCCAGATCATATAATTAAAAACCACGAGAAAAATGGTTTACGGAGAATATATCGTTATTTCAGCTGTCTGAGAGGAAACGTTGCAAAAAAAAAAAAGAGAAAAGTTGTCTCATTTTAATTTAAATGAATACAGATTATTCATGTTAGGAAAACACAACAGCAATATTGAAGAAAAATAATTATTTGCCAAAAGATTTTTCTCAATTTTTGAAGCCAGCAAGTCTGAATGCGTTCAGAAAAACAAATGAGGACCGATATCTGACTAAGCAACTGCCTAAGACCACTGGAGCTACAGGGTGCTGCAGGCACATTCGTAAAAGGATATTATTGGTATTGTTGACAAATAAATAAATTTATAGAAACTATCGATTCTGTGAATCATAAAATATTAAAATTATGTTAAAACTTTATCGAGTAGAAATGGCTAGGTTCCTGTTTGTTTCATTATGTTCACTTAATTAGTATAGTATTTATAAATACAAGGAGTCCACATAAAAAAATTATTGTGCACAGACGCAGACATTATAAAGCTGCAAGTCATTAAAAACATATTTTTACAAAATTATTATAATAACAATATAATCTAAAGTCAATCCTTAATATTTTGTTACTGTTTCTTCAATTCCTACTATTAGCTCACACTCTCTCCATATCTTGTTCAAATTTTCAATCGTTAAAAAAATAATAAAATACATTTTATTCATCCACTCAAGCTCAAATATATTTTTTTTAACTTGTAGTGGATGACACTTGATATTAATATAGTTTTTTCAAATATTAATTAATGAATTAAATTTGTCCAGTCATTTCTATTTGGTCGCCAAATGCGTTGCCATTTCGTCGAATGGTCGCCAAGCTCTATTTTGCCACTTAATATTGTAATTCTGTCATATGTATATACATATTTATATTAATTGTAATTATTTAATAAAAAGTAACTAAAATAAAAATAAAAATGTTGACCTAAGTAGGAATTGACTTAAAATTTTGTTTTTTGTATATTACTTGTTTAAGTTAAAATAATTTCAAAATGTGAAATTAAATTAGAGTATATTTCCGAGTATTTGATTCACGACTATCGGGCCTAGTTTTCTTTTATCATGATTAAATGAAGAAGGCAAGGCGTTGAATTGTCAACATTGCCAAGCAACTAACCAAAAACTGTAGGTTTTGACTCTTATCTAAGGGGATACCTTTTTCTGATCTGTTTGATCATTTATCAGTGAAAAATAAAGTCAGCCTGAGCCAATTTTCTTAAGAATTAGGCCTATGAATTACGTTAATGCTTTGTTTATGTTTCCTAGATTTAAGTTGGACATTACATAATTTATATTAGAATATGAACAGTTTATATTCTTTACTTTCTCTCTAATAAATTCTTACATCATGCTGTGCAATATATAAACATTTATAGACTACCAGTACTGCGTCTTCTATTTTTCGACATGTTGCCGGCAAGTACTTCTATGATTCGTGTTCGGTATCGGTCGTGTTCACATTCTATTTGACTTGAGATAAATGGAGGCTTAGTACTCTATAAGAAATGAGAAAATACGTATTATAACGGTGAATTTTGGTATAAAAAATTTGTCTTCTAGTATTGCTGAGCAAAGAAATGAGTTCATAAACTTTGGCCTATACGGCTATTTTGTAATCCGGCCTGCCTTTCGGCCACATTAGGCTGGTATTCGAGAGTGTACTGTATTCATTTCATTTCAGTTCAGAAGAGGGTGCACTGATTAGAATCGCAAAGGGCTTCAATCCAAGAATAGTGCCTGCACAAACACAAAACTTAATATCGGAAAGAGAATTTCAAAATTATTCTTACAAAGTAAAAATATAGATAAATATACTGAATTATTTCTTTAAGCTTTCCTTTAATATCAATCAACGGAATTTTAAGGAACGAGCAAACACCTAAATAAAAGAAACTTTTACCATTAGTGACAATGAGTTTCATTTTCTGAAGACATCAATGTAAACATTTGCTGGGGGGGGGGGGTAATATCAATTCCGCTATTGATTTGTTTTAAAGTAACCAGTCAATGGGTTTTTAAAAAAATAGTTAACAACTATTTAAGTTGATTCTTTAGTTTAATGGGGTTTTTTTTTTTCATTTACAAACATTCATTAAAAAAACACAAATGAAAAAAAAGTTTCATTTTTTTTCGCCACTTGAATTTCATCTAACTTAACGGTCTACTTCTCTTTAAAAGAAGGGGAAAGAAAAAAAAGCTTTCTCATAGTCACAACAAAATGCAAACGATTTTGTCACAAAAAATCAATCCGATGCCAAGACAAAAAAAAAAAAAATCTAGAATCGTCTGTCATACTTCACGGGGGAAACCGAAAAGCGCGGAGTTTCACTCTTTTCGTTTTTCCTCTATTGACACTACGCCACTTTGCCTCCCAATTCTTTCACGCTAATGATGAATGGAGGAGGGGAGTCAGCCAATCGCGCGTCGAGGACGGGAACTGGCAGGAAAGATGGAAGGGGGTGTAGCGAAGGTGTGACAGCAATACTTAAAACTACTTTAAAACTTGTGGCCGTTTTGAACGATTAGGTTGCGCACGCGTGTGAAGCGTCGTCTTTTTTGTAGTGAAATGGATACCACGCAGTCTTCCGTGATGATATGACAATTCTCTCCATCCTCTTCCAAGATCTCTTCTGAACGTCGAAGGTTCGAATATTGTTGTTCTTTATTCACGTTCGGTATTTTAATATGGCCTTTAGAAGTGATATTTTCAAATTCGCTTCAGTTTTAGAATGATTTTGTTTATAATTTGTCTACCTGCGAACGATTTTTGTGCTGTGTTTGATATAATGTTCCATTTTTAGTAAAGAATCGTCTAATTCATTGGAATTGTGCGAAAATGAGTTTTGAGGCAAATTTCCAATTATTTTCTTCGAGAATAGCACGGATTGTGCAGTAACTTTTTCTTTGTAGAACAACAGAAATTCTTATAAATAAAGAAACAAAAACAGAGCTCAGTGCCCGTCCTCATTAAATAGGAATCATCCTAGGTAAAATTTAATTTTACCGTTTTTTTTTTGTTGTTGTTGTTGTTTTTTTGTAAATAACTAATAATTTAGAAGTTTCAGAAATTCCATACTCTATAAACTTGCGAATAAACCTTCCAATTCCGTTTTTCCCACCAGTCATTTGCCTCTTGTTCTTTTAGAAGAGCATCTGAAATTTATAGAGGGATTCAAACTTACTCTCTCAATTCACATCATAATTACTGAGAAAACTTTCGAATTTTACATCATTTTTTTTTCATTGAAACACAACTGCTCTCAAACTGTTATTAAATAAATTTAGCTCTGGTCAAATTATACTTTAGATAAAAATTTTCCCACTATTCAGGTGGGGAGGTTTTTCGAAGGGGGGGGCAAGTTTTGAGTTCTGTAGAATTATCGTGTAAATTTGCAAATTTCGTAAGATAAAAACACAGACACACGTGCGTCGTAGATCGATCGGGGGGAAGGGGGATGGCGCACCGGTCGCTCCTCATCGCGACGGTGCGAGCAGGGAGATACACCCCCACCCCTACTTCATAAAGGGGTCCTCGCGACAGTGCAGGCCAGCAGTTGTCGAACGTAGATCCTGGACGCATCGTTTGAAATACCGCTTCCTACGATTTATCGGACCTGTTCGATAAACTTCGAAACTTTTTTTGACGAAATTCGGAGAACAGCAAAGGTCAGAAACTTTCTCTTCGCTCTGTCAGTTTTGTTTTTCTGCAAACTTACCCATCATTTATAAGAAAACTGAACTTTGAAAAAGTTGAATCATGAATTGAACTAACTAATGCATCATTAAATTTAAAAATTTTTGGAAAAAAAAAGCGTTCACCAAACATTTCTCCATAGTTTAAATTACTAAATTAGCCCACTTAAAATGATTGATAGTTTTTACTCGTTTTAGTTGAAAGTCGCTTTTCACTTTATTGACTGAAAATGTAATTGTACTACACAGAAAAGATCAAGTAAGATATTTATTAAAAAAATTCTTCGAAAATAAACCGATTTTGACTTTTCAAAACGATCAAAACTTTGAAATCGATGTGGTGATTTGAAACATTTCCTATTACATAACTTTTATATCTTAACATTGAATTTCATCAATATTTGACCGATATTTAACTGAATCAGCATTTATTATTTGAAAGAATAAAAATATTTTTTTTTGCAAAAGCATCATTTCTGCCTGTGTCAAACTTCAGTCAACTTTTAATGGACAGAGGTTCAAGCAATTGAAACTGATTTAATCATGTTGAACCTCTTGCTTACGATAATATTCATGTCCGGCTTCCCCTCTGCCCACCTTCTCAGCTATCATGGAATGTTCTCTGCCCAGTCAAATCCACCTCCTGATCCCTGCTATGAGGAAATGTCTGAACCCCGCCGCTGTATTCCTGACTTTGTCAACGCTGCCTTCGGTAAGGAAGTGAAGGCCTCCAGCGAATGTGGCAGCCCTCCTACCCGATACTGTACCACATCGACAGACGATAAAGGTGAAGTTATCCGTAACTGCCAGATATGCGATGCCAGCAATCCAAAAAGGGCCCATCCTACCGCTTATCTGACGGATCTCAACAATCCTAACAATGTCACCTGTTGGATGTCTGAGCCCTTTTCTCAATCCTTGCACAATGTGTCCCTCACCTTGTCTCTTGGAAAGAAGTACGAATTGACTTACATTAGTCTGCAGTTCTGCAACCAGAAGCCTGATTCTCTGGCTCTCTACAAGAGCATGGACTATGGAAAGACGTGGCATCCCTTCCAGTTTTACTCGAGCCAATGCAGGAAGATGTATGGAAGACAAAATCGAGCAGTTATCACCAAGGCGAATGAGCAAGAAGCTCTCTGCACCGATGCTCAGTCCAATGTGGAACCCATAACTGGAGCCAGGATTGCCTTCAGCACTCTGGAAGGCAGGCCTTCAGCGTACGATTTCGACAACAGCCCCGTGCTCCAGGACTGGGTGACGGCCACTGACATCAAGGTAGTGTTCAACCGATTAGTTGGGTGGACTGGCAATGAAAACGAGACTCTTGGTCAGACGTATTTCTATGCAGTGTCCGATTTCGCTGTGGGAGGCCGCTGCAAGTGTAACGGACATGCATCCCGTTGCATCCACGATAGGGATGGCTTGCTGGTTTGCGATTGTAAGCACAACACAGCAGGAAGGGACTGCGAAAGGTGCAAACCGTTCCACTTCGATAGACCCTGGGGAAGAGCCACCGCACATGAAGCTCACGAATGCGTCGGTAAGTTCCATTTCAATTCTCTCTTTTTGTAAATAAATTGTTTAACTGTATATGACGAAATATTTCGTTATACACGAACTACTACTGCAATGGGCATGATGGCATTTTTCGGCATTGTCCCTATTGTGAAACGAGTTGAACAAAAGTTTATTCCCCAGTTATATTATAATGATCATGCATTGAAAGATAGATAGGAATGAAATTATAATTCCAAAATTATTATGGTTATTTAAACCAAAAATATTAAAAAAATGATAATGGTTATTTAAGACTTTGGCATGTCATGATAGACCCTCGTGGACTGTGAGCAAATACCAATAAATTTCAGCGTACGATAGGATTTATGTTCATTTTTATAAAAATTTGTAAAGTGACCTCTGTTAAATTGTAGATAAATTATTGATCATAATAGCAAGCACTCATAGATTCAGGTATTAGAAAAGTCACTGCAAAAAAAGGTTGGATATCCATTCATTCTCTGTTCATTGAAATACATTGCACATGATATTTAATAATTTCATCGTCTAAAGAACAGATCTTATTAAATAAAAATTCCTTTAACGTGCAGATGTAGATTAGAAGATAACGAAATAATTTTAAAAAATGGAAGTAATAAAATAAATTTCTACAAAACATTGCATAGTTACTGTAATTTTTTCACTAAACAAATCCGCCAAATAAAATTGAAAGGATAATTTTAATAAAAATATTATAAGTGTATCTAATTATTATGCTCAAGTGGAAGATAACTTGTTAAAAGTGTCTGAAAAAAGTATATAGTGTGCGATCTAAAATTAATGAAGCGATGTAAAAACTGATCACTTATTTAAATATCTGTTTCAGAATTATGGATTCAGAAATCTTTAATGCCCGAAATTTCGAAATCCTGGTTTGCTTTGTAAGTTTAAATATAAAAAATTATTTTAGCTTTCAGTCTTGAAATCAGAAAATTCAGACAATCAGACAAATGAATTATTAAGCAAACTCCTTTTTATAATTTTATTTTGCAATTTTTCAGCATAAAAATTCTGATCTCAGACACAATGGGTATTTAACTTTACAGCAAGTTTCCGCTGTCAATAAATGAACACATTCCGTTTGGTGGATACTTTGGCGTTTTGATTCAGTTAAGAGTCTAGAGATGCTTATGGAATCTATATTATTTTTTTGTATTCAACTAACTGAATCCGCTGAGTATATCCAATTTCTAATTTCTACTCTTCGCAATTCTTATACACATCTTAAGACAATACGCTGTGTTCATAAAAGCAGAAACGTAGGTGTGAATTTCAGTGTGTTTTATAGCTAAACTTTTCCATACTCACAAACATTATTGGAAATTTAAAAATATATATATCAGTATAGTAAAACGTCCTTAGTCATATATGCTCCTTGATATTTTACCAATTTACGAACGCGATTTGCCCTTCGCTGACAGTCTATTTTGTCGTTGCTATGAATCCTCTCTGTTTTGTTTCTAAATGATTGTCTTTGAATTGATTGACTTTTAATTGATTGCCTTTGAATCATTTTATTCAAAATTTTATCCGCTCAGTATTTTCTTTCGTATGTTTTGTAAGAAATTTTGTGAATTCCACATCGTATCTCATTTTTTTCCCTTTTAAAGAATTGTTTTATATCAAAACGAATACTAAAGCAGGCTACGCCTGTAAAGTCTTGCCAAATGAGGAGATCACAGATTTTGGTTTTGAAATTACAACTAGCGTTGCCATAGTTGAAAAAGAAATTAAATTGGCCTCTTTTTTTTGTAGTCACGTAGCTTAACATTTTATATACAGAGATTATAGATTCTATAATTGATTCACTTTTAGTTTGCAAGTCAAAAAATATAAGATTTTGAACAAATCTAATAAGATTTTAATGCAATATTCACAATGCTATGCAGAACTGAACTGAAAGAAAACTACCTTTAAACGCTCGTGCTATAAAAGGTAACGCATGAATAAAAATTTTAAATACATTTTCAAGTATTATATGTATTTATTTGTACATCCGAGTTCATTCATTTACTTGTAAATGCTTACTCCGTATAACAAAAATTTTAAAATAAATTCATTTTTGTGATAGTTACCAAAATGTTTCTCACTTTTACCAATTCCATTCGAGATTATTTAGAATAAAAAAATTTAGTTAGAACCTTTTAAAATTTGTATTTCAAAACAGCTACACATTTCATTTGCTTGTATTGATTAAAAAGTTTTAAAAAATATTAACCAACGTTAAAATTATATCAATTTCAGGATATCTTTCTGCATACCTACGTCAACCAGAAAAAGCGCAGGTCGAAACTAAGTTCGTGGAATTTGCAAGATATTTAGTTACTATCAGTTACTATCTTCCTAATTTATTTAAATTTATGACATTAAAGATAAATAATCTTACACGAGAAAGAGAAGATTATCAAATATCCTCAATAAAATTAAACGAAATTTAAAATGAATATAAAGGAACTAGTTTTCAAACATTTGATTTAAAAGAACGATGCTAAGAGCATTGGATTTCCTTTCTTAAAAATTGCTAATATTTTAATTATTTTTTTCGCTAAAAAAATATTTGAAAATGGTTTCATTCTTTGTTTTTCTTATTTATTCAGTTGTTTTTCTCGCAACTTCCTGCATCATCTGTATTTATTTAAAGACATTTAATGTATTAAATGCGGTTGCAAACTTCATAAATCAAGTTATCAAATCAAAAGAGGCACCGAGAAAAAAATGGGTTTCATTCAGTTGTTTTGGATATCGATTGGATAAAATCGTGATCCATAAATATAGAGAATGTCAATAAAAAATGAGTTTCTATTTTAAGGCAGAATGCTCTTATGGAACATCTTTGGAGAAAAAAAAGCCGCAAACAATGCAGAAGCACCTATTTATTTTTCTCAAATGATCATTCTAACCGGAAATACTTCTCACTGTGTTTGGACAGCATTATCTCTGTGGAAATCACTGCTTCACGAAATACATATACAAACACACAAATTGAGAGGTAACAATTTGAAACAGATGTACTCACACTTATATTATTATCTATGTGGTGTGTTACGGTAAATGAGATTAATCCGGTGATTATGTATAGTTACAAGTGATTATGTATAATCACTACTCAATTTACAGGTGATAATGAATAATCACAGGATTAATCACATTTACTGTATTATATAATAACATTCTCCACTTTGTATTTGTGAATGATATGCGATCCGCGACGTATGCTGACCTTGAATTCTGGTCCTGAAAGCATATGTATATCTGGAGGTATCATCACGTATGTACATTAAGTCTGTATTCATGAATATTCAAGATTTACGAAGTTGGAATATTTTCTAATGCATCCTTAAAATGGTTTGAGAACTATAGAATACATCTCAAAATAACCCATCCATAGTTTCAAAGTGAGATCATGAACTAACTAGTCTTTAGTTTCCTTTATATACTGCATTGCGACTATAGGATCCATCTTAAAATAACCTAGCCGTAGCTTCAAAGTGCGATCATGAGCGAACGAGTATTTAATTTCCTTCATATATTGCATTGTGACTATAGGATCCGTATCAAAATAACCTACCCATAGCTTCAAAGTGCGATTATGAGCGAACTAGTATTTAATTTTCTTCACACATTGCATTGTGACTATAAGATCCATCTCAATCCACCCATAGCTTCAAAATGCGATCATGAGCGAACTAGTCTTAAGTTTCCTTTACATATTGCATTGCGATCAATAGAGTAAATTTTTTTTTCGGGGTGTGTGGAGAAAAGTAAGAAATAATTCGTTTCAGGCTTCAAATAAATTTTGTATATTGAGAATAATATTTATGGCATATTATTGAATCCCTTAAAAATATAGCATTTTGATATTACTTCTCATAGCATTTTGATATGACTTGTCTGAATGTGACGCTCAAAAATCTCAAAACAATTGTTTCATTCTTTTGAATACATTATTTTTTTTTGTACTGAATTCTATCAAAGATAGTCAAAAAACCTTGTTCAAAGTGTATAATAAACTATTCTGAAAATACTAATACAGTACACTCCCGAGTATCCAGTTCGGGATTATCCGGCTTCCGTACTATCCGACCTAGTTTTTTTCGTAATTAAATGAGGAATGTAATGCTTTGGCAACATTGCCAAGCCATTGGAAGCGGCCGTCAACTACGACTCTTCTACGTGTCGCGTGCAAAATACAAATTATGACAGGGAAAGAGCAGCGTTCTGCTCGTTGTTTTGTCAGTGTGTAATGGACCTCAACTGCTGTTGCTGTTCTTGATTATAACTGCACAGTATGTACAATATTTGTAAATTGTTCTTGGGGCATGCTTAATGTTTCTTTAAGTGTGCCACAGTGAAGATTTCAAAATGGGTGATAACCGAAAAAAAGTTGTAGTGATACGGAGAAGAAATTACGCCTTTACGCTCTATACAGCGACTAGACTCTGGTGTAACAGTAAAAATTATAACAGTGAGTTTCAACAGTGAGTGATAACTGAGTAGACTGTTCGACCTAGAAATATCACTCTTAAACTTATTATTTTCGTTTGGATGAATTAATTTAAAATAATGAAAAATTCTTTTTTGTTTTTAGAAGTAACTTTCAAAAGTAATATTGAACAGAAAATATTTAATTGAGGATTGTCGAAGCGGTTGGAATAACAATTAATTTTGATATAATGTTAAGAACAAATAAAGAATTTTAAGCTTCCATCGAAAGTTTCATAATTTTAGGTTCGTCAGTTTGAAGAAAAGGGAAATTTACGTTCTAAAGATGCAAGTAATCTGCCATTTATTATTTTTACTTTCTAACATACGAAGTATAGAGAAACTTTGTTGTGATCGTCAAAAAATTCGAATTCGATATTTTGACGGATTTTCACATTTTATAGCTTCCAGAATACGAAAAACATATTTTCGGAAAATGTCTGTCTGCCATTGACAAAGATAACTCAAAAACACTTTGAGCTAGACGGATGAAATTTGATATATGAGTGGATTTTATCAATTTCTGAACTAAATCTGTTTGGAAGAAGTCTATCTGGTTGTTCGAATATAGCTTAATACAATAATTTCAAAATAAAAAATAGGTACTTGAATAAATTTCTGTATACAAATAGAAATGTAGGCATCTATCAAGTTTTTAGTGAACTCCAATAAAGGGTTGACCTTCTGTCGGTCTGTACTTCCAGAAGCATGTAAATGCAGTAACTTAAAAACGTAATGAGTAAGATATATCAAATTTGGTATGTGATTTTGTTTTTGCAGTTTTGAGACACATTTTGGTTTCAGTCGGTTGAAGGAATTGTGTCAAGTCATATCACTGACCGCCCGAAGGCACACGGATCGCGAAAACTGAATGACCGGACCGCCGCAATAGCAACACTGGCGGAAAATGTGGTTGAGTCCTAAGGGCCATCACCGGACACGGTACAACCTTTCCATAAGGAAGTACGTCCCATCATCGATGGAAAAAGCCAGATCCCCCTCTTTTTTGCGTACCATCCAGGGTGGCGAGATCCACCCACCATGCCGGAAGCATCTCATCCTCATTTCGAGGTGCCCCCCCCTATGGGTCAGGGAAATGTATCAAATACAAACTCGCTTTTCGCGTACTATCAATAACATGCCAGCGATTAAACACCGAAAAACTAGTCTAGAATCGCATGATACATTCAGCAAAAATACTTAATTCATGTCAAAGGTTAATATTTCGTAATTATTGAACGCCGCTGCCACGCAAGACGTTGTCTGCCTTACCCAAGATATAAAATTTTTTCGGGGGAGGGGGAATAACACTTTTATTAGAGCAGAAAGCAAGAAATTTTGGGAACACGTCTCCCGTTTGTTTTTGAAGCTACGCCTTCTTAGCCAGGTGAGTCGGGAAGAACCGTTACACTAACCAGGATTTTGGAGCTTTAAAACCAATATAATTCCGATCAAAACGTAACGTTATCGAAGTCACTCGAATTGACAGAGAGTAAATTAATTTGAGTAGAAAATAATCTTGCAATCTTAACCTTTAGAAAATAATCTTGCAAATACCAAAGCATTCAACAGTTTGAATTTAAGTAGATTTTTCTGCAGTCGGCAAATATAAACACAGGTTATTTAGAATCAGTGTTTTAAGAAATGCTGAGAAAGAAGAGAGAATTGTTCAACTCATCTGCTTCATTCCAAATATAAACACAAGTTATTCATATTCAGAGACGAATTTAGAATGTGCGAAAACGAAAAATCTGTAATTAAAGTTATTTTCTAATTATTTTTTGTAAAATTTTATTTCAACAGTACTAATTTCAAGCAAATTCTGCTTGTTTTGTCCAACAAAATGATTTGCTGCTCTAAAAAAAAATCTAAAAAAAAAGTAAAAGACTACGAAGTAATAAATTATGAAATTTCAAAGTACGCGATGAATAAGTTTCTTGAACACAGAAATGTGTTGACAATGTATAGTGTCACGACTATGTTATTAATTAAATTAAAAAATAAAGATGCTAATGAAATGCTTTAAAAATGAAATATAACGATGAGTTTTATAAACTAGTTGGTTAATCCATCTATAATCTTTGAAAAAGGCTTGTATATTTATAATCAATTAATAAAATGAAATTTTTTCCAAGCTTTCGAATGTATCATCGAAGTTTCTGCAAGAAAAATTTACATAATGGGAAGAAAACGAATCCTTCTGGAAAAGTAAAGAAATATTCATTGGGTTCATTAAGAGTTGATGTAGTAGAGTTTCAAGAGCAAAAAATACTTCAGGCAAAAAGGAAGAGCAAAAGCAACTATTGTTGTTAATAATTCAGTTTACAAGCAGATGATTGCTAAGTCTCAAAAATATCAACTTTAATGTCTTAAAGGAACGGAACTGTAAAAAAAAAAGCTAATAACAAATATTTTTTATAAATTATCGATAGTTAATTTTCTCCATAAATTATTATTATTTATTATATTAGCTCTGCAAATTTTGCTCTCAAATGCTGAAACGTTGGAAACATTAACATGATCCGAATGATTAACTTAATTTTAAGCATGGCTAATTCACTATTTTAAGGCCATTGAAAGCATTGCCAAAATATATACAGAAATAAAAGAAAAATCTAAAAAAATAGTGGTAGAGTAGCTGGAAGTGTAGAAAAGACAAAAAAATAATTTCTAAATGATAAAATAGTTAATTTTTATACTTTGAAAAACTGACAGCATTCTTTCTCCTGTTTTATAAGAATAAGTGCCCAAAATTTAGATAAATTTTCTAGTTGTTTTGGAAGAAATTTGGAACATCCAAAGCCAGAATAATTTTTATTCATATTAAAATTAAAACGAGAATAGTATTTGCACCAAAGATGTATAATTTTCATAAATCCAATCAAAACTAATTTTTTTCCATGAATTATAAATAATTTTCAAAGCATGTTATAAAATTTTAAAGCATGTTGTAAAGTATTTTTGTTAAACTTTTCAAGTAGCAATTTGGAGGCAAAGAAAAAGATCGGTAGTTTCAATAATGTTTTCATTCAATAGAAATGACAAATTAACGATAAAATAATCTTTTCTGAGTATTGGGACACAATTTTTAATTAATAAAATATCAACAATCTAATTACATATCACGAAATCCTCACTACAATCTCTATCTTAAAATTTCTCTATAAATTTGAAAAAAATTGGATTTTTACAGCATTTAAACAATTTATTTTTTCACTTTTATTTATATAGATTCGTCTGTTTTTTTTTTTAATCTTAAAAATGGGACCTGTAATACTGATTTTAAAGTAATGAAAAGGAAAAGTTTATCCTTTACATATTTACTTTACTTTTGGTTCAGATAGCAAATATAAATGAAATTCACCAACGAATACATTTAGTACTGCCAGCAACAAATAGCTCAAAGAATAAGAAACAAATAAAGTACATTGGTTTCAAATTATTTTTAAAGTCTGAAATGGTCTTGTTAAATGAAAGTTATTACAATAATATATATAAATACGTTTAAAAAAGGATTGATTTTCATTTAAGAAAAGGTAACAAAATACAACCTTCCTAAGTTGATATTAGTTTATGCCGATATAGAGAACTGGAAATGGATCAAAAAGTAATTTCCTGATATAACTTTGATTTATATTAGGGAAAAAAACATCGATGATTCTATTTCAACAACAAAACATGCACGAAAAAACTTTTTATTTATCAACGAAGTACGAAGTATAGAATTCAAGATTTTGTTATTGATTTTTCTGAAAACTAATATTTCAATAATATTCTCACAAATAACATATAAATACCTATATACCTTAGCCTATATAGGACTTAGTGCCGTCTTCAAATGAATTATACTAACAAGAAACATAAAACATCGGCAAATAAGTCAATTATTTCCAAATTTAAATAAAAAATAGCATTATTTGGTGAGGTTAATCAAAACAAATTAATGAACATAAAATTAATGTCATTAGGAATGATTATGAAACATATTATTTTCTTAAAAATTCAAAATATAATTTATTCTGGTAATTATAATACTGAATTTTAATCCTGGACAAGTGTATATTCCCAACAGGGAAGCTGGTTTTAATGAAATAAAGAATAATATTTATTTCTTTGAATCTTTGGAAACTGCAGTTCAAATTTTTATCCATTTTCCTAGTTCTGTTAATGATATTTCATTTAAAAAAAATCTTGGAACTCTAACATGTTAAATAAAAAAAAAGAAGTTCAGCTCTTTTGTGACCAAAATTGGTGAATTATGATGTTCCAAATTTTCTTACTTTATGTCAATTAACTGCTATTTCAAGCAGAGTGCTATTCGATGATTGGCCGATCTCCTTCGAGATATCCATTGAAATTGTTTCAAATTTGTCTGAAACAGCGATACTCAAAGCTTCAATGTAATTCAGTCAGTTTTGGCAATGGAAAAAAATGTAGAACATTTTTTTTTTGTTTGAAATGCTAGCGCATCAAAAATATTTTATTAAATTGTATTAAAAGTAAGCCTTCATAGTATTTTTGCAGCAATATTTGAAATTATTATTATTTCTATTAATTCAAAAGAACATAAAATACCATTTTTCACGCCATTCGAAAGTATTTTTCTTGCTGGGCGTATGTAATCGTTATCTCTAATGGTTTAAAAGTTATTTATAGGGCCACAATTGGGAAAAAAATCTATATATGATATGGTAATTTAATCCTCAGTCTATGGTCCGTATAGTCACTATTTTATGCTAAAAAGAGATAAGAAATAAAATGTACCTCAAATTGTTGTTATTAAATGTATATACCTGTATGTATATACATTTAAACTTCAAAAAATATTTTGAAATCACTAAAAATAAGTAACATTAGTTCAGTAACATAAAAAGTAATTGATTTCCGTTAAAATTAAAAACAATCATGAAAATCTGTCCAAGTTTTAGGAATTACAAGTTAAGAAAGAAAACTTCAAAAAATTCTATTTTGTACGCTCCAATACACATACAAGCAGAAAATTTCAGAAGTTCAATCAAAAGGATGAGAAGCATTTCTATTTTTTTTTCGCGTTCCATTTTGTTCTCTTTTCAAGCAAAAATAAATAAATAAACAGATAAATAAAATAAAAAACTTTCATCCGCGAAATGGACTCTAGAAAGTTTCTCCAAAAATTCCATATTTCAGTGATGTTATAAATATTCGTTACGATTCGATAAAATGTCATAAGAGAATTCTTTAAGAGGAAAATCTTGACATGGCCGCCATTTTTTTCTTTGCCATTCATGATTAAGAGAGATACTTTTTTATCGTCTGAGAATAATTTTTTTCTCTTTCTGCTATAACAAAGTTCTCTATTTTCGAATTTTATACTTTATTTTTTTATTTTACATTTTTCAAGATCGAATTGTTCGGCGAATTTGTTTGATGTGTTCACTTTTTCTTTTATTTAATTCAAATAAAAAAAGATGTGGCATATGTTTTATTTCTTTTTTCCCTTCCTAAGGCTTCAAGATCCGCTTTCATTTTTAAGTGCTGAAAAATAAATTGTTTTGGTCTTTTTTTTTTATTCCCAGACGAATTTTATCTCTGTTGCTGTCCTCTTCTTGGAAGGTATGTTCGATCTTTTTCCCAAAAAATGTCCATTCAGAGTTTTAAGGATGTTTTCAATTCCATTAACTTAACTATTTTATCAAAATTATTTTAATTATTTCTGTCTTATATTTTGAAAATATAATTTCTGGGTTCCGCGTCAGAAGAAGCAATTTATGCGACATTCTGCGTTTGAAACTATTAAAGGCTGGTTTGGCTTTAACCTAAACAGAAGATAAATTATCAAAGCTTATTAGTTAATCGCAAAAACATTAATAAATTGCTGATAATGGAAAACTAAGAGTTTTTCTTTACGTCTGTTTTCGTTACTAAAAAAAAGTTTCAATATTATCTTTTCTAATATGTATCTACTTTTAGCTTTGAGTCTTTTTATGAATAAAAGAGAGAAAAAAAATTATTTTATGTGCTTCTGTAACTGAAGCAATTTATTTCAGGAAATATACAGAAAGATAAGTTTCAAAACATCACTGTTTAAAGTTTTTTATTTAGAATATTATATTACGGAGCAATTTCGAAACAGAATATAAAATATGCAAAAGCACAAAAGTAATAAAGTAAAAGGAAAATTAACTCCTCTTTTTTAACTAAATAAATATAAATTGGCTAGGCAATATAGAATTTACTCCAAAATATCCATCTTTAAGTAGAATGTATATGTTAAATAATAAACCTGTTGTGCAATAAACTACACCCATATTTCAGCACCATTTAAAATCATTTAATAATTAATATCAAAACCATATTGTTTCATTAAGAATTATAAAGAAAGAATTACGAATTATTAAGAAACGCAGAATGGCTGGAAGTATTTAAGATCATCAAAATAAGAATTTGTAAATTTAAAATCACAAAATCTTGTAAATTTAAAATCCACAAAACTGAACAAATTATATTTGAAACTTGGATAATGAATAATAATATGTTAAATTGTGATCAATTATTCGCACAACCAATATTCTTTAAATTAAAAAATAGGTATGAAAATCATTTTAAAATTAATTTAGAAAGTTGAATAATAGCCTTTCTTCCTAGTCTTTGGAATATTTGAATTTCATTTCTAGCTAATTCTTTTGAAATTCCTAGATTTAGATAATTAGGTTTAGTTTAGTTTAGTTATATTAGCGTCCCGTTGTAAATCAACACTAGGGCTAGTTTGGGACGGACATCGTCATTTTGAACCGCGGTCAGATGACGAGGATGACACTTGATCTGGCACCCCCCTCTCCACAGCGCACCACAACAGCGGGAGGACGTTTGGTCTGACGGATTTAATGTGCAACAGACCCCCTTACACGACGGTTTTTCGGTGGGATCGGGTCTTGAACCTTAAACCCTACGGCTCACAAGCTGAGACCTTACCACCAGGCCACCGCGGCCTTTTAGAGGATTAGGAGCGAGAACATGGACTATTATTTTTTTTTCGTAGACATTAAAATCGTAATGCAATCATGAATCAATTCAACTTCGAGATTTTGACAAATCGTTATAAGGCAGACCTTCTGATTCCCCCCCCCCAAAAAAAAGAAAACAATCTCCATTATTGGAATTATATGTTTCCTTATTTATAAGCAAACATTTATCCCACAATGTATACACGAAACTATAAAAATGAAATTTGCTCATGGCTTGTGATATATATATCAAATTTGGGAATAAATTAGCCAATAGGAAGAGTTAATTTTCCTATATGAATATTTTTTTCTCTCTGAACTGTGAAAATAAATTCAAACCTGTCGCTTGATCCTAGGCAAGTATTTTTTTTTTTGGCAATTAATCGCTAGCTTACTGTTAATAGTACACGAAAATCAAATTTGTGTTTTAGACGCGTTTTTCTCAGTCGACAGATACCAAAATTTGACTCAAAACTGCAATTGTAGTCAAAAAATCAAATGCCAAAGTTGATATATTTAAGTTAGTGTGTTGTTAAACTATTTAAAAGTATAAACAGACAGACTGTCAACCTCTTGTTCAATTGGATAGGCATCTCCCCTATAGTTAAATCTGTGTACTGAAAATTATCCATTTAGCTCACTTAGTTTTTTAGTTATAGGGTTAACTTAATTCAAACAGCCGGACAGACAGACGTCAGCTGAATGGCTTTTTTGAAACAAATCTACAAATTGGGTGTTAAGACTATATACCAAATTTCCTAAGCGTAGCTCAATGCCTTTTTGAATTATCTTTTTCATAGTCAGACAGATGAACGGACATTCAGACATAATACCAAAAATGCGTTTTTCGAATCCAGGGAACGCGAAGATTTCGAATTCTAAAACGCGAAGATTCATCAAAATCTCTAGTTCGAATTTTTCGACAATGGCAATATTTTCTCTATACATGGTATGCAAGAAAATAAATTCGCATATAAACATAGTAGAATTAAATGTTTCAACAGATAAAAAAAATCAATCGCATGAACACAAATTTCCATAATGTGAGCAAACATTTCATTTTCAAACGATAAATTCCCGCGTGTTCGATGACCTTCACCCCCCCCCCCCACTTCTTTAAACACGATTCCATATTCGTCGTTTCGGAGTATTTTACAGGGGTGTAAAAAACGTCACATCTACATGAAAGAGTTCATCTTTTCCATGACAATGGATTTAATGGAGCAGGATCGGCGCCAGGGCGCTCCCGCCCCTGTCTGTGCACCCCGCTCCCTTTCCGGAAAAACGCTGAAATCAAATAATTTTATTTTATCTCACGCTCTTCGTAAGGGTGCAGTTTTACTGGAACTGGTGCTTCTCGGATTTTATTTCTTCTTCCATATTTTCATCGTGGTTTATTTTGACTGATTTTTAACATGAAGGAAATAGACATGATGCATCTTTCTGAGTTTGTGATGAATTTTTAAAACCTTCAGTGGCGACCGGTGTTTTCCAGCATTTTGTAGAATGCTCTTTTAAATTTAGATCAAGCATTCCATACAAATTACGAGGAATAACTCTAAGGATTTTTATCCCTTTTCATGATGTTTACATCTTTGAATTGTGAAATTTCAATAAATAATGAAGAATTATTTTCGATTTTATTTAATTCATTTACTTATTTTTAAGCATGACATTACTTCAAATCAATAAGATGTTACTTTTCTCATTCTGATTCTAGAATTTACAATTATGGAAAATTTTGTCGAATCAAATTTGAATCAAATTTTCAATGAAAAAATAATATGTTATGTATATTTCAAATTAAAAAAAAAATATTTCTACAAACCTAGAGATTACAATAATTTAAAAGCAGAACTGAAATAAATATAAATTTAAAGAATTTATTTACTTCTATGGTGATCAAAAGTTGAAAGAATTCAAGTTAATCTTGATTTTATGTCATTCAGTCTGTTATTAACCCTCCAGCTGCTTAAAACGCGATTTCTGTGGGCTGGCAATCAGACCATTTTCTATTGCACCCCGCGTTTTTCGCAGTTTAGTGTGTTTATATTTACGATTATAGATTTTTATTATATCATATTATTATCGTGTAACATATAGTATCAGTCCACTTTGTTTCAAAAATATTTGAACTTATTTGCAAACATCGTATCAAAATAGTGATTTTAAATATTACGTAGTCAGTGGGTTAACATATTCTCCTCTCTCTACTGTTTGTTTCTGTAAATAGTTTATAATTTTATATTACTTGTAAATAAACAATACCATTATCTTCTACATCTGGTGACCCGAACGTGATTTTGCAGACTTGATCGGATATTTATAAAGTCATCGTAACCATTCGCTTGAATTTAGTTGGAAATTAAAGTATGAACAAATAATAATAATAATTATACTATTTGCATTTTTAGTCCAAATTTAAAACAGCTGAAAAGAAAAAGAATTCTTCTGTTATTTATCTCGATAGTTTACATTCCGAAGTTAATTGAGTTGCAGTTAAGTTACCAGCTTATTGACAAAAGAAATTAAACATTTTGTAACTTGAAACGCGGTTTAGTATTTAGTATTACTGGTTAAAAATAAAATGTTTTAGATTTTTCTGTTGATATTTTATCAAATCTCCTTCAAGATGATAAATATGGTAATTTGAAAAATGCATCAGTAACAGGTTAATCCAGCAGTTTGAAGAAGGGAATGAATCCAATAATCGGGGCTTTTGTCAGAGGGTGGGGGGTGGGAGGAATTAAAAGGGATTCGCACATCTGGTCCGAAAGAGTGTAACTAGGGATTGCAATACCGTTCCAAAAGTTCAATACCGATAGATCTTAGATCTTAATACCGGGATACCGGTAGTAGAAATTTTAGAAAAAGGAAGAAAATGCAGGTGTTTTTTTTTTTTTTATTTGCCAGTTTTATTAGAGAGTGTAAATATCACAAAAAAATAATGTGTAACTTATAAATTATAACAGTATATAAAGAATCACAAAAAAGTAAAGGAACATCTTATTTATTTAAATCACTAAAAAGCGTAAATATCACTATTTAGTCCGTATTACTATTACAAATTTTTGAAATGTGATCTTAAAAAAACATAATGCATCAATTGTACTGTCATTAAGCGTGGAACGTAATTTTGTGAAAAAATTATCAGCTGTCGAAAACGCTCTTTCGGCATCTGTTAGCAATGCGCGATATACTTTTTCCAAGTATTTACCTCTAAATTCCTCATCTTCAAATAAATCCTTTTCTCGTCGGATGGTTTTGGCTATAGCTGATTTCTGTATTGTATTTTGGTTTGCATAAATTTTCTTATTTATCGTTAATTCTAATTTTTGTTCAAGAGACAATTCCTTTTCACTATCGACATTAGTGTCATCATAATCTTCGATAACTGAACAGAATTCTTTTGAATAGGGATAGGTTTGTGGGTAAAAAATGTCAAGAAAATTTTCTATAAACTTTACTATAAAAAAGAAACATTTTAATATAAAAAAGATCATTATTATTTTGTAAAAAAGTAATTACTAAATTTTAAGAACAGAAATTTTTTATTTATTCTTCATAATTTAATGTTTATGTCTCTTATCTTAAATAAAAATTGCTCTGAAATATTTTACAGTGCATTAGTACCTTTTTCCATTCTGTATAACCAATTATCTGTAATGTTTACGTCTCATATAACCGCGAGTCTTCATTGTTAAATGTAAACATCTCCTCCTTTCATCTTTCCTCTCAACCCTATTCCGACGAATTAAACCCATCCTAACGCATGCACAAAAGCGCGGAGGGTTTTAAAATTCGTTGTCAAACAGTTTTTTTTATCTCTTCTCTTGATTGTAAGATGCAACTTTGTATTCACAGTCTAATTCATTTCGCCCATTAGGGAAACATGAAAACAAAAACGTATATTATTCTGCTATGCTGGTGATCCCTGAACATATAGTGGAGACAATTTAAAAAATGTCTAGTAAATACCGAAAAAACGATATTTAAACTTGTGGATACCGGTATTACAAAATTGTCCAAATGGATCAAAATACCGGTATTCGGTATCCCGATATACCGGTATTGCAATCCTTAAGTGTAACATTATAGCGTATTGTCTTTTTATTATTTTTTAAAATTTATGCTAAATTACATAGCAGCAATAATATGTCCACGGAAACTGTATTTAATATTGTCGCGAGACGAGAGAATATAAATCTAGCAGGTAAAACATTGAAAAGTATTACTATATGCATACTTAAAAAATATATTTAAAATTATTTAAAAGATTATTATTTCAATGCCAAGTCAGGATTATTAAAATCGTGGAAAAAATTATGCAAAAGTAAAATTGATGACGACGAAAAGATAATATTTTAACTTTAAAAACTGCGTGAAAATAATTTTTCTGTGATACTGTGCTTCAAAGCTGTCAGTTTCGGTTTTTAATTAAAGAATCTAATTAAAATTGAAAAAAAAACCCTATCTTATTCAACACTTGTGGTTAAAAAGCAAGCGTGGGCCAATTCTGATACCTATAGGCCAATGGAGAGGCCTATAGAGCATTTCGAATTATTTTTGCACTGCGCATGTGCCATCACGCTTGACGTAATTTACAGATAGTGTTCAGCTTTTAAACATTGTCATGCTAAAACGTTTCCTATTTTTTTCTGACTTAATGTTCTTATTACAACAAAGGTTTATCTTAGATTCTTGCCGTCATTCGTTTTCTCAATGATTCTTTTTTTAATTTACTCTCATAAGAACTATGAAGAGGGTATTGCAATCATCAAAAAATTCGAATTTTAGATTTTGATGAATCTTGAAGTTTTAAACCCTGTCGGTTTTTATTTTTGCACGCATGTAAACGCAGAAATTCATAAACGGGAATATTGAAATAAATGAATTTAAATCAATCACGTTTTCTCAAATTCTATATTTAGTAATAAATGTGCGTATGAAATTTAATGTCAAATATCGACAAGTTATGTTGGGTCAAAAAAGTGAAAATGCATCGAAAACTTTCAAAATTTAATCTTTTCATGCATTGAGTTTCCAGTTCATTTCGTTTAGATAGACTTTTTTCTGTTTCTGCAGCCACTGCAGAGTGGTTTTGAAAAGAAACTCATATTTAGTTTCCCGTATACAAAATAGAGAGGAAATACTGCAATCATCAACACTCGAGATTTTGACGAATCTCCTCGTTTTTGACCTCTCGGAGTCCGGAAAACACATTTTTAGAAAATGTCTGTCTGCCTCATTATGAACATGATAGCTGAAAAACGCTTTGACTTAGAAGAATGAAATTTGGATTATGAACTTACAACCTTATTTGTAGATTTTGTCAAATTTTGAACGAAGTCTATTCACAGGGGATCTGTCTATCTCACTGTTCGAATATAAATGAATTCGGAAACTATTAAGCGCAAAGAGCTAGGTAGATGAAATTTGATACACAGGTTTAGTATCTAAAATATATTTTTTTATTAAATTTTGAAAGAAATCTGCCAAACGATTGACCGTCTGTCGGTTTTTACTTTCGCATGCATGTAAAATGTAATAATTCGTCAGCGGGGAGACTGAAATAAATGAATTTAGTTATATTTTCTTGGGATTGCAATTCTTGTTTCGTATCACTCGGTCGACAAAAAGGTGTCCCAAATGAATTTAGTTATATTTTCTTGTGTCTGCAATTCTTGTTTTGTACCACTCGGTTGGCAAAAAGATGTCCAAAATACATATTCGCCAGATAAATTCAGTGAAAATTCTAGAATCACGTCAAAACTCTATATTAAGAACCATGATACACCAACGTCACCCAAGGTCCATGAGGGAGGAGGGTAATTATTGGTGAATATGCGAGAAAGTTTAGAGATGACTCTCCCTTAATTCTTTTTTACAAGTAATGAGCATTGTTACTGTAACACACGTTGGTGCATACTGTGTGCATCAAGTACCTCTCTTCAGCTTAGTTCGCCTTCTTGAAGAAGGAGACGAAGTGAAAGAATGAACATCCAATTCCATTTTGAATGTGTTATAGCCCAGTTGTGCACCTATTCGATGCATTTCCCGAGTATTCTCTTACAAAGATGTAACTGGCTCTGACTGCATCTCATTTGATTTTAAGTTCCCTGGTAAGGATGCAGTTATGGAAATGTTGCGAAATCTTTGTGCCGCCCACTACAGGTTTTTGTGTATTTTTGCAATAAGCGAATATAAATTGCATTCTCTTTTTTTCTGTTGATGTTTTTAAACTATATTATTTAAATCAAAGACATAAGAAAGTTTGCTGTAGGATTGCCGGCGTCCTAGCATAGGTGTAGCCCGTCTTCCCCATGATCTGGGCATCCTGGGTTCGAGTCCCGGTTTGGGTATGGTTGTTCTTCCGTTGTTTTATCTGTGAGATGTGTGAATATGCCCTCCTGTGCAAAGGGGTTGTGCAAGCGAATGAGTGATGCGTGAGTAGCAAAATCGTACTCTTGGTCCTAGTTGGCGCTACTATAAAAACAAGAGACGCTCCCCCACCCGCTTAAATCGCTGTCTTCGTAACAGCGGGCTTGTCCATGGCAAATGCCGTAAGATACAACAACAAATGTAGGATTTATGGTAAGGAATTAAAACATGAGATATTGGGTAATTTTTAAGATACTGAGTTATAAAGAATTAACTGACATGTTTGATATAATACCTTGTGGATATATAGATTGATCATATTTATACTCTATAATAGTAATTATAAAAAAATTAAAAGGCTATCATTAAAAAACAAAACTTGCAAACACTTTTCGTACCGAATACTTATAAAAAGTGGATAACATACAGCTTTATGCTTTAAAAAATGTATTTTATCTTTTCCTGAGGAGAAAATAAAATGTATTTCCACTGTAAACTTGAATTAAATAAGAAAGATAATAATTTGAAATACCATTTCTGCCTCTTTTATTATTACTATACGCGAAGCACGATACTGCTTTCTTATTTATATGAGTGGACTATTCCAGGAGCTCTTAAAAACTTAATCGCCCAAGTGAGAAAAAGATATACAAAGTAACGCTTCACATGCTGCTCTTTTATACACAATTTTTAAAACCCGCTTTGACTTGTACTAAAAGCCTCATAATCAATTCATATCCATCACAAAATCCACCCACTTGCAGTGAAAATAATAATAATAAAAAAACCCTTTCTGACATAGAAATAAAAAAAATGTTCATGGAAAAAAAAAGGTGCACGGGCTTGGCTGAATTTTTATTTATTCACATGCTTATTATTTGCTGTATTTTTCCCGCGAAATCCACCCTGAGTTCCAACTCTTTCCGCAGAAAATAAGTCATAAAAACATGACGTCTCTCGACGGGTGTTCCACACCTCAGACGGGACCCCCCATGGGGCCCCGGGACAAGCGGGGGCAGGTGAGTTGTAAAACACGTCGGTTTGCTCTGAGTTGCAGCATCGGACATTTATTTTTGAAAATGTTTTTATGATTTTTTTTCCGTGTTCATAGTTTGAAACATCTGCTGAATCGCCCGCGTTCACGATCGAAGTGCGTGAGGGGGTTGCAAAGCAGGCCAATATCGTCTGATCCCTATTTCATCAGAGCTGTTGAAAAAAATGCCTCAAAAGTAACATGCAATGAAAATGTTTCAGTTAAGATTATGATTCACATAATTCAATGAGTGTTGCATAGATTGCACTCAAATCGCACACCATTGTGGCAAATCAGAGGTCTACGGTGGACATATTTGTAGCCCACGAAACAATACAGCATCTTACAAAAAAATTTTATCAAAATTTCAGAAGTGTGCTACCATATCCAGAGGCATCGCTTATTCTTTTCCAAACTCTTACAAAAATTGTGGAGCTTTGAAAGAAGAAATATATCAATTTTTAATAACTAAAGAAAATCAAGATTTTAGTTTGTTTTCTGTCCAAACACATTTACAAGAATTTTCATTTATGGTTGATACAACATGATACTAATGCGGTTTAAATTTAAAAGTGTAAAGAAAAGATCAGATCATTAAAAAAATCATCAAATAAAATCTTCAAATGTGAAAAGTACATCGCGAAAAACAAGTGAAAAATGAAGATTTAAAGAATTTTACGGCATGCACATGCAACAAATTTTCAGAAAAAATCACATTTTATCAAAAAAAAAAGGTAAAGATATACTGCCTTAGAACTGAATTCGAAACAAGATTTGTAGATTTTAAATCCTTGGAATGTAAATTTTATTTATTTTCCTCCATTTTCTCCATAGATATAGAAGCGGTATTTAACCTTATTGCAAATGAAATTAATCGAGATACAATGCTGTTCAAATTTGAAGACAAAATTCAGTGAAGTTGATATGTTTGAAATTTACTAATTTTTCCTTCTAAGTTTAAAAGCACCTAAAAACTGGCATAAGAAATAATTACCATTTCTGAAAACATTTATCACCAAGGACAATTATTTTCGTTTCTCTTGACTGAGCATCGGTTACTGACAAACATCTTAGATCAGGCTTGTATATACAGTTAGTCACAAAAGTCTGCCTACAGACTAAATTTTAAATTTAAAAAAACACTTAAAGCATAGAAAAATGTATTTTAATCATTGCATTTTTTTTCTTCTATTAGCTACAATTGTAAGCTTAAATAAAAAGTAAATAATATAAGCGTAATACTTTTTACATTTTTGCAAAAATATATTTTGTCAAAAAAACTCAGAAATTCCCTCCAATAAAGTCTGCGTACACTTTCAAAAAAAAGCAAAATATAAGTTTTTTACATTACTTCAATACTTTGTAGCATATCCTTTATTCTTCGAAACAGCTTGCAGACGTCTGGGCATTGATTGAACTAGTTTTTCAGTGTCATCCGAGGTAAATTTCCCCCATTCTTCCTGCAATTTACTAATTAGCTCATTTCGCGACGTAATATTGTGTTTTCGAATTCGTTTTTCCAATTTTGCCCACAAATGTTCGATTGGATTGAGGTCTGGTGATTGTGGAGGAGTACGCAACTGTCTTGGAGTGTGATAGAGGAGATATTCCTTCACAATTTTAGCTGTATGTTTCGGGTCGTTGTCTTGTTGGAAAATAAAGGTATTAGAAAGGTTTAAAGTTCGGGCACTGTCTCGTAGATTTTTCTTCAGAATATCCAGATAAACATACTTATCCATGACTTTATCAATAATGTGCAAATTTCCAACTCCTTTCGACGACATACACCCCCATACCATCACGCCGGCAGATCCGTGTTTGATAGTTGGATTTAAATTTCTCAGATTCAGTTCAGTTCTGTTCAGTTCTTCAGTTTTCTCCATACAATAGAGTGGCCATTAACTTTAAATATTGTAAATTGACTTTCGTCTGACCAAATTACATTTTTCCAGAAGTCCTGCGAAGAGTTTAAATATGTGTTGGCAATAGCAATTCTTTCCTTCCTATTTGTCTCGGAAATGTATGGCTTAGACCTAGGTTTGCGTCCATGATAATCGACCTTTCGCAGCATTTTTCGTACAGTTTCAGGAGAAATTTCCTTGTTGCTAGTTAAAAAGATGTCTTTTGCAATGCTTACAGCAGAAAGTTTAGGATTTTGTTTAATTCGTAAAAGAATTTTTCTTTCTTCTCTCTGCGTTAGCTTCTTCGGTCTCCCACATCTTGGTTTTACAGCAAGACTACCAGTGTCAAGACAGTTTTGAATAACTCTTTGTACACTAGAAAATGGTTTTCCAGTGGTTTTACCAATATCACGAAGACTTTTACCTTCATCTCTCAATTTTATAATTAGTTGTCTCGTAACTAAAGGAATTTCTTTATGGGTTGTCATTTTCGTCAAAGAAAATAGAAATAACAACTTCCAATCAACGTGAAATTTGCTTCGGAAGTCAATGGCCTTGAAAGAGTAACCTTCTTTGCATTCTCAAGTTTGAAGTTTAAAAGTTAGATAAGAAATACCCCGCCTCCTTTGCGTTGTACGCAAAATTTATTGACTTTGATTTCTGGCCAATTATCGTTTAAAAATTAGTGTGCATAAATGATTAGATATGAAAATATTACAGTTAAATAATTTCAAAGTCCTTTATTAAAACTAAATATTTAAAAAATAAAACTTCAAGAAACTACCCTTTTCGCACCTTAAATTTGGATTTGATATTACTTTTTCTTGATGTACGCAGACTTTATTGACTAACTGTATATATTGCCATAGCAAACAAGATATTTCCCGAGATACTAACAACACTAGTAGAAAAGTATCAAGCAGAAAACATCAGTTTTATCTTTGTCCGTTTTTATTTTTTACTGTGTTTTAAGATAAATCCATGCTTCTACGAAAATTGAGTGGCTGTTTTTTTTATTCACTCCTAATTTTAGACTTTTAATTATTTCGTCTATAGTAGCATTTTAATAAGAAACACTTATGCTGCATGGTTTTTATATTATTTTGTCCCGCAGGATTGCACAATTTGAAAACATTTATTAATAAGTTTTAAGTACAAAACGTATAATTGCAATGATAAATTAAAACAACTGTTTAAGATACACTGATGCAGTTTGGAGCCATTTAAAAAACGCTCATTTCTGATCTAAGTCCCCCCCCCCCACTCTTTTTTTCAAAAAAAAAAAAACAGAAGCAGTTACAGTGCTGCATTTTCCACCAAAATGATTAATAGACAACTGATTAAATAACAAATGAAAATTACTCTTGTATAATACGATAAAAATGTATCGCGCTGTAAGAATACGAAACATTGGAAGTTCGGCAGTTTGCCAAATTTATATACACAAAGATCTATTGCAAAAATTCTGTCGTACTGAATTATTTTTTATAATGCGTATTCATACAAATCCCTACGTGCGTTCCTTATAGTGCATTTAAAGTAGCTGAATGTGTTAAATAGTTAGTTGCTTAAGTAGCTGGTTAAGTTTTTTATAATGAAGGTACAGGCATAACTATCAGTAGTGAACAAGAGTATAAGAGGCTTCATGGCTTCCATATCGAGTCTAATTTTGAGGCCCTGATTCCAGCACATCCACCCTTGTATAGGGGACTGATGCGATCAATAACCAGCAGTATCACATAATGTAATCAATGTTGATTGCAGAACTCAGGAATCATTTGGCCACCACAAATAAAAAACAGCGGTGGTGGTCTCCCCAAAACTTTCTCGTAGTCTTAAATAAATAAATAAAAAAATGTTATCTACCCTCCCTTCCTCCCCTACACAAAATTGTGGAACTTGGGTAAAACCGCGAATGGCTTACAAAGCAGTGTTCGAACTATAGATCTTTGGAGTGAATCTAGTATTTTTTTACTAAATATATAAGGAGAATATGTATTTTTTACATCGTTTTGCAGAACCGAGTCATACAAAATAAGAATGGCAATCCCAAGAAAATATAAGTAAATTCATTTATTTCAATTCATACGAGTTATTGTGCTTATATGCATGCAAAGTTAAAACCGACAGACGGTCAATCGTTTGGCATATTTCTTTCAAAATAAATTCTAAATCTGAATATCAAATTTTATCTACTTTGCTCTTTGTGTTTAATGGTTTTCTTAATCATTTGTTTTCGAACAGCCGGATAGACAGATTCCCTGTGAATAGATTTCGTTCAAAATTATACAAAAATCTACAAATTAGGTTGTAAGTTCATATGACACATTTCATTCTTCTCACTCAAAGCGTTTTCAGCTATCATGTTCACAATCAGACGCACAGACATTTCCCAAAAATGTGTTTTCCGGACTCTCAGAGGTAAAAAAGCGGAGATTCGTCAAAATCTTTGATGATTCCATTATTTCCTCGACACTTTGTATACGAGAGACTGAATATGAGCGCCTTTTCAAAACGGTTTTGTTGCGACTTTAGAAGCGGGGTAAAATCTCTATAAACAAAATTAACTGAAAATTCAGTGTATGAAATGCTTAAATGTTCAAAGTTTTAGAAGCAATTTCACTTTTTTGGCACAATATAACACTGATGTCGATATTACATACGAAATTGCATGTGCATATTTATTAGTTAATATAAAATTAAAAAAAAAACAGTTTTAATCATTGCGTTATTTGGGCTTGTATTTTAATATTCCCACGTAATAAATCACCAGCATTTTGTATGTACATAAACTGGAAGTCGAAAAAAGCCTCAATTATCTTCAGTTTAATTAAAATATAAGAGTACAAGAATTAATTTACATGAATAGAAGTTAAAAATCCGTAGTACAATCAGGTCGGTGAAAAATTTGCTGTAAAAATAGTTATATTCTGATGCAAAAAGAAAGATTAAACACGTGACATTGGTTTCACATTTTTCTCCCTATCTCGCTGACAGCAGGCGTCCTTGGCGAAAAGTTAATTTACGGCAAGCTGATATTAAATTGTGCAATCCCGATTTTTTAAACGAGTTCTGAGGAAAATCTTCACATTTGATAAAATATTAAAACAAGAGGGAAAATACTTAACTTAACAGACTCGCTTAATAAGTGATGATATTTCTATGAATAAGACCGTTTGTCTTTTCATTCACTCAAATCATTCTGTTTAATATAAAAAAATATTTTCGAACTTATACTTATTGTTTAACCAATTAACTCCTTTTGACGAGTATATTCGTCATGGAAAAAGTGCAACATTTTGCGTGATGTCTAAACTATGATGCGTTTATTCGTCAGGAGTAATAAGTAGTGACAATTTGGAGTTTTAATTACAATTTTAATAAGAAAAAACATATTCGTACATTTAAAGAGGTTTAAAATATTTTGAGGCCAAGTCCAAGTCAGAGGAACAAATAAAAGATTATTATGCGTTGTTCCATGCTTTGCTCAATACCATGTTCTAACAGCAAATTAAAATGATAAATTAATTTTTTCTTTTTCTTTTCTTTCACAAACAAAAAAAATGCATGTTAGTGTAAGTAAATAAATAAATTTGATTATTGCCATAAAAAAGTAAAAGTCATTTCGTTACAGCATAATTTCATATTACACATACTCTGTGTTTGACGAGTGTACTCGCCACAGCTGAATTTTTGAGGCACAATTTAGATACGCATTTTACGAAGAGGTCAAAACAATTAACTGGTTAAGAGAATATATGCATCTGCCTTAAAAGTGAAAACCTCCTCGGAAAAATTTATAATATTTTAAAAAATGTTAAAGGTCCCCAGTTTTCCAACAATTTTGAATTTTAATGCCTACCCTTGTTGAAATTGGAGACTTTAAATATTACTTACGCTTAATCCAAGATATTAGGAGATATAGTTTCAAAAAGATTTATTGAAAAAATTATGTATATTTCCGAAAGCGAAAAAAATAATAATACATTTTGTTCATCACAATTTCATTCTGACAAATTCACAATTCATACAATTCACACAAATTCATACTACGAAGGCTACGGTCAATGCGTTCAATCAGTTTTATTAATAATAATAGTGGTTAGTTTTAATAACCGATTATTATAAAAAACTGAACAGAATTCTTACTTCACCACGTTCAATGCCATGGGTATCACCGGCGAGTCGCACCTACCATCTAATTGTATATAATCAT
Source organism: Argiope aurantia (assembly GCA_026543865.1). Lineage (NCBI taxonomy): Eukaryota > Metazoa > Arthropoda > Arachnida > Araneae > Araneidae > Argiope > Argiope aurantia. The sequence continues at coordinate 283,642 of JAPMOR010108372.1, read as the reverse complement.
CTAATTAGATGACTCACCTTTTCTAAAATTAAAAAAATAAAGAATGGTCATCTAATTAGATAAGTGATTATTAGCAGTGAACGTTTTAACTATAACATATGCATTACATATTGTGCTCACAAAATTAAAAAAAATCCAAGTTAAATGTTTATGCTTTTTATTTGATTAGTTTTAAGTTGCTTTATTTTATTAATAGGAAACTATAAATTAACAACTCCATAGAAACAGTTATTTCGATTCAAATCGTGCATCATTTTTCGGTTTCGTTTTTTTATTCTGAAAAAAATAATTTAAAATCCCTTTAAAAAGTTATTTCTGATCCACTTGATCCGATGGCAATGAGGAAGATTCATGACAATTCTAGTGAATGTTATAAATGAATGTGTTTCTAAACATTTTCAAGCTGAAAGTAGAAGTCCTTTGAATTAAGATACTCTCTTTAGAAATATAGGATATTAATCAAAATAATTAATTTCTGTTGTTTAAAACTTAGTTTTGTTTAAATTTTCAGTTTCGAATACAATTGAATTCTATTCCGAAATATTTAACCAGACTGTTAGTAGTGCCTTTATATAGTATTGTAGAGGATGCCCTACTCAGTAGGCAAGAAAAAATAAATAAGAATACAATTTCCTTTCCTTTTTGTTACATTCTTATTTTCAATGCCAACAAATAAACTATTTTAATCATTAAGAAATTCGATTTCGAGGTTCTTACTGAATTTCCCTTTTTTTAGACATCCTAATTACATTTTAGTCATAAAATAACATTTAAATGATTATATCTATCAGGTAATGAGACAATTTAAAAACGGGAAAACGCTAGGTGAATAATCTCGTATAGAATAAAATAAACGAATCCTTAGATCAAAATTGTGGATTTCTATGCAATTTTAGAAAAAGTTTTCTGTGAGATTTCTATCCATCATTCATGATGGATAGAAATCTCACAGAAATCTCACTTCATTTCTATCCATCATACGGTAACTCTAAAATGAATGAATTAGACAAAACAAACATACGGTTTTATAACTGAAATATAGGTATGTATCAAATTTTGGATCATATCCGTCTACGAATTGTCTGTGAGTCGATCTGTACATTCGTACAAATGTGAACGCGATAATTCATAACACAACCAGAGATTTTTAGCATATAATTTTAACGCCAAAATTATATATCTATATACCAACTTAGATTAAATCTATCAATCAGTCGCTTTATTTGTCTGAGCGTGACCTCACTCACTATATGGATCTGAATACAAATACATTCACTGTGTTGTGCAAACGTAAAAATAAGTAGACGGGAGAATTCGTCTGCTGCTATATTAAGTGTTTAATCTATTGCACTGAATATACTAAGGTTATGTTTAGAAATATTTAACTATCTGCAGAAATCCACAGCATAGATTTCCTAACTATTTAATTGGCTTTAAATAGTTGTGGACAGCATAGATTTCCTGACTATTTACTTGGTTACAGCCATCAACAGCATAGATTCCACAACTATTTAATTAGCTGCAGCAATCGACAGCATAGATTCCACAACTATTTAATTAGCTGCAGCAATCGACATCATAGATTCCCCAATTATTTAACTGAATGGCTGGTAACTTTATGTAGCGGATATGAACAAAAACAGTCCAAAACTAATTTCATTTAATATATTTACAGTTTCTTTTCCAAATGATAACGCTATCATTCCCTTTTTTAAAAAAATGGATCAGAATAACTGAAGACAAACAAGCCGCCATGAAACCTCTGTCACTCTCGTACGATGCCACAGATTCCTGTAAAAATTCAAGTAATTTTTCCTCAGAGGATGAGCGTCACGTAATACTAGCTTCAAACGATTAAGAACCGATTTCTTACCTTTTCGGCGCTCAACTTTGAGGTGGGGGAGGGAGGAGGAGGAATAAAAAACTACCCTCTCTTCTGAGCTCTATTAACGATCCGAGGAAAGGTCCTGCTAATATCACGGCCAACTGAGCACACTTGCCATTACATCCAACCCACTGGAGGCGGAGAATTTCCGGGCAGATTTTTGCCCTCCATTTCTTTCCTCCTCTGGGGAATTCTTATTTTATTTTCGGGTCCTGACTTTCGGGGTAAAGAATAATGCCCTACATGATGATGAACATCTTTCTCCCTCTTCTCTCCTTTCATTGTGGTCAGGAGAACGCGATGACCCCACGATGCTTTTTTTTTTCAATTTTCGTTTTATTTTTTCAATTTTTGTGTTGAATATGATCTATCTAAAAATGAAATAATTTTTTAGAATTCTCGGAGTTAAATGGATGGAGAAGCTTTGTGTAGAATGCACTATTATTTTATGAAATGATTGATAATTACTAGGCGATTATAAAGGAAAATCCCAAATTTTCAGGGCTATTAAAACAAAACAAAATGTGACATTGTTGTTTATCAAAAATTACAAATAAGAATTAGAAAATTAAATTTAACAAGGTTATAATTGTTGATTAAAAGCGTCTCCAAAAATGTGAACGATATTAAGGAGATATGTTAATTCATCCCAGCATCTGATGTGATGTTTTGAAAGCCTCCAGATAGGCATGTCTTAACCCTTGAATACATGATTATTTGTTTTGAATTTAAAAAAATTATTTATTATAGGAAAATAGTCATAAGTTACGTAAAAAATATAATAAATCCAGGTAATAATATGACATATTTATTTTGAAAAAAGTTATATGCAGACTATAACATGCAGTATTTCCAAAAATCTAGCTTGCAAACTAATATAATTTTCAAACACTCCATCAAACATTGAGAGCTTATCTGACAACAGATGAGAATTTAATTTTTACCAATTTGATAGATCACTCCTCTATAGAGAACTCGACAATAGACACTATCTCTTCAAGTAACACACTGAACATCTTCACTCACCACATTCAAATATATATATAAAAAAAAAGATGTAACTTACACGCCAAAAGTAATGTCAACTTTTTTTCTTTCACGCATGATTTATTGCCTATCTTTATCAACGTGCGTTCGGAAACGGACACACTCAGATTTTTGAATAAAATTAAGTGGAACTGGATGTAGACAATCGACAACAATATACATTTAATGGTTAAGTTTATCAACGTCATTTGGTAATTTATATCCTATCTTTTAAAAAGGCTAAAATACTTGAATGAGGGTAATCACTTAAAATATTATTTAAGTTCAAAACAGTTGAGCCGAAATGAACTAGTCGGATGTACTAAAAGCTTGACATTCACACAGAATATGCTTAACCGTATTACATTTATTACAAATATTGAATACAAAATTACATATATTGCCTTTATTACAACGTGGTGCATGATTATAATACAAAAGATGACTTTGGATCAAATAGGTGTGGCCTATTCGAAGTGTCGTGATGATGACATCCTTCTTTCTGGTCAAAATTTTACTTTTGAAACCATTGTGAGATGGCTGTGCTTGAAATAGATTATTCGTATATAGTTTTTCCAACATAGATTGCCGAAAAAATTTGTGAATTATTTTTATTGCTTGTAATGCAATTATTTTTTGTATGCAATTTATAAATTTGTGAATTATTTTTATTGCTTGTAATTATTTTTATTCCTTTCTTTCAACAAATGATTTCATTTATATTTCATTTCAGATAAATATTTAGATATAATTTCATACCCATGATTCCGCTGTATTGTCCGATATTAATGTCATGATATTTTAATGATTTGACTTAAGTTTTATTTATGGTGTACTAGAACATTTCTAATGGATCATGAAAGTGCTGCTATAAATGTAAATATTCAGTTGACATATCCCTTTAATTTCTCAGTATAAAGTAATTAAATAACTGCTCTTGAAATTCGTCTATTATTTTCATCTATCTCATAATGAAGTTATGAAGAGTCTTGTCCCTCTACAAAATATATTTATCGGTAATGTCATGAAAATACAAGTTTGATTTTCAATCTGAAAATTACATTAAATCATAACAAAGCTGGACGCATCAATAAGATTCCATCTTTTACAAGTTAATAATTAATTAATAAGCAAATTCCATAAAACCTCATATACTAACAATTTCTGAAATAGTTTACGCTATTAAATTTCTGATAAAACATTAACCGTGACTTTCACTAAAATGCGAAATCATTTCTTTCGGTTTTGTGGCCACACAATGCGACGTCAGTTGAAAGTCTCTAGCAAAGTAGCACAAAAGCTAATTCCATTATGTCATTTTTAATCTCGGAGGACGAATACATGATCATTTCAAGCTGACATTTCCGCTAGTTGAACAAGTCACAGATTAATTAGGAGAGAATAAACTTCATGCGAATTGTTGAGTTCGAGTTTAAAGGCGATTTCTCATCCACATTTAGGAATAAAGGATTATTTATGATAACTGAGATAAATTTGCAGATACTTATCTAAAAAAAAGAGTGAATTCTCGTCTTAAAAATTGCTTGTCTTTAAAAGAATTGTTCTAAGAAGATTTTGATTATTCGATTTGAATGGGAACGTAGTCACTTTCGATGATCGAAAACTCGATTAATGTAAAATAAGTTCTAAATCATGACTTCTTTTCTTTTGACGGTATTTCCAAAATTTTTATTTTAAATTATAAAATTTAAAATCATAATTACTGCCAAATATTAATATTTTTGCGAACTTTTATTAGTTACCTAATTTTTATAAGCATATTCGTCAATATAATTTCGCCGTTTCTTTTGCATTTGCTCAATAATTCTTAAACAGTTAACTGTTTCAATCTCGTCAAACACGGAGTATGTATAATATGAAATTATCCTGTAATGAAAAGACTCTTTTTTTTATTTCAATAATCACATTTATTTATTTACTTAAATCAACATGTGTTTTTGGAATATGAATGAAAAGAAACATAAAACAATTGGATGACTAATACAACACAGTGATACATTTAAGAAAAACAATTCATATTATTTGCGGTTTTTCTAATAATAATTATAAGCTTTTATTTGTTCCTTTGATTTCGACTTGGCCTCAAAATATTTTAAATATCTTGAAATTTAAGAATATGTTCGAGTTTTTACTAAAATTTTAAATTCAAACTGCAAATTGTCACTACTTATTACTCCTGACGTCATAATGCAATACGTTGCACATTTTCCATGACTTGTATACTCGTCAAAAACAGTGAAATGGTTAAAAAGAGTTATCAAAAGAATATTTTCTTCTTCTCAACAAAACAAGACAATAGTATTATTTGCATTGTATATATGTAGAATTTATTCATATCATTATTGAAATTCTTTAAGCATGGATTTGAGTTTTTATACATTGGTTTACTTTTATATAAATAATTTCTTGAAGATCATCGTTTTGAGTTTTCATCTTTCATCGAGTAAAAAAGAATCATAATCTGATGACGATTTTTTCCAAGCCTTCGCATTACTCCATGATCATTTAAGATTTAGATTCTTTGAAAACTCTTTTCAGAAACATTCACATATTTATTAATAAGCTAGAATATGTATACTTCTAGACGATCTACAACTTTTCAGATCTGATTGTCACAGATTAACTAACGAAAGTTATAATAAAAAAATATCCTCCACATTAGAAGAGTGCTTAAGAAATAAAAAGATGTTTATCCTATTTTCAGAACAACAAATATATAAAAGCATTTGAAACTTTATTCTTTACAATGGGATGTTTTCTATCCATCACCTTCGCAAACACTCAAATCAAAATTAATTTTTAAAATCCTATTGAAATAAGTCGTGATCAAATCATGAACTGGAAAAAAATGCAGTGTCGAATGCAAAACCGTGATTAAATTGTAAATTGGAAAAAAATGCAATATCGAATGCAAAATCAGGAAGTGGAAAAAAATGCAATGTCGAATGTAAAATTAAAAAAATACTGAGAAGAAATATTGGCAATAACCTCTAATTCATTATATTCTAATATAATGAGAATATAATGAATAAGCATAAATAGTAAAAAATATTAAAAATTGCAGACTTCAGCTCATTGCTTTTTATTCATGCTTAGCGTTATTGGCATATCTAGAAATCAATCAATTTAAGCATTAAAATAACATGTTCGAGTTCCTAGAAGACAAAACAGAAGTTGACATTTCGCGTTCAACAATGAGGGAGGCAAAAGGGCGACCTCTGGGTATTTCTGTCATACCTAGCGTTATAAGCAGCGATGAACGATTATATGACAGATGCATTCGTTTTTAGTGTGCCAGCTCTATTAACAGGGACTTTGCTCTATAGAGACCCGAATGATCGATATTATACTATAATTCTTTTTATGGGGAGTGAAAGGAGATATGGAAAAATTCCGATGAATTTTATGGATCTTGCGTTCATTTTACAATGCACTTAAGAATATGTAATTAACTACATCTAATTGTATAATGGATTGTTTATAATGTGAAAAACAATTTTATTCAGATAAATTTAGTATTACTAAAAGACTCTTATGTTCGATATTAGACTTCGAAGTTATTGAGGGAAAACCTTTTCTCCGTGCGCACTTACAACCAAGAAGTAATTACTTGCTGAATTTGGTGACTCTAAGTCCAAAGCTTTGCTCTATAGAGAGCTTTGAAAGATATTTGTACGTCAAAATTTGTAGATAATGTATAGTCTATAAACAATACCATATTAAAATTTATCAAATTCATATGTATGACTATTCAAAAACAATACATTATTCATGACAGCTATATAACATGTACAAATAACTCAATTTCATACATAAATAATCACCAAAAACAAACCATAAACTAAAAGTTATTTTATAAGCTTATGAATTAATTATATATATTAATTCATAGAACTATTATTATGTTCAATGAATCATTTCACAGAAAGACAGTACACTTTTATTGTTTAAAAGAAATTGCTTTTATTGCTAGAGACACGTGGTTAAAGTAATATTTTGTTAAAATTGGTCGTTGGTGTTAAAATGGGTTGAATTAATATGAGCTTGCGTTTAGTCTGTTTTAAAATTCCAGTGAAATCACGCAAAACTCCATTGTATTGATGCGCCTTTCTTCATTTCAAAAATGTCACATATGCGTGGCACAACATAGTCATATTTTAAATATCATCTATTCCGATATTCTCAAAGTCAAGGAACCCAATCATTCACCAGCCAACATGCATTTAATACCTAATAAGTTGACGTGGCTTCGATTCTTAAACGATTTTTACCGATTGCTAGACATGTGTACTTTGGACGAGAATTTGGAAAAACCATTGATTATGAAACGATATCATTTTAATGCAAAAATTCCTGAATTGTATTCATATATCACAAACATGAAGCTTTCGATACTGAAGATTCTATATTTGTGTTTATTTATTGTATTGGATTGAGTGGAAGAAATTGTATTAATCGATCAGAAACATGAAACTTTCGGTACTGAAGACTCAATATTAGTACTTATTTGTTTTATAAAACTTTGATATATGTCATTAGATTTTATTAACAAATGCTTAAAGCATGTATATATTTTTGAGACACAGTTATTATTTAGAATTAAAATGGTTAATTCGATGGTTAAACAGATGATTTTTCTGACACGCTTTACAATTCATCTCATTCAGCCAGAGACAGAGCCCAAGCGTCAAGGAAACATATCATCCAAAATATTTCATCCGTTCTTCTTTACAGCAAACGGAAAAGGAAAACGTTAAATGGAGAGAAAAAAAAAGCCTTTCAGTTCAGATGGGAAAATGCTCCAAGGAAAAAGCGTAAAATATGTCTTGGGTGTGTAAAATAAGTGCACTACTTCTTTATCGATGCACTTTGTCATTTCTCTGCGTTTGAATTGGAAGGACCGCCTTTCCTTTTCATGCTGTTTGTGTAACATAAAGAAAGTGTCACGTGGGACAACATATATTATAGAAATAAATTGTATCTCATTATGTAAATTAAAGAATTTTTGAATTATATATATATATATATATATATATATATATATATATATATAACGTTAGCGTACGTGGTACAGAAATCGCTCTTATAACTTATTACTGAATGGCAGCAATGAAATGTAAACATATCTATGTACGAAAGTTTCAGCAGACTGCTTTATTCAGCCTTTTCACAGCTGCACTTAAATTAGTACTTCGCTAATTATTTAAAATTATTATATTATAAATGCTGCTCGCAGTATCAAACACTTCATTCAGTCAGAAGATACAAAAGAAATTAAGAAATAAACTTTAGTCGGAAAGCTTAACAATCGAGAGTAAAAATAGGCTTATACATCTCTATGGATACTCGTTATGACTTCCCTACTAGAAATAGATGATTTCCAAAACTATTAATTTCCCAAAACAGTTTCTACATTATCTTAAAACTAAAAAAAATATCTCTTTAATGATATCGATTTCATTTCTTTACATCTTTTTCTTTACTTTTAAAAAATCAAGTTTCATTTACAATATTATGATGTTTTTAAAGGTATGTTTAGTTTGATTTGAAAAAGGTTTTTAAGAGTAATTCTCACTTCAGTTGCTTTTTTAATGTTATGACATTCAAACTCATCCATGAAGATATTCAATCTAGTGCTTTAGATAATGTTAAAATTAAGATTAAAAAAATTACTTTATTTTAATCATTAATTTCGAAAAAGGATTTTCACTTCCACTTATATTTCTTAATACAAAGACTTTTAATTTGTGACCCCAATAATTTGTTACAGAATGAATCAGTTAAAGTCCTATTTCAAGTCTCATAAAATAAACTGAAATTTTAAAAAATGAACTCCATATTAATCATATAGTAACCTGAAAAAAATCAACAATCCTGTCGAACAAGCTGATCGCCAAAGGCGGCTAGTATAGACTAAACTTTTAAAACAACCAGATATGATTTGAAAACATTTTTTTTTTCATTAAAAGTTAGCCCAAAATAATACTCAGTCTAGAGTCATTATGCAGAAAAGAATGACATGAGAATCTTCCTTATTAAGATTAAGGGCACTTTAACCATTTATCTGAAAAGACGTATCGTTTCAAAATGTTTTTGTCATAAAATAGCCAATTCCCACAAAAATAAAAATGATATTCGCGGCTCGTTGACAAAGATTGTTTGCTGGAATACAGCTTACAGAAGCACTTTCTTAGGTTGAAAATTAATTCATTTAGAAGATATTAACGCGTACATTAAGTTAGCGTAGATAAACCATGTGTTAACTAAAGTCAAAGATAACACCCGCTAATCTCAGCTCGAGACTTTAATCAAGGAACTAAACCTTACATCTGTTTTTATCCACAAGATGATATGACCCGAATCTTCCAGATTTAGAAAAGTACAGAAATTATAAGAACATTCTAGAACAAACGAGAAATATCAAAAAGTAAATCATAACAAAACAATTTTTATGCAATTTGCCTGGAGTCAGATACGAACTCGCGAACTGTTGCTTTCAGTTCGTAGCAGTCTACCATTGAGCCCCTCAGTCCACAGAAACAAGTTTTTTTGCAATATAAATCTTTTTCCGACAATACAAGTCTTTTCTATAACATATCGTATGCTTTATATGGACTCGCTGCTAGTTACAGTGGGATATTTTTTTTGGTCATAAAATAGCCTTAATCTATGAATCTTCTGCCAGCGCAAGTTGTTAACTGCATCTAATGGATACAGAATTAATGTACAGTAATAGTTTGTGAAATATTCTTTCTTATTAAGCCAAATACACGAGTGTTGCCTATTCTAAAAGAAAAACGCCTGCAATCAAAAGATTCCAATTGGAGACTAAAAGATCTAGAGTTTAGAGCAAATAGCTACTTACATTGGAGGGCACCTCGTAATTGAGGATGAGAAGCTTCTGGCACGGTGGGTTTGATTCTCGACATCCTTATGAGAACACGAAAAGATAAGGTCCTGGCTCTTTCTATCGTTGAAGGAACGTACCTCCTTCCGGAAGGGTTGTACCGTGGCCGGTGATGAACTTTAAGACTGAACCACTGTTGCCGCCAGTGTCCGATCATTCAAGTTTTTCCCTGTGTCTTCCGGCGGGTCGGGGTAGTCAGTTTGAGATGCAATGCAACTAAAAAAAATTAAAACGTGTTGGTAATTCAATTATTGAAAAATTTGCAAATATCAGTGAAAATGAAAGAAGAACTGATTGTTAGAATTTATGTTGTATATAATGCATTCAAAACATGTAAATAGTATGAAAATATACTGCTACATTATTCCCTATTCTATATGACAAAATTTTATATTTAATTTACATTCAGTTTGATGAAAAATATTAATAAACAACTTTAAGTAGCATTTTACTTTTTTAAAAGAATTAAAACAGTCCAATTGATACATTGGAATAGGGAATTAAAGTAAAAGTATTCATATAAAAAATTTAGTTAAGAGAAAAAAAATTACTCAAAGCGTACTTTCAATTCGTTCGTTTCAACATTAGATTTCAACTTAATTACGATTTCGTGTTTTTAATTTAACATTTGTAATTAATGAATATGTGGACACAAGACTTATAAATAAGTTATTAAATTCCAAATAAAAAATTTTAAAAGGTAAAACATGTAAAAACATTTTTTTGTGGTCTATTTTATTCATTTGCAGAACAAATTCTTGGAATTTATTTCATCACAGATTAGAAGTTATATTGATGTATGAAATTTTTATTCAAAAGGTGCCACCTATTAAAATGTGAACGTTATTAAATAATGAAGGATGCATGTATTGAAATAAAAATAATATTCAATTTGTTAAAGATGATTTCTTAAATTGTATTCATAATAGAATCCGACAGATTTTTTTTTCTTTTCTTACATTGCAGCTTCAAAAATTCAATCGTATTTTTCTTTGAAATAATTAATATCCTTGAAAAATCTTAATTTTAATTACTTCGCAACAAAATATACCTCTCGTTCATTCCATAAAAACATTCAGTTTACAGTTAAGATGGCCCTTTGATGACTCCCGCCTTGCTAAACGAATTAGATGTACTTGCTTTCTTTTAATGAAAAATGATCTCTTACCTTCACCTTCCCCAGAGTTTGACGTCTTCTGCTCGTTAGAAAACAGAAATAAAAATTATACGACGGAAGTTAATAGAATAATGACTTTTTCTTATTGTTTCCTGTCCGTCGGAAGTTTTATTATATGATACACTTGCAACACCTTGACATGACACTTAAGGCAAAATGAATGGCTCTGCCCTTTTCGTATGAGATGAGTGCACAGAGCCCACCCCTACCTTTCACAGAAAAATTTTGAGTGTAACGTTCTTTTTAAGGTAAGGGAGTTTATTATCATGGAAATTAAATGTTTAATTTTTTTCCCCAATTTACAACTATGGTATATGAATATTCATTGTTATTAAGGTGAAGGTTGCTTGAAGAATTCTGACAGATTTATGATTATTTTAATTTAATTATGTAACTTACTCGTTTTCAACCTCATTCATTGCCATTCAATGACGCATGAATTGTTTAATACTTTCAATGCAACCGACGAGATATCTCGTCTTTCCATTTACAGGTTTCTGTGGGCTAAAAGTTGTCTCTTATGCCCGATTAGATAGGTTTAACTTTCTAATATATATCTAAAAAATACCTTTACTTTTTCATTTATTTGTTTGAATAAAAAATATCAAAAGAATTGATATGTCGTTTTATGGAATTTTTATCTAATTCATCCTTAGCGATGAATGTGTTAAAAAATAATTTGATCCTCTTTTTTGTATCAGTGAATAAATGACATTGTTAAAATAAGTTTTCAGTAAAAACATTGACTTTTGTTTACGGCTTTCTGTATTTCACTTGATAACTTAATCAATTCAATCACAGATTAAAATACGGTGTGAAGTTAATTTTTCTATTATGATTATTTTATAGAAACCAGAGGGAGTTGTCTCCCCAAAACTCTCTCGCATACTCTCTAATAAAGGGTTATATCCCACACACGCAAAAAATTTCAGACATTGGATGAGACAGTACGTCTTTCATGACATTGGCGAACAATAGTTACGAAATGTTGTAAGCCAATGCTGTGCAATGTATTAAATTATCAATTTTACCTTGGCGAGTTTGTTTGTGATGATGCAGTAACAATATCCGAAAACTGAATTTATTTTTAGACGCATTTTTCCCCAAACGATTGACATCCAATTTTGACACATAATTACACTTGAAGTAAAAAAAATCGCATACCAAATTTAATACATTTATATCAATGAATTTTTGAGTTATTCCGTTTACATGCTTCTGAAAATACGTACCGACAGGCAACATTGAATTTTTCTCAAATTTTGATAGGTGTCTACACTATAAATGCTAATTCTGTGTACCAACTTTTATCCGTCTGTTCTACTCTTTTCATTTTGTAATTATGGTGTTGATTTATATTTGCATAGCTGGACAGACAGACTTCCTGAGAATGGATTTTGTTCAAAATCTTTATAAATATTTTTTTTAAACTTTTGAAGCACATATTTAATTTATTAATTTAATTCTAAATTAATTTACGATAAACGGTTTTCCTAGCTACAGATATACAAAAATTAAAGAAAAATATATGCAAAATACTCTACATTATTCATATATTATATAAGCTATTAAATAAAATCTTTAATAACTTGGAGTTACTTTGTTGCAGCTTCATTAAAAAAAAACTTACAGATTATATTTTTCTAATTGAATAAAGTAGATAACTTTAAAGGTTATTAAAATGTTTGCCTTCAAATATTGCCAGAAAACAATTGCCTTAAAAATTATGGCTTTATTCACAATTGAAGGAAGAATTGTATAGATAATATGACAGAAAATGTCATTTGCCCCCTACACCCGTTCATTCTTTCCTATTTGCCACGCTTAATGAACGGATTGTTTTCAAGAAGAATGTTGGTTGATGTTTAACACTTTGACTTGTTTTTTAATAATTTAACATTCACATTTGTTTTTTTTAAATTATTTTCAGCTTTCGTATAATTAGATGATTACTTCTTTATTTCAGTTAAGAGATAGCAAAAAAGGAGGTTATCGAATGAGATAAGTTATTTGTATCACTGTTGTAAATCGAGACAGGAAACATGTTAATTTCAATTAAGGTATCTGACTAGGTTGCAAAGATGCGTTTTCCAGAAAAATTTGACATTTTTTATGAGCTGAAAATAAAGTCCAAAAATCTACGATTTTAAAACAGACTTTGTTTTTAATATAGATAGATCTATAGAAACAGAGATATAGAATAATAAGATAGAACTACAGAAACAGGAGTTTCTACAATACACAACTAATAAGAATGAAATCGTAAACCATGGTATTTTTAACCGAAAATGAGTGATTTACTTTATTTTTACCGCAAAATCCTCTAAAATAATATTTGATATGTTTATATTCACTCTTTACCTACTCAGCCGCAGTTTGCTCATTTTTGGTATTTTTATTAAAAAAAGAGTGAAAACTACATTTGTTTCCAACGCATTTGGATGAACTAATTTACAAGTGCAACATCTAAATGGATTTTCTAAAGAAGGAATGTTTCACAGTGATTGATTCACAGAAAACATGATATCTGAAAATCAATTCAATAAAATTTCATGAAATTTGGTATGCATGCATCCAAACCCTTTGAGGGAGTGATAAACCCCGGATTTTAAGACAGCTTCATTTAGACATGTTTTACAGACGCTTTAAGTTCAAAATATAGACAAATTTTGACAAAAAATCATTAACGGAAACTTCAAATGCTGATAAAATTTTTATTTATTAAAATAATTTTTATCTTGTGTTCTGTAACATTTGATATAATTTGAGCTATTTATAGATGAAATAAAAATTAAATAGATCTATTATTTTTTAACTTACTCTGTTTTTCCTAATATTGAAAATTTTCCTAAATTTTCATCAAATAAGCAGTTTTTTCAAAAACTAAAGGTAATTAGTGTATTTTTCTTCCAATAGAGGTCTTTCAAGTCTGTATTAGATATTTGGTACTATAAAAAAATATTTATATATCATTTTTTAAAAATTCGTCTCTGCATCTAGTTGGATACCTTAAATGTGTTATTCATAATATAAAAATAATTTTTTGGGGAAATATAGGTCAAGTTTTAAATTGTAAGAGATATTTAAAGCTGTAGAGACTATTAAAATAAAGTTACGGTTGTGATCTTTTATGTTCTATTTGCTATTACTGCGAAATACTATATTAAAATATTCGTATAGATTAATTTTTCTTGAAATGTTTACTGTTTGAATATTTAATTTTTTTTTTTTTTCATTTTGTGAAAGAGATTTTTTTTTCCATTAAAGCTTTGTTTTCAAAAAAACAATATCTGATTCAGTTTTTCTTAGAAAAAACAGTTTTCTAAAAATTATTGACCCATTTTTTTATTTATTTAAGTCTAAAATAATGCTTCATTTTTTTTTTTCTATCGGCATCATTCCAGTAACATCATGGGCCTATTTTGAAGATGACGGTAGTGTGATGCATCCATCAGTCAGAGAGGAACTCGAGAATTCCCTTTGTACGTTCGACAGACGTTTTGTGCGGTGTTGCCACATGCACACACACAAAAAAAGCGAAGGTCAGATGTCAAATAGCGCAACAAAAGAAAGTGATTCAGATTGTTTACACGTATAAACATGGCGTGCATTTCGACGCTAGGCCATCTGCCAGGATTTCTGGTCTGGTAGCTTTGATTGCGACACGTGATAATTTCGGATTTGTGGAATTCGAATCTCTCATCTTGTACCTCAACTTTTAATACCCCATTTAGAAATGGAAAAAATGAAATGATAACTATTTTAAATGCAATCGTTTTGATAACATACTACCGTCATGTTTTTGTAATAATTACATCTAAAACAGAAATTCCATAAGTGGTATGCAATTCTATGATGATTCTTCTAATGGTATAAATTTAAGATCACGTGATGCCGTTTTAAAGTTAATTAACACTTGTAATTCACCGCACATCTTATATTTACTCCTAATAAAGATAAGAACAATTTATTTGAGGCCTGAAATAATTATCGATTTCTGCTCTAAATTTTCTGAGATAATACAAATCTATTCTTGCATTAGAAGGTTTTTTGGTGGGGTTTTTTTCCTTACTTCCTAAACTTGCTCTACTTTATTTAATACAGTTATAATATCAGAAGAAATAGAAAAATGCATTTTTCGAACAGTTTGTGCAAAATATAAAAACCAAAACGTTCTTCAGCAAATATATATATATATATATATATATATATATATATATTTTAGTCTTTCGACATGAGCATTCACAATTCTTTTTTGACTGCACCGTCTCATGACTTGGTTACGTTGCAAAAGGATAGTTCATGCTTAATAAAACATATAAAATGTGAATTCACAAATTAAAACTGTTTTGAATTTTTTCTGAAAACATCTATAGAAGCAAAAGGAGTTATTAATATATTTTGAAATAAAAGATACGTTTTAGTTGACCTTCAAAAATATACTTGTCAAATATGTAATTTCCACATTTCCTAGGTCATCAGACTAAATTTTCTTCAAAAGAATACCTTTGTCCTACAAGAATTGTCCTATATTTTGATATTTTCTGTACGGAAACGTGCTTTCTCCGTTTTATCAATATATATACATCCCTCTATAGGACAAATATATCAATGGGTGTCAAAACTCTAAAACTGCTTCAAAAATTGAATTTGAAAAATAAAATCTTTGATCAGCAATAAGTTTTGAAATAAATGTGAATTGTTAAAGTCAAAATTTAGTTATTGACTTAATTAAAAGATTTTTTTTAACTAATTCACAAACTTCTAGAAACATGGAAATTATATGCAATTTTTACGAAAATCCCTTATAATGAAACACAGAACGGACAAGCTGAAAAAATATCAACTTTATGGAGTTTTTACAATCTAGTTGATAAAACATTCAATTCTGTTGAACGCAACAAACGAAAATTCTATCCAAAATGTGTCTTACTAATGTCAGATTCTAACAATATTGAATATTTGTAAATATTAATTTTTATTTTGCATATTATCTATAAATAGCACTATTATACTAAAAATATCAGAATAGCAGAGTTAATAGATTACTGATGATTCGATTTATGCATATTTTTAGTGTAAAAACATAAATAATGCTTTTGAGAAAATTTTTATTTATCAAACAAAAACAGCGAATGTTTGACCCCATAAAATGCTCCGACGGTCTCTTAGTAAAAGGAAACACGCCTCATTTAGAATCAAAATTAAAAAGAAATATGCATATTGGATTCTAATATTTCATTATTATTTCTCTATTTTACACTTCCTCGGTTCTATTAGTCATGCATAACTAAACTAACAATATTTCAAGCAAAAAAAAAAAAAAACTTGATTGATTTTTCTACTGAAACTGAATGAGATATGGAGTTTTTAAATGTTATTTTAAATTATTTTCAAAGCTGCTTCCGGAAGAAGGAAGATCCTCGCACTTCGTGGGTGACATTAATATAAAATTAAACGACATCGTTTTAATAATCGGTTATACCAAGAGTCTTAAACAAGAGTAAAGATAAATTCTTTACTTTATTTAAAGCCCTTTTTTTTATTGGATATACAGTACATGCCGAGAATCCGGCCTAATGAGGTGGAAGGGTAGACAGGTAAATAAAAAACCTGATAAATCGGAATTCTATGAACTCATTTTTACCAGTGCCAATACCAGTCGACAAAGTTAACCCTTAGTAGCCTGATTTACGAAAGTGATTTATTTTTAATATTACTGTGTTTGCTTGAGGGTCTAGATGAAGGGAAAAATAGCTAAAGAATTAGTAGGTAGGTTTTATGTAGGGCGGAATGCCTGAAGTATCAAAATTGATACTCACAAAAATAGCACTAGTTTCTTCAAGTAAAACATGCACTCGCAAAAAATAATTATATCATAGCGAAAATAATATATTCACTTACCTCAAAAGTATTTATATTCTTCAGAAAAAGAAAACATATCAAATTTGTATTCAACAAAACTTTTAGTAAAATGTGTTTACTTGTTCACTTTGCCGCGCAAGCAATATGTCATAGATAAAATAAAACAATAATGACATTTGATTTTTTTTAAAATTTCGTTGGAAAGAATATTATACAACAGTAAAATACGTACAGCCAACCTATAAAAAAAAACTAATAGTAATGTGAACATTCGGTTTAAAAGATTGGTATCAAAATTGAAACTCTAGGTTATTAAGGGTTAAACAACTTACTCTTATAATACGTATTTTCTCGCTTCTTATTGAGCACTAAGACCTCCATTTATCTCAAGCCACGTGGAATGTGGACGCGGCCTGGCGAATCATAGAAACAGTTGTCGGTAACGCGAGTTAAAATAGAAGACTGTACTGTTAGTCTGTGTATGCTTATATACTGCACTGCTCGTTTCAAGAATTTATTAGAGAAAAAGTAAGTTAAAGGATATAAATAGTTCAAATCTTAACATAAATTCTGTAATGTCTAACTTAAAGAAACATAAATAAAACTTTAAACTAAATCGTAGGCCTAGTTCTTAAGAAAATTGGCTCAGACTGATTTTATTTTTCACTGATAAAGAATCAGACAGATTTGAAAAAAGTAACCCTAAGATAAGAGTCAAAATTTACAGTACTTCGTTTTTCAAAAGTCCTTAATAGATGACTGCTTCTGCAACGCCTTGCCTTTCCCATTTAATTACGATAAAAGAAAACTAGACCGGATAGTAACTAAGCCAAATAGTCGCGAACCGGATACTCGGGTGTGTACTATACATCTGTTTCCAGTGATTAGAAAAATTGGTTAACTGGAACGCACTTAAAATGAGCACCGTGTATATTCACGCGCTAAACCAGCATTATAAATAATAGAATTTAAAAATCCTTTAAATAGATTTTCGTGCAAGTTCGTCTACATCCACAAATCTTTCTGAAAAATGCACTGATATCATGGGATTTCTGTAATCACAGTATTGCTGGTAAAAACAATGAAAAAAATCTTTAGATTGGGATATTTCTGTCTTCTCCCATCTTTAAGAAAAAGCAAAATTCCATTCGAAGCGAAGTGCTTTTTATGGGAGAACCCTCCCCCCCCCCCTCTAAAAAATTTAAGGAGAAAGAAGTAAGATTGAAAACAGTCGTTCGAAACGAGATTTTCACGATTTAAAAATTCACAATTTTTTAGACAGAAGTGACTGAAACATTGAAATGGTGGCATGAGTGAAGCAGATATGGAAAGTTACGTCCTCTCAAAAAACATTAAAACCTTTCCAGCTAACATAGTATCGTTATTACTTTGCGAACATTGGCACTTTTAATGGGCTTATAATCTAAGAGCGTATTTAATGATTTCTGGCCTCCACCGTGAGTTTGAGAAACCGTATAAATGACCTTCTGCTCTTGTTCATATTTATTAAAATATCTTTCACCATTTTTAAGAATTGCGCGATTTTATAAAAATGGGTGTGAGCAAATACTTTTTTTTTTACTATCATTCAGTTCCGTAGTTGTACCTTAACACATGCCGATCGCTTGGCCTCTAAATAGCGTCTTCTCCACAACGCGGGAAAACTTCAGCTATTTAGAGTAAGAGCCAGAAAGCAATATGCATTCATAACCTCCGAGCATTTCATTAGTCTTAAGCCTATTGCTTAATCGCTCTTCAAAGCCGCCTCTTTAAAAAGGTCTTATGGGCCCGTGTGCATAACAATCCCCTCTGAGGTTACGGCAATCCCTTTCAATCCACCTCTTCCTCCCCTCTTTCAGGTCAGGAATTCTATTCAGGGGACTGACGATAGGAGCCACCCCCCGAAACACGCCTTATTATTCGAATCTTTTCGAGAAATTTGTTTTTTTCGAACCACCATCCACAGGTGGCGGTTCTGAAAGCATAACAGAAGAAATTGTTGAATGGGATTTTATTTGCAAAGCCCAGTGCTTAGTCGGCTATTTCACTAAGGCCCAATTTATGAATGAAAAATTATTTTGCAAATCTAGATGTTCCGAAACGAGAAATAAAAATAAACATCATACTGAATTATTATTAATTTGAGATAAATGAATAAAAATTTCATCATAAAATTATAGTAAATCTAACTGTTCTGTCCAAACAAAGTTTCTTTCACCGTGTAAAACTATTGTAATTTGCATCCATTGTAGATAATAAATGTTGCATATTTCACTGTAAGCGGTATATTTTATTGATCATCTTAAACTTTGACATGGATATATGTGAAAATATAGATTGGTCGTTGAACAAGATGTGCTACATCAAAACAATATTTTTTACAGATTAAAGTACTGTATTAAACACTGCTCGCTGTGCTAAAATTCAACTGCTACTCGTTTTAAATACAAATCTCGCCAAATTCTGATCGTTTGATAATAGTCAGTTTGATAATTTAATAATTTATCACTTAAGTGACGTACGATATTAATAAATTAATATTAATAGTAAATGAAATTTATTTACTATTAATAAAATAAAATTTAAAAATTGTATAACAATTTGGAGAATTAAGTTTTATATAATTTGACGAAATAAAACCAGTTGTTTGGAAACTTGATAGCAGAAACTTTGACGTTATACAACCATATAATTTAAATTGTAAACGGAGCAGTTAATAAAATAGGAAATAAAAAACTTAATCTTAAAAATAGTATTTTTTCGTAAAATATAAAGGGAAAATAACAAAGAAAAAAATGTGGCACAGAAGATAATAACTACATCAGCATAAATAACTACAGTATAATTACTAAAAATATACAGTCTAAATAATTACAATCAGCAAACACAGATTAGTAGGCTTGAAGATTGGAATTTTCCACGATTTGGCATTCATTCGCCTTGTTTTAACATTTGGCGTCCTAATCTCAATATATTGAATCATATCATTAAGAAGTTAAGGCAAACAAAAAAATTTGTTGCCATTTTCGATTACAGAAAACATTATTTCTCTTTGAAATAAATTTATTTCGCCAGAATAGAAAACGATTCGACAAACTTTTCAGGAGGGAAGAGAAGCAGAAAGCGAGACACATTTATGTGCAGGATTTTTTTTTTTTTTTTAATTCTTACTTTTTGCTTTTCATGGCGATCTTCTTGCTTTTCATTTCTCCCTCATTTTTATGTCGTTCATTATTTGCGATAAATATTCTTTTAAAGCCTAGATGTTAAAATTGCGCTTCAACCTTTCTGCAGTCGTAGTATCTAAAATATATGCATGCCAGATTGGGTTATCTATTCTTTATTCTTTTATACTTTTGAATTTTATTTTTCTGAACATTATTTACATTCTAATTAGAGTTTATTTATTAGTTAAGGTGGGAAAAATTACCAGAAACAAATATAAAATGGTACGATAAATATTTTTTCCTTATATATAACAATTTTACAATCTCTTTCCGATTTCTAAATCCACAATTCTAATTGCTGATTTTCTGTGGCTACTTCAGCTTTGTTTTTTTATATTTACCCTTCATTTTGAAGCAATGTGAAGATTATTTTGGCCACACCAGTTTGGTTTGGTTTAGTTATATTAACGTCCCGTTTGAAGCAACACTTGGGATATTTTGGGACGGACCTCGTAATTTTGAACCGCGGTCAGATGACGAGGACGACACCTGAGCTGGCACCCCCTCTCCACACCACACCAGCGGGAGGACATTTGGTCAGGACAGATTTAACGTGCAACAGGCCCTCTTACACGACGGTTCTTTGGTGGAATCGGGTCTCGAACCTGAAACCCACCGGTTCCCAAGCCGAGACCTTACCACCAGGCCACCGCGGCCCCACGCTACACCAGACAAAAACTTTTCGATCCCAACGGATTAGGCATGCACCAGGCTAGATTACACAGCGTTTCTATTAAAGAATTGGGCTTCGAACCTAGAAGTATCCGAGCCCAGCACATTCCACCGCGATCCACATTAACTTGGGCTAAATAATCAACAAAACCGTAAATATTTTAAATTTTCAATTGTATATTCAAATTCAAAAATTGTAAGCTAATGCTCCAAAACAAATTAAATTATAGATAATTTCAAAAAAAAAAAAAAAAGAAAGAAAAGAAAAAAAATTATTCATTCAAAATCTACTTTTGCGTGAATTTATGAGGGCCCGTCAACAAACATTTTCTACAATGATTTAATTCGACATAAATTTCTTTTATTTTTAATGCATGATTCACACCATACTTATATATATATATATATATATGTGTGTGTGTGTGTGTGTGTGTGTGTGTGTGTGTGTGTGTTCATGAACGGTTCAGAAATACAGATTAGAATTTCAAGAAGAAAATTCTACCTAATTATTAAAACTTGTCCAAAAATGATCGTAAAGTCTCAGAAACGAAATAAAAAAATAAAATAAATCATTTTTCAAAAAAATTTTTACGTACAATGTGCATCTAATGTAAACTCTTAAATTCATAACTAAGCATATTTTCAGATGTGTCGTGCCACTAACCTAAACATAACTGTTCCGGTTCCACAGCCGAAAACAGCGATATCGATGTGTGTGTGTGTGTTGATGAGAGCTCCAAATGGTAACGAGAAACCAGTTTTAAATTTAAATTTAACCCTTTGTACTCGGAAAAGTAATTCGATACATAATAATTCACCTATACAATAAAGATTTGTTTATGGGTCTAAAAAAATAAATATACATAATTGTTTAAGTGGAATTTCCATGAAAAATTAATCTACATCTTTTTACCATTCTATAGGTATTTTTAACAATCAAAATTGAAAAATAAATAAATAAAACGCCAAAATGATGCACCGTCTAGAATAGTGCGGAAAGGTATCATCCGAGTGCAAAGGGTTAATTGTCACCTGTAAATAGTCAGCGTTAATAGATAAAATACAACGAACTCCTGTTGTAAAGTAAAGTGTCATCACTTAAATCAAAGCATGTGACAAAGCGATTTTATTTCAAATTAATTAAAAGAAATTAATTACGAGCGTTAACCACTTGCGATCGTAATCTATTCACAAGCGGGCGTACCAAAACAGTTCACTATAACTCGCAGCGAGGTCACAAAAAATATCTGATATATTAAAGAAGTCGGAAAATCTTCTGAATGAATTAATTTTCGACCCAAAATTGTTGTTCCTGTAAATTGAGCCCCGCAAATAATCTCAGTCGAATAGGATTTTTACTTCTGAGACTATTGCCTTTCGTCAACACGGTGTTTGCGATTTTGTGGCAAAAGCATTTCGATGTGCGTGGTTCGTCTTTCCACCGCAAGTAATTAAAAATGAAACAAGTTAACTAAGAATCTTATGCCAAGAAAATAGGTTTTGAGTTCAATAACTTCCATGATCCTGGAATTGAAATGCATGGTAAAAGTAAAAGTTATGCCAATGCTTTCGAATGTTTTTTAAACACCACAAAAAGATCGTTTGACTTAAAATTCCAAATTTGATACCATTATACTTTAAGGAGAAGAATGAGTTGTTCGATTTTTTTTTTAGATTTTTATTAATTTAAAATTAAATGAGATTTTATCATTTTTCTGCACATATTAAAGGATAACCGTTTACATCGCTTGAAATTCAAAGTTCATCTTTTCAATAATATCGATTTATTTATCCCGTAATTTTATTCTTAATTTCCCCGTTTTAAAAATAATTCCTGCGTAACTTTAAACCATACAATCTTTCTTGCAATAAAATGTAAATAATTTTCATTGTCTCATCAAATATTTAATCACTTGAGTTTCATTTATGGCTGAAAGCTAAAAAACAATTCTGCATTTTATCTCCACAGTTTATACGAGGAATAAGACAGTTAATTTCATGAAATTTGAATATTAATCATCTAGACAGTTGCGTTTTAATGGCAATATGATGTCATGGGACTTAACTCCATTAGGAAGATTAATTTACGCATTAAATAGATTAAGTACATGGCAGCAATGATGATCACAATTTGATGCTTAAAAATGCTTTGTTGTTAGTAAAAAGCAAAAGAGGCAAATAATATGTGCTTAAAAAAATTAAATCAAAGCTATTCATAAGAGATTTAATGCAATTAAATGCAATCATTGTACACAACGAACCAACTAATCATCAGAAATGATTAGTAATAAAATTAAACTGACCATTTAGTGCCGTCACATTTCTAATCTCATATGTCATCAAATAATCACTAATGCTCTCGCAATGTCGCAGTTTATATTGCACTCAACTGTTTATTCTTTTATGCTACTATGTCCAATTCCAAATTTATACTTAAGCTAGAAAATTTCGATGGTGTCTTCTGTTACAGTGATTAGATCTCAGAAATACTCATTGCAAAAAATTTGATATGCCTCAGGAGATAAAGTAAAGCGCAGATTCTGTACATAATAAATTTGTTTTCTAACTATTTTGCATTAAAGGTATCATGGACATTGAAACCTAAATTTCTCATTTTCTAAGATATTTTTCTAAAATTTTCATGAAAATTTTATGTCAATCTCATATTTTAAAGGAATTTTCTTCAAAATTCATTGATAATTTTTCAGGGTTTTTTTTTTGATAAAATAAATGAAAAAATGTATTAAAATAATATAAAATTTCAAATTGTTCCATGTGCTTTAAACAAAACTATTTTTTTTTCATATTTTTTTAGATATTATTATGTCAGTTTAATGCTACAAAAGAATTTTCTTCAAAATTCATTGGTAACTTTTCTGATTTTTTTGATGAAAAAAAATGTATTAAAATATCATAAAATTTCAAACTGTTCCAAACGCATTAACAAAAATTTAAAATAGAGCATAAATCTATTTTTTAGATAGACATACAATATTTTGTATACTTAACCTTATTGAAACAATTTTTACTTTAAATTTAAAATTATTTGGCATTTTTTGAAAATTTCTAAAAGATTAGTGTAATAATATTGCTACATGTCATCAATAAAAAAAAAATTTAAGATTCATAAGTGATCTATTCATCCAAAATTATATCGTTATATTATCAATTTAAATCATTATCAGTATAATATAATGATATCAAAATCATATCATTATATTTATTCTAAAATGATATCATTTATATTAAATCATTATATTTATACAGCATGACAAAAATTTTAGGGTTGGAACTAAGAATATGATGGGCTTGGAATGTTTAAAAACTCCAGCACTTGAAGAAAAACGAAATTATGTCATACTGCTGCTGTCTAAATATAAACAAGTGGGAGTGTCATTCTAATATCAATAAAAATAAAACTAATATTAAACAAATGAATGAAAATATCAAAATAATTTTCTGCAGACGATTATTTGCAGTCCAACTATTCATAAACGTTCAAAAGGGAAAAAAATAGCAGTTTTAGTCGACTTTTCACATTTTTATTGGCCATTCTACCCTTAATATAGCTTCAAGAGTACAAAAATATCTGTAGATGGTTTTTAACGACTCGTTTTATGTCTGTCCCATACGAGAAACTATAAAAATTCGATTTCCAACAAAAAATATGGGGAGAAAAAGTATGTATTGAATCATTTTGTGTGTCAGCTTTAAAAAAGAATGGAATGATTATTTATACTCTAAATTTATCATAAATGTCTTTTGCTCCTAAAGATTCGATTTTTTTTTTTATTAATTTAGTCAAAAACTTTGCAAATCGCTACTAGCAGGATTTATCGATTCATTTTCAACTAAAATGCTTAAATGGTAATTAACAAACACAGAAGCTATCTGCCTATGCACTCGTCGTTTTTTCTGAACCGTTAAGGGGATTTAGAGATAAATAATTACATCCGGCACTGCAGAACTTAACACTTTTGTTTTGTAGTAAACAGATCTTTATCTTGTTAAACTAGTAACCAGAAGAGCAATGAATAAAAAAAAATAATCTTAATGCTTCTTTCAGGCAAAATAAAAAGTATTAACATCTCCGTTTTTTTCTTTTAAAGCATTTCTAAAATTGAATTTTTTTTGTTAAATTACTTGCAATGAAAATATTTATATTAAGCTGAAGTGAATTTCAGTACCATAATGTGTGATTCTGCTATTTATGAAGTGAAATGTTTTTATTTATTTATATATATTTTTTATACATAAATATTTGTTCGGTATCCTTGTTATGTGTTTGAAAAATTATTTCTCCTAAGAATTTAAACTAATTAAAGTTTTAAATAGTAAATAGCGTATATTAAATTCAATGTATGGAAACGTTTTCTTTTTAAAGTTAACCCTAGAATGCGTGACTTTTCATTTTTTTTTACTAAAAAATACATGTGTGTTTGAATAGCTACTATAATTTAGGAAAATTACTTTAAAAAAATGTAATAATTTTAATTATTTTTTCTGGTGAAATTTTAACAAAACAATTAAGATGGGCCAGTTGGCTATATTATGAATTCAACAATATCAAAGTGTCATAAATCATGTTATAACAATTCTGAAATAAAAATAAAAGTTCCTTTTTACCAATGTATTTTTACAATGGAAATAAAATATTTTGGAAATATTTTTCAATTTCTATTATTAGTTCACACTCTCCCTATATATATTTATATATATTGTTCAAATTTTCAATCGTTAATAAAATACTTTTTATTCATCCACTCAAGTTCAAGTACATTTTTTTAAATTTTTAGTGGATAACAGTTGATGTTAATACAGTTTTTTCAAATATTAATTCCTTCATTAAATTTAATTAATCTTTAATACTTTAAATCGAATTTTAGCAGTTTTTAATGAACGTTGAAATCAACATGCAGTCGCTCAATCGGTGAAATGCGAGGATTTCAGTATTTTTCGCGTGAAGGTGAAGAATGCGAGTTCAATTCTTGCGAAAATTCATAATTTTTGGATAATTATTTAATAAAGAGTAACTAAAATAAAATTTTTCTTTGTTGATCTAAGTAGGAATGGAATTTAAAAAAATTATATTACTTGTTAATGGTAGAATTGCTCATACAGCACAGCCATATAGGTAAAAAAAAATTTTTGTTGTTTCCAATTTAAATCTAATTCTAGTTCCGCTCTTGTCATATATCTGTGTTTTCTGCAAATGTTTATCAAAATGAATTTAAAAAAGAATTTACAGTCACTCAATGTTGCCCTTCGAAACAGTCATTTGAACTTACAAATGGAAATAAAAATGTGTAGCCAAATGGCTACAGGATGCATGGAAGAGTTAAATGTGAATGAATTTTATTGATTTCAACACCATTTTTACAAAATGAAGCAAGTGAAGTTAAATAAAAACGCATGAAAATCTAAATTTTTATGCCGAGTCGAGTTTTACAATAACAAAAATGAGAAGATCAAATTTCTTTTTTTTTTAAGTACATGAATCGATTTTTTTAAAAGAGTGTTTATATTCAGCTCATTTTATTGTAGTTTATCAACAACAATTAAGAATATAAACCTATTATTTCTTCCACAAACAAATCCCTGAAAAGAAATCCCCCTCTCCATCATACAAACTTATCTACAACAAGACGTGCTTTTGATCACCTAGACCAGCAAACCCTCAATACTTTGAACGATATCCGATATTCGAATTTTTGAAATACCTCCAAAAAAGAATGTTGGGGGCAAACTCCCACCTATTCTATCCAGGCTCTAAACTTTCTTAAAAGCAGAGTCCGCTTGGAAACCGGAGTTAGACAAGTAGCTGTGGATGGGGCAGGGGGGATCTATGCAGCCGTTTTGTCGTTCGGTGCAGGTGAAGGTGGGGTGTAGATGTCGTGTGAATACCGCAGGTGTGAACTCCGCTGCACGAAATCGTTCCACTGATATGTCTCAGTTGTTAAAAGTGGTGACAAATGGGCCTTTTATCTGATGACCCACCCCCACCCCCCTCTTACTTTTGGCCCCAACGCGTTCCGATTTGTATAGAGTAGAGACTTCTTTTTAGTTTACTTTTTAACGCAAGTCGCTTGTTTGTCATCACGCTTTTTTGTTGTAACGGATCCTCCGCCCCCCTTTTTTAAATTACGTTTCATAAGAATTAGTTTTGAAAGCCTTCATGCTATTATGATGCAGGTTTGATGAGTGCCTTCCAACACACGCGATTTCGCTTTATGTTAGTGTTTCGACAAATATTCACGACATACCAGTAAAGTTTTTTCCTTTTTATGTTGTACTAGCAGCCTTTGGCGACCAGCCGTTTCGCCAATATTACCGCTCGCTACAATTTTTTATGAAATATTTTAAGTAACTGGTATCTTAATAGATTCTCAAACAAAACATTTTTAATCTTCAAATTTTGATAGTCATACCAAATTTATACTGTTGTTTAGATTGGTTCGTTCAATTTACTATATACATTTTGCTAATTTGTTGTCATTTCCGGTAAAACTTCAACTTTAATTTAAAGTGGAAATGACGAAATTGCAATTAATATTAAGATATTTTTTAATTAAACCAAGCGTTTTATTTTATTTATCATCTTTATTGTTATTAATTAATTATTATTATTATTGAATGTGAGTATTGCAAACAGAATCGCTCGGTATTTAAGTCTTATGTTAACTACAAAATATTTTTCATAGTTTATGTAATATCTCAAACAATAATTCAACAAAAATTTCTGAGATTCAGTATAAAATTCAGTTTTTAGTTTTGCTTTCAAAAGGATTGAAATGAAATCAATAATAATATTTTGTTCCTACTTATAAATATATTTCAAAAATTATGAAGTCTAAATTTAATGCAGTAAGGTATCATATTCTGATAAATATTCTGGACACACCAAATTTTAAATAAATGAATGAATGTTTCTACTTTCCACGATCAACTAAGACTTATTTATGAAGTTTTAAATGTTAAAAATTTAGAAAAACTCACCATTTTCATAATCTTAGGCCAATTAATCTTCAGAAACCTGCACGCTTATTGGCGTATTTTCTTTGAAACGATCGATGAAAAATCTAAAATTATCCTTTTTTTATTGAAAAGTGATATTCAAATCTTCATAAATCAGTCAGTTTAAGTGATTTGAAATTAACTCTTAAAAGTCAGTGATTTAGTTGATTGGAAATTAACTCTATGACCTCCATAAAATCTGTGCTTTCTCTTGTGGTGTATGCATTCTCCTTAATATCCGATCGAATAAAACATCATATACAAAAGTACTACATAGAAGAAACACAACAAAAGTAAACATAACATTTCAATAGTTGCCAAAAACAAAAGAGAGAAAAATGCAATTAATAAGCAGACGATATTTAGAAAAGTACAGATATTTAGACTGGAAAATGAAATCATCTGAAATTAAAAACACGCGCAGACGATATTTATAAAAGTAAAAATATTCAAACCTGAAAAGGAAAATATATGAGTTATTCCATCAATAAATGCCATAAGTTTGTTTACATCTTCATTATTTTATGAGTCATTGAATATCAAAACGGATCGGGGACTGAATAAACACCCTGTATAGAGAGTGTAAAAGATCATAAAATAATTTTTCTTGAATTTATTTTTTAGAAAAAATAATATTTCATATTTGTTTCATTTCTTACAGACACTTGCCGAAAATTATAATTTTGCAGATTTCATTTCCAAAAAGATTTAATTTATTTTCAGTTAGAGCTTTATTCAATGTGTTGGCAACACTTTGAAAAAAGCTATTTTTTTCTCATGAATGCGAAACGTGCTTAATCCTCATTTTTATTTTTGACGAAAAAAAATTATTGAAAAACATAGTTAAAATATTTATTTAAAAATTCATTAAAAGTAGAAATTTAATTTTAAGATTAAAACAGTAGTATCATTTAAAAGATAAATTTTTTATCTTTAACTTCATGTAAAAATCTTTTTTGTGCGGTAATATTTTCGGCAGTTATAGCAGAAACATGTCAAAATTTCGCTTAATTTTTAAATAAATAAAATTCTAATTAAAAATTCGAAAAAATAACCCTCAGGTGCACATTCCCGGCCTCCAAGGTATACACGTGCCAAATTTGGTAGCTGTAGGTTGAATGGTCTGGTCTGTAGAGCGCCAACACACACACACACACACACACACACATTGAGCTTTATTATAAGTATAGATTTTTCGTGTCCATGGAAATGCAAAAAGTGAGTTATGAAAGTCGCAATTTTTGTCAAAGGCCCGGAGGACCACTGCCGCCAGCTTTGGTACTTCAGGACTGTAAAGGATCTCCCGAAGTGGATCCATCAGCGACAACCAGCGAAACTTGAAGATATCTGCGGTAATAGATGGGCACTCGAAGATGTATCAAGCGTGAGCTGAGTTTCCGAGCAGTTCTTGCAGCAAATATGAGCAGTAAATATCTTTAGTTCTTGCAGTAAATATCTTTTAAATGAGAAATTTCGACACATCTGCGATCAAGACTGATCGAGTTATGAAAACTTCAGGGGAAGGATAAAAAAAATAGTCCTGTTTTTAAAAACTAAAAGTTAGAGTGCCAAAAATAGAGGATTCTTGTTAAAAGAAATGCCTTATTATTCAATATGATTCGCTGATTCAATATTCTAACGAGGCCTCGCATTGACCTTTAAAGCTGGAAAACAATCTGAGAAAAGAAAAGAAAGCTTTAAAAAACATTTTTATTCCTTCAATCCAAAAGAAAATTCCAATCACCATTCAAAAATGACGCCCCATTCTGAAATTTTATTTAATTACTTGCCGCCTTTGGCGACCAGCCGGTTCGCCAGTATTACCACTCGCTACAATTTTCAATTAAATATTTTAAGTAACTGGTCTCTTAACAGATTCGCAAACAAAACATTTTTAATCTTCCAATTTTGATAGTCATACCAAACTTATACTGTTGTTTAGATCGTTTCGTTCAATTTACTATATATATATTTTGCTAATTTGTTGTCATTTCCGGTTCAACTTTAATTTAAAGTGGAAACGATGAAATTGCAATTAATATAAAGATATTTTTTAATGAAACCAAACGTTTTATTTTATTTATCATCTTTATTGTTATTTATTTATTATTATTATTATTGAATATGAGTATTGCAAACAGAATCGCTCGGTATTTAAGTCTTGTGTGAACTACAAAATATTTTTCATAATTTATGTAATATCTCAAAGAAAAATTCAACAAAAACTTCTCAGATTCAGCATAAAATTCAGTTTTTTGTTTTGCTTTCAAAAGGATTGAAATGAAATCAATAATAATATTTTGTTCCGGCCTATAAATATATTTCAAAAATTATGAAGTCTAAATTTAATGCAGTTAGGTATTATATTCTGAGAAATATTCTGGACACACCAATTTTTAAATAAATGAATGAATGTTTCTATTTCCCGCGATCAACTAAGACTTATTTATGAAGTTTTAAATGTTAAAAATTTAGAAAAACTCAACATTTTCATAATCTTAGGCCAATTAATCTTGAGAAACCTGCGTGCTGATTGGCGTATTTTCTTTGAAGCGATTGATGGAAAATCTAAAATTATCCTTTTATAATTGAATAGTGATATTCAAATTTTCATAAATCAGTCAGTTCAAGTGATTGATTTAGTTGATTGGAAATTAACTCTTTTTATTTAAAATATTAGTGTTTCAGGAAAGTTTTGTTATTCGTGATTTCCACAGCAGAAACTTTATGTAAAATCAAAAATTCGTCATTTATTAAAGCATTTATTGAATCACGTTACATAAAATATAATAATTTTCCATTTAGACCATTTTAGCAGATCTGTGTCTTACTAAAGGTTCACAAATTAGCTAATTAAAAATTCGAAAAAATAACCCCCAGGTGCACATTCCCGATCTTCAAGGTATACACGTGCCAAATTTGGTAGCTGTAGGTTGAATGGTCTGGCCTGTAGAGCTCCAACACACACACACACACATTGAGCTTTATTATAAGTATAGATAGATATAGATGAATTTTGATTATTAAAAATATCTACATAGTGGTAAGAAGATGTAGAACAATGCTTCTGGGAAATTAAACTTAAATTATATATATTTATTTTTCGGAGCTACAAACAAGTCCTTGTATAATGGGAATAATTATGGATGGAATTCATTTTCTGAGGGCAAAGAGTTAGTAGCGATCCCTCTTCTAGAAGCTATAGATGTGCTGTTAGTCGATCAGTTTTAGAAAATATTCCGTTTAATCGTATACTCAACGAAGATGAAATGTGGGATTTTATTTTTGGGGTTCGAAAGCGAGAGAGAGAGTCCTTATCTTCCCGAAGCCCCAAACTGCTTATTGAAAGACTGCTTTGGTGGTGAAGTGCTTTTAGATGGCCGTTGATGGAAGTTATTTTTAAACTGCAGAGTGAATACGCACTTTTAGGGGAAATGTCGAAAAACACCGCCGAAACTTCTCCTTCATGATACAAATTTTTTACAAGTCGTCGATTGAACCGCCTCTTTATGAACTGTCGCGCGCATTTTGTACATAATGTTTTCATAAGGTACGCTGCAATGTGTTCCCAGATGTCACCATCTGCCAAAATGTCGAGGAACTAAAAACAATAAGATTTCAGCAACCAAATGTCTGTCACTGTTACTTGTTCTTCATCGTTTTCGAAATATACAAAGAATA
Organism: Argiope aurantia; assembly: GCA_026543865.1. Classification (NCBI taxonomy): domain Eukaryota; kingdom Metazoa; phylum Arthropoda; class Arachnida; order Araneae; family Araneidae; genus Argiope; species Argiope aurantia. The sequence goes on along the minus strand of JAPMOR010108372.1, from coordinate 252,167 downwards.
AATTGTTTTTGTGGAGGACAAAATGTATTTTGAAACCAGCGGGAATGGGCACTTTCTCACATGCTCTAACAAAGATGAATAATGTAAGGTGAAATCAAAAATTGTCGCTGAACCACAATTGCAGTCACAAAATCATATACCAAATTTGATATCTTCAAGCGAGAATTTTTAAGTTATCATGTTTACCTACTTTTGAAAACACAGACCGACAAGACTATTAACTCCTTATTAGATTTGGCCGAATGTTTGACAGGTGCATACAATATAGATGTTATATACCGAATTTTATCCATCTAGCTCTCTTCGTATTGTAAATATCTTATTAAATTATTTTTGAATACCTGAACACAGCCTTCATATGAACAAATTCGGCTCAAAATGTGACAGAAACCGACAAATTTAGTGTAAAGATCATATACCATATTTCATCCATCTGGTTCAAAGCGTTTTTCCTTGTCACAGACAAACATGTCTAAAAACGTGTTTTTCAAACTCAGGGAGGTCTAAAACGTGGGAATTTGTCAAAATTTCAAGGGTGTTTTTTTTTTTTTTTTTTTTTTTTTTTAACGAATCTAATTTGTTTCTGGTTTGGATCCCTCTTTGAAAGTGGCCCGTGGTGAAGACTTCAGGTTGTATTCTTCAATTATTTCTACATTTTTCCTTTAGTTCCCCATTTTACTCTATTTTAAAGCTATATAAACTTAAAGCTAATTGATTATTTCTTGTTTTATTTTAATATGTTATGCTAAAACATTGAGCATTTACCTCAAAAATAAATTTGGCTAATACTGTTTTTACTGAGTAAAAAATGACACTTGTTTTGCGCTTTCAAGATAAACAAACTGGTTCATGATGCAACAATTATAAATGCATTTGAAGCTGTTTGTTAGAATTTACAGAAATATCGTAGAACTAAAATTTGCTTTTATTTTATTTTATTTATTTATTTATTTTTACCAAACCTAAGGTAGAAATTTAATAAATCAGATAGAATCAATAATGTTTTTGATTCATAATTAAAATATGCCAATAATATCAATCCAGAAACATACGCATCCTACTAGAATGTTTTATCAAATTAAGGCAACTTCCAATGCGATTACGAGAGAAATGTTTATATTGGATTCTTTTAGAGCATTTTATCTTCAATCGCAGCCCGGCTAGCTCAGTCGGTAGAGCACGAGACTCTTAATCTCGGGGTCGTGGGTTCGAGCCCCACGTTGGGCGGTTGACTTTTTCTACGTTTTATAAATTTGTCGGGTTTTTTTCCCCTTACTGAAAAATTTTACCATCCCATGTAAGGTGAGTTCAGTAGTGCATCAAAACCATCCTTTGAATTATTTATAAATGTGCATTAAGGTAAGAGTGGACTTTTTTATCCTCGACATTACAATACAATAAACCCTTACCGAGCAGGGGGATTAATTAATTAATGCATTACCACAAAATCATGTTTCTTAATGTTAGCTTTTTATAGAAAAAAAAGGTATTTCAGATTAAGAAACTATTTAATTCAAATTAAATTGCTTTTACGATTAAAAATCGAAACTGAAACAACAGATAATTAAAAGAATTTTTAATACTGCTTAGCACGTAAGTATAGGATGCGCATATTTTCTTTTAAAAAATTTAATTTGGTGGAAAAGGAATATAAGTATGCAATACTTTAAAATGATCCCATTAAAGCATAAAGATTTCAATGCTTTTTTATAGAATGTCCTTATTTCTTCATTTGAGTCAGTCGCCATTGCAAAAACTGATATTTGCTGCAACTTATCTTACAACTTGTGTAACTCCTTTCAAGTTAAAGGCAAAAATAATAATCCGTCGGAAATGGATGATAGATTTTATTATCCTGTGGCTTGAAAAGGAGCATTTTCAATTTTTTGATCAAAAATACCGTCTTATAAAGAATATTTGAAATTCTGTACAGTCGTAATCTAAAAGATGAATACAAAATGAAATAGTCTTTTTAAAAATGGATCAGGATATGAAGTGGCATCAGAGTTGAATTGTTACTAAACATTTAAAATCTGGGATTTTTCATATGAACAGCAAAACCGAAGGTAGATCATATCAAAACTGATGCAAAATGTTCGATCTTTTAATAAAATATTAAGAATCGATTCAATGAAAGTGAAACATCTGAATCTTTAATTAACCCTTAAAAATTTTTAAAAATAAATTGTATCAAAATTATTTTAAACTATGTTTAAATGCTTAGATAACTTTGAAATAAAATTTTATTCCTAAAAAAAAAAAGTAAAATATATATATATATATATATATATATATTTTGAAATTTTTTTTAAAAAAAAACTTTTATCAATAAATATTGAAAGAGTTTAAAATATAATAACATTTCAAAAAAAAATACGAATATTTTCTATTTTTTAGAATATTTCGGAGATAAATCAAAAGAGGAAAAAAATTCAAAATGTTAGCATTTTATGATCTGCCAATGAATGGTTGAACCTGAAACCTGTCTAGGAGCTTGGAATTGCATTAATCTATTTGAAAAAGCTATAAATAAATAAATAAGCGATGAAATTTAATTAGTTGAAGATGTAGGACGTTAATATGGTAACACGTTAAACATCACGCCGATATTGCTTTCCTTTCCGTTTGACCCACGGTCTCAGTGTTCTCGGTGTTTAGATTTAGAATATCCCACATACAGTATGTTTACCTGTTTTAATGAAACCCATTCGAATATAAAGGAAAACTTTAAGCGCATTTATTCATTTATTAAAAGAATGTAATTTTTATAGCATATTTCATATTATCAGTCATCGTGAAATTTAACGTGAATCACCATTGACTGACACCGCCCGAACGGAAAATTCAGTGGCTGATGTGGCGTTTAATGTGTTAAAATCGTTTTTCTGTAATATCATAGAATACGTTCTCCATTGACTAGCAATTAATGACCTCAGTGGTGGCATATTGTCAGTCATTGGAGACTGTCGCGACCTGTTCGGAAAATTAAACATCAGTTCAACAGTGACTGAGGTAGTCCGAATGGAAAATTCAGTGTCAGTCATTGATGACTGATGTGGCGCTTGATGTGTTAAGATCCTTTTATCTAATATTATAGAATACAAAGTTTTTCGCTATTGACTACAAATTAGTAACCTCAGTGGTGAAATTATGAAAGCAAGTTGATGACGAGGTCGCTGTCACCAATCATAGGATACGAAAACAAAATAATTCATTTAATAATTCCAAATATGATGAAAGGATGAAAAAATATATTATGCAGACGATGCCACTTACAACAGCAACGCCGCTGCATTTATACATGTGCTGTTATTTCAAGTACATATAGGTCGCGTTAAGTATCAAACTTCGCACATCGGACTTTTGGCTGGCACGATTTCTAAGCTGCAGTTCAAAGCCGCGGAGAAAGAAGCTGTGACGGTGCGCGTAGGAAGACGTTGTTTCACTTCCTTCGTCTCTCTTTAGCGTTTTGCATCATCCAAACCGGAGATAAATTTAGATTCCGCGGTGTCGTTGGGGAGAAAGGGTGACATTTAGAACACTCTGACAAGATGGATAGAGTTCTTTTCCCTTTTGTCGTCCCTCGTTCCTTTGTGTCTTGCACGATGTTGTGACGCTGATGGAACATGTGTCCCGCGCACCGTCTGCCAATTCCGATTTCTTGGCAACAGCGTTGCCATCCTCCATTTCACAAATGTCATTGAGATGTGTGAAAAGAATACTTTTTTTACAAGCTGAGATCGTTTGTAAATGGAAATGGGAAATGTTTAAATTTAAATGTGTCATATGACATTATAAATTAATAATAAATTTGCTTTTGTAATGTCAATCCTCGTAAATAAAATAATTGTGCCATTATAAAAATAATGGTACAATTATTTTATTTACGTAATAAAAATAATTGTACCATTATAATTTTTTCCGAATATTTTGAACCCTGCTTTGCATAATTTTCATTCTTCCTTTCTTTCTTTTTTTTTTTTTTTTTTTGTGAAATTAATCAGGGTGATATAATTCATGCTCTAGAATAAAGTAAAAATGTTTAAAAAACCCTAGTGTAAATATATAATATAAAATAATTTAAAAACTGAACGATGAAAATATCCATCATCATGCAAATTTACATGTTAAACTCAGTACAAAATCTTTAATGTCCCTCTCTTTTAAATTTCTCCACTCATTATCGTTTTTATTAGCAAAAAATCACAGATTAGTTATAAAAAAATATTCAAGAAATCGCACGTTTATTCCAACCGCAACAAACAGCGGAATGACAAGTTCAACCCCGCTATAATGATTGTGACATTTGATTTTTTTTAAAGCTATGATTTTTATCGCTCAATAATCGTGAAAAAAATTGTCACAAACATTCAATTTATAGTACACCTATTTCGAGTACAGTTTTTGTTCACTAAATATCATGGTGGAAATTTGGAAATGCTCATTATCATGCAAAGAAGGTTAACATCGGGCACTTTTAGATCTAAAATCGAGATCAGAAATACAGTTTTTTATTGTTTGTTAGTGATATAGGAAATTGCCATTTAAATATAAGAAAATGAAATGTATCATGTTATCCTTGATTTTCTGGGAAAACTTCCGACGGCTATAATCAAAACTTACTTATCGCGATTTTTTTCTGCCTCCAGAACAAATAATGACTCTAATCGTCACAACAGCCATCGCCAGGTTTATTTTCTATTTTTTTCTTCTGAATTCTATTCTTAAAACCAAAAGATAATATCCGTCGAAGTTTAATTTTAATTTTCACAATTCTTGTAAATGTATAAGACATCATCTCAAAAGTCCATCATAGTGATTAAGCCTTTTCCTAGAATAATCAAAAAGATATGCTCACAGTACTTCATAGCGATAACAAAATTTTGCCAAATTCATAAAAATGCTTACAGATTAAATATCCAGTCTCAATAGCAACAACTGGCAAGTATATGAAAAATGATTAAAAAATATATTGGTATGAAGAAGGAAACTGGCATATGCAAATTATATGAAATATTAGTAGTTGCCATTATCGCCATTTAATTACGAATTTTAATTTTTCAAGACATGAAAAAGCGTGCACAGAATCACTTTTTGTGCACACTATTTCATGTCTATTAGAAGCTTAATTATTTTTTGTTAATGCATTAATAACAATGCTTTCTTTATATTTATGAAAGCATTCAAAGCAGTTATAGTCGTCATTTAATAGCAAATACTCAATAACTGGACAACTGGGGCCATCGTGTTGAATATATCCCTCGCCTTCTATCTACTCATTTTAACTCCATTCCAAACAAATCAGAAGCGATCAACTCTAAAAGATGAGAAAGATGGCATGCATAGCTGTATTGCAATATTTTAGATTACTTTTGCAGAAAGTTATTCTGATATATTAAGTAACTGAAGAACTTCTAATTTTTTTTCTCATATAAGAATTTTTAAATTTTTATACGGTAAAAATGAAAAATATTTTTACCTCTCCATTTTCGTCTGAAAACTTCAGTAAGCGATCAAAAAAATTAGAAAATAAATTTTAGAATCAAGCAGGAATTCTATGATGTACATATAAAGAAACTAAATTTAAAGTCAATATTCATCGGCTTTTAACGAATGATATGAATCCTTTTGACTTGAGCTTTGCATACTTAAAATTTTAAACTCCATGTACAAATACTGCTTACTACAAAAGACCACGCAAAAATAAAATTTATTTCCCCCATAGGGAATGAAATATGATTTCCTAGACGTATATGCTGATTACGGCCCATTGGGTAAGGTAAGGAGATTAATTTAAAATAACGTTTGACTGCAAATATTGAAGAATGTGAAACAAGAAACCATTGTTACATTTTTCGTAGTTCCAATAATGTTTGGCGCTAATTAACAAAGTATGAGGATTCTTACCAATCGAGATCCACACACTTTTGAACTATCTTGGAACGATTTGTAATTATGCTTTCTTTTAGGTCGGCGATTGTAGCAAATCCTGCTCTTTAATTATTCTTCTTTGTGAAGAAACCTATCGGGTGAATATTTCTGCGACTGATATTTTTTTTTTTTCTCATTTCCCAAGCCTTTTCGGCGAGGTGGCTCTAAAGTTCCCCACATGTCATGTAGATTTTATTATAAATCACATTTTAATCGATTGTCCAGCTTTTAATTCCTCTCGTTTACACCATCGCCATTCACTCTGCCAGACCGAGTGGGTGAGAAATGCCACCCAAATATTTTTAAATTTTGAAAAATCATTAGCTTTCACCTGTATCTAGTAATTTTTAACTTCTGTTCATGTTTTTACTTTCTACCAGGATTCATTGTTTCGTTTTTCAGGCATCACTTAACACTAGGGTTACCAAGGGATCATTTTGACCCTTCTGAGAAAACTTTTTTTTTTTAAAGTTTTGGAGGAATATATATATAGAATACCTACCTTTACCGAAGGGGTTATTTTGACCATTCGAATAACTATTATTGAAAATGCATACATTTATATTTAAATATGTAACGGCTTGATAGGGACGCACACAGATATAAGTATAAATACAGAAATAAGTATGTGTTAGTAAAATGTGTGTTTACAAGAAGCAAGAAGTCGTAGCCGAAGGTCGGTCAGATAGAAGCTATTATAGGTTGTTAGTAAGAAGATGTGAGAGTCAATGTCTTGGTAAAGGATGACGGTGGAAGAATAGATGGTCTTGAAGACCGAGATTAGAAAATAAACACTTTTTTTAGTAAATAAACGCAGAGGAGCTGCCTTTTTATCATACACGCCTCAGCAAATATTTTGAAAATATAAAAGTTTTTTTTCTATTTTAACTTCATAATGGATTGGTCAATTTATATTTTTTCTAGTTAAATATTGAAAGGGGTCATTTTGACCCCATTGGTAGAAATAGGTATATGCCAACTCATGGTAAATTTAGCATTAAATATATTTTACCTTGTGCATACTTCACATATACTATTTGCATTTTAATCTTGATACCTTCTGCTTTTACATTTTAATATGTTCATGATTAAAAATGTTTTCATAATTTGCACTTTGGTTCCACATTCACTTGGCGTAGCATAGCCAAATATGGCCCTTGAGTCAAAAAAAAAAAGCATTTTTGCTTGTGGTATTTAAAACTTTTATCATTTTAAGTGCTCGATTCATAAAGGACAAGTCTCCTGGGAACTAATTATATGGGGTGAGTCTTAAAGGTACTATATATATTCTTTTTTGTATGGATTATGAACTCAATCTATATTATTAAAAGGAGTAACGCTAAATACAAAACAAAAAAGTTTATTTCAAGCTTCCTCGATGCAATATAAAGTTAGAGTAGATTGAAAACTTCCCTGCTTGTGTAAGTGAACACTAATCATAGAGATTTAAGCTAAATCCCGCACAAAACCGCTTCCGCCAGAACTTACCAAAGATGACTAATTAATTATGACGACCGAGAAAGCTCTTCTGCTTTAAGAAGCAAATGCGGATAAGAATGGGATAAAAAAGTAATTAAAAACCGGCTCGGTATAGGTCTGCCCGAAAGAGCTTTTCTATCCCTAAAAAAAATGTCCCGGAAGTTTTGGCTCGCAGTTCCTTTAAAAGGATTTTTTTTTTTTTTTTTTTTTAGTGGGTGCGGCTTTGTTAGCATAATTTCAGATTTGAAATAAATTGCTCACCAAAGCTTTTCTTTCTCCCCCCCCCCTTTTTTTTTTACTTTTTTATTCTGATGCTTGGTTTCGTGTGTGTGTGATGCGAAGTGAGTTGAATTAATTCATCTTGCGAGTAAATTAATTGGATTTTTGCTTTACTGAGCACTGTGGTGGAACTCTAAACACGCGACATAATTTATATGACATTCAATGAAGCGATTTAGTTTCGCGAATATCAAAAAAAGTTTTGATTTTGAAACTCTATGAATATTTTATGGCATCAATTTCAGCGAGAGTATAGTCATTTGTTACAATTATCTCAGCGAGAGTATAGAGTAATTTGCTAAAATTGCATAAACATTATAAAAAAATTCTTTAGAAAACAAACATTACGTTTAATTATATTAATGCCCCGCTTAAAAGCGACACTAGGGCTATTTTGGGATGGACCTCATAATTTGGAACCGGGCTCAGATGACGATGACGATACCTAAGCTGGCACCTCCCCCTCTCTCCAAACTTCCACACCACACCAGCGTCAGGACGTTTGGCTCCGGCGGATTTAACGTGCACCAGACCAACTTACACGCTGGTTCTTCGGGAGAATCGGGTCTCGAACCTGCAACCCTCCGGTTCCAAATCCGAGACCTTACTACCAGGCCGCCTCTATGGGTGCTGATATCTATGAAACAAGTAAATCAAATTACAGTGCCCCGAATGTTAGATGACACAGACATTTTTTTATTTTTAATAACTCTGATGTCACAGTATTTGACACCATTAAGAAGATTCATCCCACATAATATTGAAATGCTATTAAAATAACACTGTTTTAATATCAACTACAAAAATACTTTGTCGAAGAGATCATAGGCATTAAGATATTTATTGAAGATGTTATTGAAATTAAATGCAACCAATGTTCTTGGTAAATCAGTTGATCTCTAAACGCATCTAGAAGTAGAATAAAAACTTTTTGAAAATATTTTGATGGTTTTTTTAACCGTCAGACTATTTAGGGAACATATATGTCCCATCTGTAATTAAAACAAGCTGTTGTTAAAGGGGTGAAGGGAAGGAAAAACAATATGTTTAATATAATGTTGAATATATAAAATACATATCTAATGAAATACAAACATAAATCTTTAAAAAAAATAGAATCATTTAATAGATTCGGAATTTCTATGTAAATGGAATAAATACTATAAAATATGTATTTCCGGCTTTCTATTTCTTAGTTCAATCAACGCTCTTAATTTTCGTATTTTTTTAAATGCTATAATCAGTAAATTGTTTTTCTCTCTTAAATTACTTTTATTATTTATTATTTTTTTCTAGTTTTTCCTTTCATTTTAATTCAAATAAAACAAAACCATTTCTTTCAGCCTCATTAAAATATCTTAAAACTGTGAGGTTCACACAAAAAAAGTGAACAAAATATCAAAGTATAAAGATAAAAAAAACCAACATATGTTATTATATCTGATAAGAAGAAAGGCAGACTTGAAAATGAGCAGATGGTAGGACAAAGGCAAGACATTTCAAATGTCGATTAGTTAGTTAACTTTAAACTTTGCATTCAAGCCCGGCTAGCTCAGTCGGTAGAGCACGAGACTCTTAATCTCGGGGTCGTGGGTTCGAGCCCCACGTTGGGCGGTTGACTTTTTCAATGTTTCAAGCTCTTATTCGATGAAAAAAAAATCTTAACACTAAAACGTCCGCGATTTCGATTACCCTTAAACATCCGTCTGCGCGATATAAAATATGTAAAATAATTGTAATAGCTAAATAATTGCACGACAACTGTTCAATAGGGTTTAGTTTTAAGGCTTTTTAATATTATTTCATGTAATGTAGCATATGTTATGAACCTTTATATCATATAAAACTGTATACAAAACAAATGATTCTTCGCAATCACTTTCAAGTAATTTTATGTCTTCATCGGAATCTAAATGAGAACAAGACAGCTTATCACCATCCGATTCATTCTCAGAAAACTCTCGCAACAAATTAGCAATTTCATAGTGCTTAGACCTTTTCTACGAGCCATCGTTTCAAGCTATTTGCTCTGCACAGGGCGCGAGAATCGAATGAAAATTTGTTTATGAACAAATAAGCAAATGCTGTGTAACGAAATACTTAGACGCAACAATTTTAGAATAATTGATTCATTTCCGCTGTGAACACAGTAACACTACATTCAATGTCAAACAACTGTACGATAATACTTTGGGAAGTTTGTTTTACTTCGGTCAACCATCGTTTGTTGAACGACAGCTATTTATAATAATAAAGTGCCTCTCTCTTAATTGACCTAGAACCACAAAACTTTTTCTGTGTAATCACCATGGAAAATGATTAAAAGTCATGAAAAATTTTCAAGTTCCCTGCTAAAATGCAGAAAGGAGAACAAACTAAACAGGCTCCGGTGTCCAATCGACACCGACCGACGTTCTACGTTTTTTATGAGAATTTTCACAAGAACTAATAACATTATATTTATTACATGATGCTATAAACTCCAGTCTTAATATCATTTCAAAACATGTTATCAAAACTCCCAAGAAAAGAATGTAGAAAGGGCCAAGAAGGCATTTTAGAAGAATGAAAGTGGGTTAGAATAACAATAACAATTGGCAGTAAGAAAAAGCAGTGTTAAAAATTCTTCGGACTTCCATTTGTCCACTTTCAGTATTTCCCCATCAATGGTTCTGGTCACAGAGTGTAAATGTTAGTTTCGCCAAATTTCAGCTCGCATTAAACGCGCAAATGATTCCAAACGACGCGGTTGGGTTTTTATTCTAGTCTCCTCCAAGCTGTGCGGCGTAATTTGATCACCGATTATTTTGATTTGCACTTATTATTCTTCTCCCTTCGAGCGTTCATTTCCTCGATCTGTCTGATTCTTCTCCTTTTCATACAGTACAAAACAGCCGAAATTCAATTTTATTTTTGAAGAAATAAATAAAAACCATTTAAGTCTAAAATTCTCCTTCAATTTATTATTATTTTTAAATTCATTTTGTTAGAAGTAGCTGGTTTGTCTTTTCTTTAACCTGCGAAGAATCACAATAGTCATATTCAATTACATAAAAGAACTGGAGATTATGAAATATCCGATTTGTATTTCGACAGCTCTCCAAATTCATTTTGAAGAATATGAAACTTTCGCAAGGAAACTGTTATTCAAAATGATTTTTTAATGCACTCGTAACATTTTAACATCACCAGTGTAAAGATTTATCATTATTTAAATTTTTTGTGAATTTTATTTTAATTTTGCGTGAACTAATGTGTCACGTCGCATTTTTGCTAGTAATTTATATCTAATAAATCAAATTTTTCATGTTACTTAACCTATCGCGAATGAGTTATTTATTGATAATATATAGGTAAATTGCATAATTTACTACTCTTTATATGTTAATTGTTTTCATTTAAAACGATTAAACCATTAATACTTTTATGAATGGTGGAACATTTATTTGCGATTTATTAAATGGGAAACCCATCAGAAACATTGTTTTTATCACATAACAAAAAGTATAAAGGAAATATAATGATAATTTCCATTTATTTTATCTCTAACTCCGAAAATCCACAGTATAACAATAGAAGCTAATATCTGTATCATCATATCTGTATCATTACGTTTTAGTATCATAGTCAAAGACATATACAAATTTGCAAACTACTTTACGGATTTGTTTTGCGAATTCAGCTATGTATGGAATGTAGTATCCAACCGAATGACGGGTTAGATTTTTTTTAGTACCCTTGAATGACAATACTTTTCCCTTGCATATGAGAGAGAAAAAGCAGGATCAAGTGAAAAATTTTATATTTGAAGTAGAATTTGAGAAAAAATTTTACGTTAGAATTTCTTTGAAACACGCCTCAAAAATTTTATTATCAGTTTTCTAAAAGCTCCGTCCAACTGTATTTGATCATTCAATAATAATAATAGTAATAAATAACAGCAAACTCGGTGGAAACTTTCTTCCGAGTGCACCCTTCTCTTTTCATTTCTCTCCTCCTCTGAACATGCGGTTTAATATAAACTTAATACGCTATGCTAGAAGTTGATAAAAAAAATCTAACAGCTGATCCTTATTGAATTCTGTAAAATTTGTAGTAATAAAAGAAAAGTCATATTAACCGAAATAAAATACAAGATTTTGTAATTTTGAAATATTGACATCTGATTACATTATTTAAAAGAAATGTTACATTTCTTCTTTATGTAATATTTGGATTATTTGATAGAATGAATTAATTAATTTTGTCTTAAAATGTGTGTGAATCGCCACGAAGTATTCTAATAATGGTTTATAAACTCTTGAAAGGCTAACACGAATTTTACAATTAATACAATTTTAATCATAAATATTCTTTGACTAACTTGTGCTAATTGGACATTACCTAAGTTACTTGAAATTCAAATAAAATCATATTTTTCAGAAAAAAATGAAGACTCAAAATGACTCTAAAAGTTATCCTAAAATTTCAATATGACTTTTTCTCCAAAGTTAAATAAACAAATTAGATGCGTGTTAAGCTTCCTAAATAAATCTTTAAAAAATTGAAGGCAAGTCTTCCATTTGTTGGAAATATGCAGATATTCCACAGCAAGGAAACTTGCAGATAAAACTATAGTAGATAATGTATAAATATATCAAGTAAAAACGAGATTCTCAATTTGCATTTTGTCCTCTTTAGAAGATACGAGGACATAAAATTATAAAAATATCTAAAACCTATTTACTAGAACGGGATGAAAATAATGCAAAAATAAGAATGTCTAAGTATTTATACAATCTCCATCTCTATTAATCACATTGTTACGAATTTATAATGCTGCTTCCCAACAGAGTTAGTTTTATCGTAAGAAAGATAGCTTTATAGGTAACTCTGAACTTTATAGGTATTGGCGACCATTTGGCGATAAAATAGATGTTTCAAGAATCTACAGACGTTTTGGAAATGACTCCATTAACACAGGAGTTCTGTGGATTTTTCTAGAACATTCTTTGCCCTGTAACGAAGACTACAAAAAAACGGGGACAGAGTTGCAGTCATCGAATATTTAGACATCATTTAGTCATTTGTTGCCTGTGTATATCAAATTAGTCAAAGAAATACTGCAGTCAGGAGAATCTTGAGTTGAGTTCTCTGTGAGTGTGAGTGTTTTATGCTGTTACGGTTGTTTACTACCGATTTATTGTTTGTGTACTGCTTTTTACAGTAAGTTCTGTTGTATACACTTCAACTGTGTCTTATATGTGTTTGTGTTGAGAAGCGTCGTCATTTTTCATTGAGCTTGTTGCTCAGTAATAAATAACTACATCCGACCTTTGATGGTCGGATTTGAGGATTTTGGATTTTAAAATTTCCATATCAATATTTAGCAAATTAATCTTAGCATTTAAATGAAGAAATTTTACACTTTTGTGACTAAAGCATTGAATTAGGAAACTTTGAATTTCATTATTTCAAATCCTTAAAAGGAAACGTTGGAAAAGTGTTGCCTGTTTAATATCAGAACTTACACTGGTGTGCAAAACTTAAGCAACAGGTATGTTTTTTGCCATAACTTCACGAGAAATCATCTGAGAGACATGAAATTCAGAAATGAGACACAGCATTTTGTTCTGAAAGAATGACGAAAGCATAGTTGCGCAGAAATGAATACAATGCATACAGTATGGAATCAAACAAAAAAAGACTTTATTGAACTCATAGTATCGTTACACATGATTGTCTGTCCAAGAGGAAGAACAGCAAGCAGATATTCCTTAGTATGGGATATGTCCTCCCCTTACTGCAATGGTTGCTTCGCACCGTCTCCCCATACTCAGCACCAGATTGTCCAACAGTTCTTGAGGTAAGAGTGCCCATTCCTCAATATCAGCATCTGTTTAAGTTGTCGGGTGTTCCCAGGAGGATGCAATCGTGCCACAAGGCGTCACCCCAAAGCATCCCACACATATTCTATCGGATTTAAATCAGGGGAGCACACCGGTCAATCCATTCGAGTGATATCTTCACTTTCCAGGAGCTCCTCAACAGTTGGTTCTTTTCGCCTGCAGGACGATATGTCGGTCATCCACTGCAGTTGTTTTTCTGGGGTGGCCACCACCAACCTTTCTCACAGCTGTATCTGTGGTTTGGAAGGCTTTCCAAGCGCGTGAAACGACACGTTTGTTGATTCCGAACTTTTCAGCTACACTGGTCACACTACGCCCCTCCTCCAGCTTTCTGATCATTCTTTCACGTGTTGAAATCGTCCAGGTGATTTCTGCTAGCCATATTTCACGAATTAACTCACGTGCACTTGCAGCGAATGTGTTTAATTCCGTCTCTGTCCTTCCTTTTATTGTAGCGTTGAGCTGCGCGCGCCTTCCGCACGTGTTTTGCGTACGCTCACGTCGTCTGTGACGTTTTGTTCCTGATATTTGCATACGCATGACCTTTCTCTTGAATTACGTGTTCATTGTACTGATCACAAGAACTCCTTTTCTGCAATTTCATGGCTATCTGCTTAAAATTTGCATTGTTGCTTAAGAGTTGCACACCAGTGTATATATATATAAATGACTTAAAATATTGTAGTTTGATTCGAAAACAATCGAAAAATGAAACAAGGAAGTAGTCTAAGTGCTGCTGAGATTTAAAATATATATATATTCCCAGTACAAATAAATGAGCAAAAAAAATTTAAAATCATGAATATGATTCAGTGAAAACTTGAGTAACTGTAATTGACAAATATGGAAGTTCAGTTAACCCATCATGGATTTTCGATGCAAAAGTAAGCAGATATTGTCAATATACTCTAAAATTAACCAAATAAAAATTAACAGCCTAAGTTTAAGCACTTATTTTTACCGAATGGAAACTTCTGATTACTTTATTCGGCAGTCAATTATAGGCTTAATGACCAGCAATAATGGTCTTCCTTGTATGCTCTCTAATAAAGGTGAATTTTATTTTAAACTTTTTTCACCACCGATAGAAACCAAAATTTGACACAAAAGTAAAATTGCAATCGGAAAATCACACATCTAATTTGATATATTAAAGTCAATGCATTTTTTATGAATGCATTTACAGACTTCTGAATGTGCAGATTGACAGACGTTCAACTGCTCGTTGGATTTGGTTCAAATTTTGATAGGTGTCTGCACTATAGATATTACGTCTGCGTATTGAAATTTTATCCATCGAACTCTCTTTGTTTTGTAGTTATCGTGTTATATTCGAACATTCGGGCAGACAAAATTACTTCTAATAGATTTTGCATAAAATTTGATAGAAATCTATAAATTAAGGTGTAAAAACCATACATCAAATTTTATCCATCTTGTTAAAAGCGTTTTTTTACGTATTCGCATCCCTTGGATTGCGAGATCGAACCCCGCCAGCCGAAAACTCTCCGTGTGTGTAGTGGCTGGCGCACATATAAATTTGTCGCGGTCACAAAGTCCTCTATGCTGAGAGTAATACCACTGGGAGTACTGAATCAGAGGTGATTATTCTCTGATTCAGGTCTAAATTACGACCTGTGGATGAATGAAGTCCGCCCGTAAAAAGGGTTGTGACGTGTGTGTAGCTAAGTCGTTCTCTTGGCCCTAGATGGCACTACTGAAAAAACAAGAGACGCAACCTTGGTTTAAAATCACTGACTTCTAAAATCAGTGGGCTTGTCTATGACAAGTTTCCATTGGAAACAACAACATATACAAGCAGACATTTTCCAAAAATATATTTTTCGAAATCAGAGAGATCAAAAGCGTGTAAATTCATTCGAAATCTCGGTTTCGAGTTTTTTTGAAGACTACAATATTTTTCTATGCTTCGTGTATGAGAAAGTAAAAAGGCCATTTATTTAAATTTTAAACCTCATTTTCATAAATCTGTCATTATTAAATGCATATTTAAGACACAGAAATCTTTCTTCATGTATTAAATTTTAGTCTTCAAATATGTTGCACTGTACTGAAGTACTGAATACTCATCATATTGAAAGCGTTGGCATTTATCTTAATTATTTTTCTAATTCTCACAAATGGCCTGAAGTGAGACGCCATGCATCTGGAAGTAGTTCGCAAGATCTTTTAAATCTATCGAATATTAATAAAATGTAATCACATTTAATAAAATGCATTCACAATTAATAAGATTTATCGTTATTGAATTTTGAGTTTCTTAATTTGTTAACATTTTCGTTGTCGTTCATGTGTTACAACTTCCGCTGTAAAAAGTGTTAAAATCTCTTTATCTATTTTAGATTTCGGCGACGAATCAACTTTGGAAAGATTAAAGCGAGTTGTTAAATCTTCTTCTCGCAAAAATGGCCTGGCATTCGAAAGAGATAGCGAGAGCAATTTCTTTCACGAAAAATGATAGAGAATCTATCCAGTTTCAGAACTTTCTTGGTACGATTCTTAGAAAACCCTCCTGAGCCTTTTATCAAATCCGGTCTCTTTTGAAACAACTTATGCGCTGAATCACGCGACTGCAGTGTGGGGGGTCACGCGAAGGAATTCTGTTTATTAAACCACAATAGATTGAACTCTTGTGAGTCAATGATCACAAAAGATTTTGTGATTCGATGAAAAGAATAAAACCTTTAGTCAACCAGAAGGAATTGCACTCGATTTGGCGTTATCTTATTGCAGTACAGAAATTAAGGTATCCGATCAGGTTTGGAGACGAATTTTTAAAAAAAATGATACATAAATATTTCTTGTAATACGAGATAGCTAAAACATACTTGAAAAGTCAATATTAGAAGAAAAAATGCACTCATTGTCTTTAATTTTTGACAAAAACTACTTTTTCTAAAGAAAATTGAGCAGTTAATGTTAGGAAGAACAGTGTAAGTTCAAAAAAATAATGGGAATATTAAATTTTTATTTCACCTACATATTTCTCAAATTACAAAAAAATATAACAGACCCCAAAATAAAAATTATTTAAAAAAATTATGAGCATTTGAAGTTGCCGTTAGTGATTTTTTTGTCGAAAATTGTCTATGTTTCGAACTTAGAGTGTCTATAAAACATGTATAAATGATGCCATCTTAAAATCCAAAACCCTCAAAGGGTTTGGATGCATGCATATCAAATTTCATGACATTTTATTGAATTGATTTTCAGATATCGTGTTTTCCGTGAATCAATCGCAACGAAATACACATTCTTTAGAAAGTGCGTTTAAATATACTACTTATAAATGAGTTCATCCATATGCGCTGGAAACAAATGTAGTTTTCACTCTTTTTTTAATAAAAATACCAAAAATAAGCAAACTGCGGTTGAGTAGGTAGAGAGTTAATATGAGCATATGAAATATTATTTTGGAGAATTTTACGGTAAAAATAAAATAATTCACTCATTTTCGGTTAAAAATGCCACTGCTTCCAATTTCATTTTTATTTGTTGCGTATTATTGAAACTACTGTATCTATATTTCTATCTTACATATATTAAAAACAAAGTTTGTTTTAGAATCTACGAAATTTGGACTTTCTTTTCAAATCATGAAAAAGAAATTTCGAATTTTTCTGGAAAAAGCATCTTTACAACCTAATCGAATACCTTAAATGCATTAACTGACCATATTGAAATAGGACAGACATTTTTTATGATGGCCGGGATCTAAAAGAGAAAGTTGAAACGCCGCGAAGTTAGAATAAAAATGCCCGTACTCAGAGCAATATGGAGAAAATCAGCAAGAGTCTTGTGTACTTATTATATACATTCTTATATGCATTCACAATACGACGCGTTTATGTTTAGCTTCTTAATATATTGAACGGAATTAGGGTACGTATTTCCTTCCTATTAATGAATTTTGCCGAAAATCAAAAATAGATCCACAATTTTGAAATAAAAGTGATATACAAAATTCCATCCCCTGAACTGGTTCCGTTGTTGAGTTATTGTGATAAGGTAGATGGCTCGTTGAAACACTATATTTTTTTGTGAAAATATCAAATTTTTTAATTCGATACTCTGCATTTTTCGAGCAGATTACTTCATAAAATCTTCCAAGTTGTGTTTCTACTTTCATTATTTGGGATGAGTTATATTGAATTTTATATTTGCAGAACCCACGTTTTAATGTCATTGTATGTCTTTAAATTATCGTTTTCTCTATATTTATATTTTGGAATAATTTTCTTACGAAAAGCCTCAAATTAAATAATGTATATTTTTTATTTAAATTTGGTAAATAATTTCAGAATATGTACTGCAGTTCCTGAACTAGAGAATAAATACTCTATTCATTTAGAAAGGTTTCAGAGTGTTAAAAAAAATAGAGAAGATTTCACACTATTTACCACTCTAATCCCAATATTTGAAGAGGGGATAGAAATAAGGCATTTTTTAGTTTAAGAAATGGGTAATATATTTCTTATGCTAATTGCAAGATTTTGAATAAATCACAAATTATTTGATCCATTTTTATCAAATCATGGAAAGCCCCATTATTTCAATTTTAAAAAATACTTTAGGCATTTAACTAGTACATTTTGGTTTCATAGATGTTTTTCCAATCTCTTTTATGCGAAAAGTTTTTTTGAACTGTTTTATATCGTTTTCCAAAAAATTCAACCTGAAAGTAATCATATCTGTAGAAAGACTTCCCAAATGTCTCCACTGAAACAGAGTGATAAGGCGGATCATTTAGATTATCGAAATGTTCTCGAATTTTCATTCAGGTCTATTGCAATATTTGTATACAAGAAATTAATATCTGGTGGCCATTAAAAGACAAAATATAATATTTATTTGAAATTAGAGGGAAACGAATAACAAAACGTTTCAAAGGAGTCACGAATCCCAAATATAAATATGGTTTATTCACAATATGCTCAGCTTAGTTGTAAAATTACTTTCCTCGTTCATAAGCATCCGCAAGTAAAACTAAAAGACGGGATTTGTAGAAGAATCTATCTACTGTCTACTTAACTTTTAATTTCTCATACACGAATTACACAGAAAATATTGAAATTGCCAAACTTCAAGATTTTCACTAACTTCCTCTTTCAGGCCTCTTTGAGTTCGAAGCGGTCACGGTGGCCTGGTGGTAATGTCTCGGCTTCGGAACCAGAAGGTTTCAGGTTCAAGACCCGATTCCATAGAAGAACCATCGTATAAACAGAGCAGGTGCTCGTTAAATCCATCGGAGCCGAACGTCCTGCCGCTGATATGGGACGTAAGTTTGGAAAGGGAGGGGGAGCTCAGGTGTCGTCCTCGTCATCTGACCGTGGTTAAAAATGACGACGTCCGTCCCAAAATAGTCCTAGTGCTGCTTTAAAACGGGACGTTAATATAAATAAACTAAGCTGTGAGTTTGAAAAACACATTTTTGGAACTATGTTCGTCGATCTGGATCACCAGCATTCGAAAATTCTACAAATAAGTACAGCTACATTTTGACCCAATCAGTAGAAAGGAAGACAACTCAACTTCCCTTACTATACAAAGCACAAAACGCGCCAGGTAGTGCTAGTTTACGCGAAGAACAAGGGAACAAACAGTGGTTTTACTCGAAATCCTTTTCTGTTTCAGAATTTCTTTTTTCATTCTCATGGAATGTGATGATAATAGATGATCATAGATGTAAGCAATAAAATGGAATATGAATAAATGCTAAGAAATTAAATAAAATTATTTGGAAAAAAAATTAGAAAATATTTCGGTCAAGACGTATTCAAGCATTTTTGTTTATTGATGTTGAATAATCAGGCATAAATGCGTCATTAATATTAACATAAACTTTTGAATAATAACACGATGCACATAACTCTATTGAAGATCGAAATCCATAGAGTAAGAAACCATAACGGAAATCTTTTAATGAAATTTTTTTATTCGCTATTTATCTTCAGCCAGTAGGTCTAAATATCTTTGATAAGAAAAGGATTCCTAATTACATTAGGAATTATTCAATTCTACAACTAAACACTCTTAAAGGTACGAATAATTCCAGTGGTTTGGCAGTGAGAATTCAGTCTTGAGACTTCCAAGTTCGAAATCTGACTACTAAAGAATCGCCTAGTCGACCTGTCTAACACCATCCCAACAAAACATCTCTCTCCGCTGTAGAGTGGAAGTATTGAGAGGGAGTGTTAGCTTAGGTGTCATCTTCATCATTTGATTATGGCTCATAATTGCTAGATCCATCAAAAAATATCTCTTGGATCGCAAATTATGGCGAAACTTTCATTAAACTAAAATTACCAAAAGAGAACAGACTTTAAGGTATAATTCAGTGCTATTAGTACACCAGGAATTCCAACGGTTTGGTAGAGAAGTTTCGATTTGAGACTTCCAAGTTCGAAATCTGATTGCTAAAGAATCGCCGAGTAGGTGGATCCCATCAAATCCATCCGAACAAAACATATCTCTCTGGTGTGGGGTGGAAGCATGCAGAGGGAGTATTAGCTTAGGTGTCATCTTCATCATTTGATCATGGCTCGAAATTGTTAGATCCATCAAAAAAAATCTCCTTGATCGCAAATTATGGCAAAACTATAATTAAAATAAAGCTACCATAAGAGATAATAGATAAATTTTTCCATTAGCAGTGTTATTCTCGAGACATTTAGCCAACCAGAAACTTCTTCAACAATTGAAAAATCCTCTCTATGAAGATATTTATCCCTTGATACCGAAAATAAAGAGCTCCGTTAAACGTCAGCACTTCGGCAAACTCAATAACAAATTTTTAAAAAGCAGAAAGTAGGGGGGGGGGTCACACTTTTCATATATACATGTCTACGTAGGCTGACACTGCCATCTCCCGTTGATAGCTATCTGTTGTGAATCCGACACCCAATAAAACATGAAAGCCTTTTTCTCATGACAATTCAGGATGTTCAGATCCAATTTCAGAACTAATAATCCACGCATTTTCATCCGATTTCGCATTGACACCAACACCTCCGAGCAAAAGCCGTTATGATGTATCAGCTAGAATGATTTAAGATAGAATAATTTTTTTCTTCTGTGGTTATAAACAACTCCAAATTGCTCGGATTTGGAGTGGGTGAAATCCTTCCTTCATAACGATGGAAGAATGGTCGGCCCACGTGATGCAGGTGCCTCATCTGGAGGGAGGGATGGTTTGTTATTCATACACCCGCCCACTCGAACAAGTGTCACGAATGCCACACCTGAACATTACACCCGGCCTTTGCTACTGAAAGAAACTTGTAGTAATATCGCCGTTAATTAATGAATGACGTCGACCCCGAACGCATGGCAGACTTTGGAGCTATAACAAATGCTAAGGCAGGGGGGAAGTACCACCTACGTGTATGAAATGTAGAATTTGAAGCTATAAAGAAATAAATAAATGATCTTTGTAGAAGAAATTGTTTCGCTATCCTTATCTGGTTACTACCATCTCATCATGTAATCTGTATTTCATGCTAAATTTGCATAATCTTTGAGTTTAATGTATAAGGTTGCTTAAAACTGTTGCACTTATTACAAATGGCTATAGATTCCTCGTATACAATGATAGGAGTGAATATTTTAAATGCAATCAGAAACACGGTTTGAGTTTTGTTTGCGCTCTTAATAATTGCCCGCTGGTCAAGAGAATGACATCCACGCAGCATTCTATTTAGTCCCTCACGATCCTTAGACATACTGTAAAGTACGCTCGATAATACAATGCGCGTTCTGCGCGTGTCTTTCTAAATCTGAAATGACTTTAGTGTTTATTTCATTGGAATGTATCGCAAACTCTTTCTTAATACTTCTTTTGCAGTATTAAGAGAAGAATTCACGCAGCGGTAAAATGAACTGCTTTTAAGATGCTTCCCAGACCTCATTAAAAGAAATATGGGGAAATTATTACAAAGCAGCCAACTTTGACGAGAAGCTTGTTCGACGAAGATATCGATTGCGATTCATTTGAAAGAAATCTCTTATACAAAATTTCATGTAAATAAACAGTTGATTCCATTTCAAACATCAAATTCTCATAGATACTAAGTCACATTGTTTTAATAGTATTACGTATATTCTCTTCACTGTGAATATGAACCTTTCTGATGGAAACCAGTCCCATGGTATCATAGCGTTTTGAAAAATATAATTGTCCGACTTATCTTTTTTTCTAAATTAAGCGGTAGACCTTTACTTTCGTCTTGTAAATTAGGCGGATGCTAAGCAAATGCCATCCTTCTTTAGCTTTCAACAGTAGAAGAATAATGAATGGTCTGTATTTTAATTTTAGAACTGCTTTGAGAAGAGAGGATTATTTTAGATATAAAAAATTTTCAAAACGAAATAGATTGACTGGCTGATGAGAGGAGATTTCATAACATGCTTCCATTGATTCTGATGCGAGATCTGCAACTCCAAATGCATCTCATAGATATAAGCGTGCTTTTATATACAGATTTCTGGATAATAATTAAAATAAATTTCTAAGAATTAATTAATTTTTAAAACTTCGAAGAGCATATAAATATATTATATATAACCTACTAAATATATTCATCTAAAAATATTTTACTATAACTTTTGTCAATTTAAGATTAACCATTAGCCATTTGTCAATTAAAGGTTAAAGTCTTATAGTGACTCAGCATAGATCATGTTTACATGTATTCAAACCTTTTCGTCACTGGAAAATCTTGAATCTCCCATCGCTATGATGCTGCAGTTCATCGGCCATTCCTTGTATCGTATGACCTTTCAAATCAGTACTTCCTTGACCGCCTTATTCCCCTGATCTCGTTCCATGGTAATTTTTTCTCGAATGAAAAATTTTCTTAAGGTATCCTAATAGGTTGTAAAAATGCTTTTTTCCAGAAAAATTTGACATTTTTTTACGATCTAAAAATAATGTCCAAACTTCGTAGATTCTAAAACAGATTTCGTCTTTAATACTTTAAGATAGAACTATGGATACAGTAGTTTCAATAATACACAGCAAATAAAAATGAAACCGGAAACTGGTATTTTTAACCAAAAATAAGTGATTTATTTTATTTTTACCGTAAAATTCTCGAAAATAATATTTCATATGCTCATATTAACTCTCTACTTACTTAGCCGTAGTTTTCTTATTTTTGGCATTTCTGTTAAAGAAAGCGTGAAAACTGCATTTGTCTCTAGCGCATTTTATGAGCTAATTTTCAAATACAAAATCTAAACTCATTTTCTGAAAAATGAATTTTTCACTGTGATTGATTCACAGAAAACATGATATCTCAAAATCAATTCAATAAAATTTCAATAAAATATTATGAATATAATAAAATTTCATGAAGTTTGGTATACAAGCATCCAGACCTTTTGAGAGTGTGACAGACCACGGATTTGAAGATCTCTTCATTTAAACATGTTTTACAGACACTTTCAGTTCAAAACACAGACGAATTTTGACAAAAAAAAATATTAACAACAACTTCAAATGCTCATAAAATTTTTATTTATTAAAATAATTTTTATCTTATGGTATATTACATTTTATGTAGTTTGGGCTGTATACAGGTGGAAAAAAATAATGTTTTCATTATATTTTAATTTACTCTGTTTTTCCTGACGTTGAAAATTTTGCTAAACTTTCGTTAAATAAGCAGGGTTTTTTTTTTTTCAAAAACTAAAGGAAATGAGTGTATATTTTCTTCTAAAAGTGACCTTTCAAGTCTGTTTTAGCTATTTGATACAATAAAAAATGTTTATGTATAACGTTTTAAAAATTCGTCTCTGAACCTCATCGGATACCTGAAAAGGAAATAATTCTGAAATTAAAAAAAAGTGCAGCGATAAAAGTATTGAAGAAAGTGGCAAAAGGATACTTGTAATGCACAATTATACATTAATATGAAGAATGGCAACAACACATATTTGTAAATGTTATTTTCTCAGAATGAAAGTCAAATAAATAAATTCTTTCTATTCATTCTTCAATAATGGAATTTGTCTCGGAATTTTTAGGTCATTTAACGTAGGAATTGGTTGGAATTTTAACGTAGATACTGAAATGTATTGAAGTTTGTTCGTAATGAAAATAAAACAAATAGTGCATAAAAATATATTGAATATACGCATATATTTACAAAAATTACAACTAAGCATTTATGTATATGTATGTAATAATTTTAATTTCTTCACGTTTATCAATTTAATTTTTTTTTCTAACCACTTAGAAACAAACTTATAAAATAACACTTACTGTAACTTTTTTGTTGAATTTGGTCCTTTCCTCGCTTCTCATTGCCTAATTTCTATCTAAAACTGAGCCGCCACATCACTTAAAAATCAGATACTTCAAAGGAATTGTGATTCAGCTAATATCCTTAAGCATTTGCACAGCCCTTTCTTCATCTTCGCATTCGAGGAATTAGATAACCTGGAAACCACGAACAATCTGCAAAATGAGAAAAGAACGGAAATAAATAAATAATGTTTGCAAAATAATTGCCGTAAGGAGCTCATATACGCAATGATGACTTAATATGAAACAGATTTCTATACTTACAATATATTGCTTTAATTAAAACAGGAAGTAAATGCTTTTGTTTGTTGGCATTGAAAAACTGTCTTCATTTCGGTTCAATTTCTTTAATGTTCGAGTTTAATGTATATTGATAATTCAATTATCAATTAATTTATTAAATAAATTGAAATTTCTTTTCTATACTAGTGATAAAATCTAATAGCGAAATTCATTTCAAGATCCCACATCATTTCAAAATACGCATGTTTAATAATGGAATATAAATTAAATA
The DNA here is from genome assembly GCA_026543865.1 of Argiope aurantia. Lineage (NCBI taxonomy): Eukaryota > Metazoa > Arthropoda > Arachnida > Araneae > Araneidae > Argiope > Argiope aurantia. Next base: position 227,749 of record JAPMOR010108372.1, on the reverse strand, counting down.
CTAAAAATAAATTTAAAAAAGCGTGATTTTAACCCTTTCGCGACGGGCGTGTCATATATGCTTAACCTACGAACGTCTCTCACGTACTACCCGTGCATTTCTGGAAATCGAACTCATGGGAAGATGATGCATGTGTGCCTTTTAAACGGAAATAATTTTTAATCGCCACTAGATGTGTCCATTGCTTTTGAAATAAATATAGTTTTAGTACCCTAACCTTTAGTTTGCTCATATTCAGCATCATTTCGGTATTTTACATATCAGCTGTTACGGGGGAAGGGGGGGGTAAGAGTAATGTAAATAAACAGAGCTGGGTTTTGTAACTTTGCACTTGATAGAATCATTCGCGTTTCGGTCTCTCTTCGAATTCTTTTCTTCTTTTTTCGTTATTACTGTGTAACTACTGTAACTAGTCTCTTTGGATTTTATTATCAATTCTGTTGTATTTCGTGTCGCTTTCGGATACATTTCGCGCACTTCTCTATTTATTACGGAAAGCCTTGGTTTCGGTTTATTATTGCAAGAAAACGCTATTTTTAAGTGTAAGAATGTAGGCTCGTATTATGAATGAACTAATAATCTAAAAAGGTAGCAAAAATGACTCATTAGGGTTTAAACTTTATTTATTTATTATGTGTGTGTGTGTGTGTGTGTGTGTGTGTGTGTGTGTGTGTGATTTTTTTTTCAAAGTTACGCTTAGCGCGCAAAAAGTGTTAAGTCCTGTCCAAAAGTGTTAAGTCCTGTCCAAAAGTGTTAAGTCAAGTTTTTAATTTTTTTAAAATATTTAATTCAAAATATCTCATCAAGTGAGTTTTGGGCGCACTTTGACATCTCATATGCCGTTCTTAATTTCAATACTTACTCAAAGTGTGGAGTGTATCTACCAAGTTTGGCGGCCTCCAGTTATCATATTTGATATGAAAAACCAGCTGCTCACCTTACAACAGCCTAGATTAGAATTCGATCATGGCCGGTAGCGGGGACGTTCTTTTTTTTTTATTAATGCCGGACGTATTTACGGAGAATAATTACATTGCAATGAGACTCGGGGATGCCCTTTAGTCCATCACCCCGCCGAACAATGTGGGAAGATGAATGAAGCGGCATCATCAAAGGGTTCGCCCTTTATTCCCCCCCCCCTTTCCCTCTTCTCCAATGAAATGATTTCGAGGGAACTTGACCCCGAGGAGGGATGGAGTGCGCTCCATTTGAGCTTTAATTTGCTGCATTCAGGCATCTAATAGACCTTGCAGAATTTTATTTCATCCGTTATGAAGTATACCAGGAGAATGTAATCATCGAATAATTAGATTTCAAAATTTAAACGACCCTCGATGCTTCAGGTAGAAGCGAAGAAAGAAGAGAAGAGAAAAGCGCTTCTTGGATTGAACTCGTGTATATGCAGTGTCTCACAAAAGTAATGGGTCACTTGTGCTTTACAAAAGGAAACTGTAAGAAAATAAATTAAAAAAACCTGTACAAATTTTTTGTGGATGTGTTTCATACTTAAATTTAGTAACAATTATTACATAACATACATTTTGTCAAAATATTAAAATATTAATTTAATAAAAATACAATTGTTTAGAGCGGAGCAAAAAATAGCTCACGTAAGTGATGGGACACCATTAAATATGCAACAAAAATCGTCTGAAATAAGCAATAAAAATATTTTTGGTGGTTTTATTTTTACTCAAAAGCAATTGGCAATAATTGATAAAATCGTCTGCAGTATTTCTCTCCAGTTTATTTTGGAATTTGTGTTTTTTAGCTCTGTGCAGCCATGAATGCTAAACGAAAAGAAACTTCGCCTGAAATTCGAAAATTAGTTATTAATTTGCATATTGAAAGTAGAGAATCTATTAGAAAAACTGCTGAAACAGTTAACTTGAGTCATTCAACAGTTTTCAATATCATTAAACGATGTAAAAAGAATCATATTATTCAGGATAAAAGAAGACCATCAAAGCTATCCAATGGAATAAAGCGAATTATCGCTCGAAATATTTAAAAAAAATCCAAGAAAGAGTGCTTCTAAAGTTGCTACTGATTTACAAGCATTATATGGAATAATTGTTAATCCTGAGACTATTAGAAGGGTAATTCGATCTGCTGGATATCACGGTAGAGTAGCCAGGAAAAAATTCTTCGTAAGTGAAAAGAATAGAAAACTCAGACTAGCTTTCGCAAAATCCAACATAAATAAGAATTCTGATTACTGGAATAAAGTTATATTTGCTGATGAGAGTAAATTTAATATATTTGGTTTTGACGGTAGAATCTTGGTGTGGAGAAAACCCAGGGAAGAATTTCGCAAACAGAATTTGCTGCCAACAGTAAAAGATGGTGGAGGAGGAGTTATGGTATGGGGGTGTATGTCGTCCGCTGGAGTTGGTAATCTTGTTTTTGTTGACAGTATAATGGATCAGTACATGTATATTGACATTCTAAAGCAAAATTTGAAATCTTCAGCACGAAAATTAAACCTTTATAACGATTTTAAATTCTACCAGGACAATGACCCCAAGCACACTGCTTTGAGCGTTAGACTCCCGCTGCTGTATAACTGTCCTGAAATAATAAAAAATACCACCACAATCTCCAGACTTAAATCCCATAGAGAATATTTGGCAAGAATTGGAATCAAGAATTCGCAAACAC